>JAWNPK010000168.1:15300000-15770108 GCA_035047565.1 Drosophila mulleri
CAGATGAAGGAGATATTGGAATGAAAATCGATGAAGAGCACTTGCTATGTGGATAAAACTAAATAGATAGTCAAATAAAACATATAGTATTAGTTTCCTTAGCTTACTGAAATACAGTCAAAACTCTCTTGAGGTTTAAATTTCGAATTGGTTTCTGAATAATAAGTTTCTGCTTATAGACGGGGATATATTCAAAATGTTTCCATATTTTAAAAGCCAATGAGAAAGAGGTTTCACTTTATAAATTATACATTTTCAAGGGTTTCTTTACGTTTTTGTTTATCGTCACAAACTGTGCAGGCATGTTAGGAGGGTTAAGATTAGTATATTATTATTAGTATATATATGCATAGATATATAGACGGGGTATTGAAATATGTATGTATTTAGTATTCTCTGATATGTTGATGGCATACCCGTTGTCAGATAGCCGCTGGCTGCGCACGTGACGGCGCAGAGCAGCAGCGAGCCGGACAAAGCCAGACGACGTCCGAGTTTACGTAGGCACAACTATTTTGGGCGTGACAATTAGAGAAAGAGCGCAAATATATAAATAGGTATGATTTTTGCTGCGTGTATATGAATGTACGTATATACGGCATCGATAACGTACCCAGGCCAAGCTATAGCCGGGTATCTCGATCAGGCAGACCAGTGCGAAATTCAAATATTTGTTGCCACTCAGGTTGGTCGAGTTCAGCGAGAGTCCATAGAAGACAATAGCATTGACGGCCCTAGGGAATGCATATGCGATTAGAGGGACAGCTCGCATCTGATAGGAATACACATACCATATGAACAGCAGGATAACGTAGCGTCCAATCAGCTTCCTGGAGCTAAACACCTGCTTCACGGATGGCCAGATCTGGCGTTGCTTTTGCTGCTTCTGCAACTGCTCGTGCTTATCGGAGTTGTTGTCCGCGGCATCCAGCTGTTGCTGCTTCAAGCTGGCCATCAGCTCCAGGGACAGCTCGCGCTGATTAACGTGCGCGGCCCGCCGAATGATGTTGCCCGCCTTGACGTGCTCGTTGCGCGCCAGCAGCCAACGCACCGACTCCGGCACCAGCCAGAAGTAAACGACGAAGAACAGCGGCGGCACAGAGAGCGCGTATTGCAGAATCTGCCAATTGGACAGCAACCAGGCGGCGAGGCCCAGGAGCGCCTCGCCCACCGCATAGAAGTAGTTGAGCACGATGGAGGTCATTTCGCGTTTGCGTGGCCCCACCATTTCCACGCCTATGATGAAGGCCAGCGGATAGACGCCGGATGTGCCCACTGCATTGAGCAAGGCGAAGACCAGGAAGCTGGGGTAGTCCCAGGCCAGGGCCTGGCCAATGCCCGTCAAGCCCATAAAAATGGTGCAGAAGAGGAAGATCAGCTTCCGTCCGAATCTGTAAAAAGTCAATGTGTCAAATGTGTGAAACGGAGACGGGATTAGCTAATCAGTAACAACGACCCCAATGCCATTGCCCCAAATGAGTTGTTCTGAAACAACTGCCAGTTCAGCTACTTTTTAGTAGCGGGAAATTCCCTAGCCATGACTCACCGATCGGCTAGATAGCCAAAGAGGGCGGTGCCGATGACCAGCCCGGCGAAGTGGGTGGTGCCGACGAAGGCCAGCTTCCAGGCGTTCTCCTTGCACGTTAGCTGCCAGTCCTGGACAATGGTGTACTCGCCAGTGTCGTAGACGAACTGCTGGCAGCGCTGCGTCTGCTGGGGCAGAAACCATGAGGCGTTGCACGTGTCCCACTGATGGAAGAGACTGTCGTTTGCCGCAAAGCGCACACATGGGTCTGTGGGCGTGAAATAGCCGTGCTTGTCCCTTGTGCCCGGAATGGCCACGTCCAGCCAATCAGTCTGGTAATACGGCTGACTGTTCACCTCACATTCTTCGATGCGGCAGCGATACTTCGGCGTGCCGGCCGTAAAAACATACGACAGACTGTTCGCGGCCGCAAAGAGCACCGGCAGACAGATGAGCAAATAGTTCACTCTCTGGTACCGTCCGAACTCGCCAATTTGGCTGAGTATCTCGTCGAAGTCCATCGCAGCGTCTGATTGTGCCATTCTCAATCCGATGTCGATGTTTGTCGCGTTTTGTCGATTTTTTGTCGATTTTTCGAAATGCCCAACGTACTTTTGTAGAGTTTAACGTGACTGACTTGTGCATAAAAGAAATCCAGTTACTTTCGTGATTCGCCGGCGACGGGCACGTGTGCGTTTGTCTCGTACTTCACTCTTTACATAAATAAATATAGACACAGCGCGAAGTGTTTTTGGATCTAGTGATGAACTCAGTAATGAGAGAACGTTGAGGAATCTATATTGTGTACAAAAAACAAAAACTAACAAATTGCCCTTCGGACGTGCAGTGAATTGCAATGCAATGGTGAGAGAAACGGCATTAAGTCAAAACTGGATATTTCTGTAATGTGGTTGGCAACACTAGCCAGTGCACTGCACTTATGCCCTTACAAAGGAGGAGAGAGAGAGAGAGCTTATAGGCGAGCGTATGTGTGTGTGCTTAATGGACATCCCCAGCTGAGCGTATGACGTCGGCGCACAAGCAAAAGACTCTCTCTTTTCCCTCTTCTTATTGGAAAATCTAGTCTCTTATTGCGTATTCGTATTGTTGATACTTGATGTAAATTGATTTTAGTGTTAACTTTGTTAATAGTTATAGTTCTCGACTGTTAATTATTTTTTTTATGTGGACATTTTGACATTTTAAATTGGCTATTTGAATTACATATTTCGCTTTTCTTATCGGAAAATCTGGTTTATTTGTTTACACTTGCAATTGGATAATTAATACTGTTAATATTAATGGTAATACTAGTTTTACTTGTTAATTATTTTTTTTATATAGACATAATTAAATTTTAAACTGCAGTTTTGAATTTAAAAATATTTTAATTATAAGGTTTGATCACTGAACAAACTTTTTCGATTAAGTTATATACATACATACACATATTTATAAATTTATGTATATTCGTGAGCGCATTTCCTTGGCGCCAGAGCAATTACTGGAATATATTCTTGGTTGATCGGGAATCCGGTCAGAGATCTGATCTATCTATGCTTGTTTAAGTTGCATGACTGTTAAGGCGCATGCAATTGTTGCCAATTGATACAAATTGTTGCATGTTGCTACAGTGGCTGTTTGTAAGTATGCATCACTTGGGCTTTTAACGTTTCACGACATCTTCAATTGACGTAATCTACACCAGTTGCTTTACAGATCTCACAACTGAACACCGCCAATGAATCAATCAATCGATCGATCAATCAATGCATTAATATGGGTATTTTTTTTTATATACGCGTTTAAGTTTTCATTATTTACGACAGAGTCGTGTTATTTGCCAATTCAGCACATTTATAATGCATAGACTTTATGGGAACTTTGGCGGTTTGTGCCATTAATCGTGGCCTTGATGGATTTCAAAGGTTATCTGCAGGCGAGTCTGCATTAGCCGGTGATAAGCCGATTGCACTTTGTAAGCCCGTTGGAATTATCTTATCGTCCAGAATACGCCGCACTCGTTTTCATCAGGAAATTCTCTCTCAATAACGGCAAACAGAAATTTCTTTCCCTGAAACACTTGTCAGCTGCTTACGCTACCTGTAACCGTTACTTGTTTAGGGCACAACCGTTAACAATAATGTACCGCACGTTGCTACGCTTGGCAATGCACTGACATTTCTAAAACGATTCACCAACATTGCAGTGCTGTGGACGACAGCTTCGCCTTGCATGTGCATTAGTAAGTTTGTGTACTTTTGAGTGCATATCAAGACGCCGGCAAACTGAAAATCAATAAACACAGCTAAGAACAAGGCGCAGCTAAACATATAAAGAGACATAGAGCGCGAGAGAGAGAGAGAGAGTGTGTGTGTGAGAGAGAGGGAGAGGTAGAGGGAAAGAGAATGCGAGTGCTTTTTAAGTACAATGTAAGAGCGTCAAAGCTGCCAAGCGCATTTTGCTTCTGAATGGAGCTTTTGATCTGTTTTTTTGTTGTTATTAATATGCCCGCGTATCTTGAAAGCTCTCGGATATTTAAAAGGAGACAATCAAAAGCTATAAACAAATCGAAATATGGAATAAATGCCGACTTTAATATTATTGGGATAACCCATAGGATTTTACCCAACTAATTATGATATACGGATATGTTTGTATGTACATATTTGAATATATACATAGCGTATGTATTTACACAGTAGAGATTTATTGAATACGTTCATTCATTCGATCAATACAAAAATAATTGTATTTGCGTATGTATGTACATATGTAGGAGAAAAATACATACATACGTATTTTCCTCCTTGTTCCCGGAGTGTAGAGTATTGATTTTCCCCATACCCAGGCAGATCCGCACTACTCCCTGATGGCAATAAGTATGACTAATGTTCTGACATATCTGCACAGATGGCATTTACCATGCACAGACTCTCCAGAGCTGCAGTCGCCGTTGCACAAGTGAGTGAGAGTTGAATAAAACTCAACGAAAGTTAACGTACAAAGCTCATCCGCTCTGCAAAAGCTTGCTCGTCAGTTTCTTCTAGAACGTCTTCGTGATTGGAAGGCAGAGCCTCAACTTGAGAACGGGCGAGAAGAGAGCGCGAAACGGATATAGAAGGGATAATAAAATGTTTGCTAAAACTAAGGTAGCGTTTGATAATGCCTGCATCGTATCGAGCGATACGGCTGTGAAGAACTCGGCGACAATTGATAGCAACGCCTCCTCGATGGTGAATCCCAACCAGTCGGTCGAAGCCAAGGTCAAGTATTTCCATATGCCTGTGTCCGAAAATCAGGGACTTTCCTCCAATCTCACGGTGAAAAGGGCCACTGATGCAAAGCCCTTTACAAACCCTAATCCTAGGACAGGTGCCGTGCCCACATATGTCCAAGAAAGCTCCATGGAGACACAGGCGGCAAGTCCGCTAATACCCAACGCCGAACAGAAAAGGCTGGAGCCCGCAGAGGTTGTCATCTTCAACAATTCGCTCTTCGACAACAACAACAAGCTCCATTCCGGCAGCTTCGACGATATCGTACATTTGATGACAACCTTTGCCGAACTCAAATGTAAAATGACAATCTTTCCGGATGCAACGGTCTCTGACATTAGGAGCACTATGCAAGCTCGTAAGTCCAATTGAATTGAATCCAAATGAAGTGGGAAAAATATGACAGACTTACGACTTGACTCGATTTGAATCGAAAGGTTTTCAAAGGTTTCAACTAATTTTACGATTGTAGTATGCAATTTTTAGTTCTATAAATTTGATTATGACAATTATCATAATCATTGCTCTCACAATTTTGATAGTTGTATACGTAAAATCGTATTGTCTTTCTCACCATATTTCCTCATATTATTCAAAATATATGCATACATATGTATACTCTAATATGTAGTGGAAGAGAAAAACTTGGAAGATCGATCAGCAGTTGTGGTGGTCATCTTGAGTCTGTGCCACCAGTACGAAACGATAGCTGCCAGAGATGGAGACTACAATATCGACAATGAGATCATATTTCCCTTGTTGCGAAACGGAACTTTGGTCAACAAGCCGAAAATGCTTTTCGTCCAGGCAACCAAGGGTTCCAGGGAGTTCGACACATTCTGGGCAGATACAGATTCAGTCAAGGTAATTGAATGTCATTGATAGAGCAACTGTAATCCTTACATTTACATCAGCCTCATGGTGCACCCAGCGACATATTAAAGTGTTATTGCACCTATGAGGACTACGTGTCCTTACGGAATCCCATTGGCATGCACTTTATGCGAGACCTCTGCAATGCGCTAAGATCTAAGCCGAATGTTGATATTGAGAGCATTGTTAGAGAAGTCACACAGCGTGTTATGGACTCTTCCGAGTGAGCCTAATTAGCGTATGGATTCACACCTTCCTGAATGCTAATGGATCTTGTCTCTATTGCAGCTGACAACTAGTACAATGACAACCAAATATGTTTTTGGAGATTTTATCTGAACACGTGAAAGATGTAATCTGGCTGTCCTCTGTACCTCTGTAGAGCGAGAGAGGAAAAGAGGGACCGAATAAGAGAGACAGAGAAGGATATTTTTGTGATTGGAAATTATTTGGCTCTTCCTTTTGTGCAAATTGAATCATTGTTATTTATTGTATTATTTAATGAATTGAAAGTAATTTCAATCATGTCTGTTGCTTCGTATAGGTATTAATTTCATAGATAATAGCTTAAGTTACTTTCCTAATCAGTACTTAGTTCATAATTAGCTAATAAAAAGTTGTTTCCTATTTGATTAAATATACTTACTTACATTGTTGAATATGTGTTTGATCAGAGATTAATGCATGATTGTAATTTATGTAATTGTTGCCAATCGTAATTTATACAAATGGTGCGTGTTGCTTAGTGGCTGCTTGAAAGTATGCGTCACTGGGGATTTAACGTTTTACGGCATCTTCAATTGACTTACTCTACAGCAGTAACTGTTAGACGATCACCTACTCTCTTATCAATGCATGAATAACTCAATAAATCAATCTATGAATACATACATATATTTTTATTTTTCCTTCACGACTCGTAGACTCATAGGTGGTTTGTGGGTTGAACGTAGCCTTGATTAATTTGAATGGCTCTCTGCATTTCGAATGTGTATTTGCCGGTTGGAATTCTCTTATCAGGCGCAATTGCACTCGTTACTCATTTGAAAAGGTGGTCAATCTAAATTATCTCAATGAAAGTTGTCCGCTGCTTACGTCACCTGTAAATATAAACTGATTAGGGCACAGGTGTTGATAGCCTACCTATGCATGAATATGCTGATCTCGAAGAAAAGAGAGAGATTGAGAGAGAACTAGAGGTATTTCTCTTTTATGAAGAGCGACTCTAAAAAACGGCAAAGCTGCCAATTACGTTTTTTGATTGTTTACGGTGCTTTTGAACTTGTTGTTCTTTTATTATTATTATTTATTACGCGCGCGCGTATCATGGATGTTCTTGGAAATTTGATTTCGTGTTGTTGTTGGGCGAGCAAAGGAGACAACGACAAACAATAAACAAAGAGAGCTTCCAAATTCATATACATACCTATGTATGTATGTCCAGATGTATTTACATACATACATATGCGGGTTTAATGCACGTCTTGAAATTGTTATTTAACGAGTTTGCTATGGGAAGTGTCCAATAAGTCATTTGAAGTATACATGCATACATATGTAGATATGTATGTAAATATATCTACTGAGTTAGTACATGTATTAAGTGATTTTCAGTATATTATTTATATTTATATACAACTCTGAAAGGGCTTTTGGGCTTAGCCGATCAATATAATAAATGTACATATGTACATATATACTAAATGTATGTCCATATACACATATGCATGTACGCATACTTGCATACAAACATATCTACATAGAAATGTGAATGACTTTGTACTTCTTAACATATACACACATACATATGTACGTTGCAAAAGCTTTCATGCGCAAGCGTTTATCGCTTAAACAACTTCAACAATGTTGAGGGAGCTTTTGCCTTTTTGACTAGCCCAATAATATATAACTTATATGCTCATATTACCCGGAAACCGGTTGATATGCCGATTGCCGAAGGTACGTACATATATGTGTTTATAATAAGTAATTTTGATTGAGGTATTCAGTTCATTTATTAAGCTTTCTTTTTTTTTTTTTGAGTCAGTGGATAAAAACTGTAAGAACAGTTCCATGTGTAATTTTCTTTTGTATTTTACAGATTTTTGATTTGTTATGGTAGGGGTTACCCGTAGGCGAGGAGATTTCCCCACTCTCCCATAGATAACGCTCTACGTATGATTAATAATCGGCACAGCCGTTAAGGTAATGCACACTTTACACTCCGCTGCAGTCCACGACGTAAATTTGAGCAAAAAAGAGGTGAAAAAAAAACTCAACGAAACTTATTAAACAAAGCTGCGTTATCGGCGCAAAGCTCGTTTGCCATTCAGTTTCTCTCAGAACGCTAACGAGCACAGAACGCGTCGCGCGCATTGCAGTTAAGAAAAGAAAAGAGCCAAGTGAGAGTGAGAGAGTAAGAGGGAGTGTGACTGACTGTACGAAACCAAAGGGTTGGTGAGCGAAAGCGAGAAGGCGAAAATGGGCCTGTTTAGCAAAAAGAAGGCCACCGATGATAGCGCCAGCTCGAATTCTAACAACGACCAGGCCCTGGTGCGGCAGGATCCACGCACTCGGGTGCAGACGAAGAGCGCTGCCAGCGTGACGACCAACACGGCTGTGCAGAATTCCACGATCATTGATAGCAACGCAAATACAGTAACGTACCGGTCGACCACACAGACAGTGACTCACAGCCAGAAAGCGTGTGTGACGGAAATGATAACGCGCCGCACGCCGAGCCAGGCCGAACTGGAGGAGCTGATGGCCCAGCTGAGAATGGGCAGCCGAACGGGTAGCACCCCGACCTCCACAACGACAAGCAGCAGCAACAAACGCGTTAGTCCAACCAGTCTGAATGGTGTGGCTTTACGTTCGACCACATCGTTCAAGCCCAATGCGGAGGCCAGGAGATCCAGCACGCTGGTCAAGTCGGAGCAAACATCTGTGTCGCAAAAGAAGGGACGCACTGTCACTCAGTATGTGGAGACCCACCGTGTTGTGCTGAGCCCCAGCAGCAAGACTAGCTGGCCACCCAAGACGACTGCCTCAACTTCTGGCGCCAGCTCGTCTGCATACAAGCCCTATGTGTCGCCATTCGCGCTAAAGCCAGTCGATGCAACCTATGTATCGCCCTATGCATCAAAGACGACCACTGGAATCGGCTCTGCTCTCTCTAAGCCCTCGGTAGTTACGTCGTCCGCGCTGCCCAAGACTTCGGCTAGCAGTTCTTTTTTGTCCAAGCCCACAACAACCAGCTTTGGGCTCCCGAAGCCTTCATCTGCGAGCTCTGTGTTGTCCAAGTCTACCTCAAGCAGCACTGCTCTTGGTACAAAGCCCACACTGTCGACCCCTAAGACAACAGTTGGAAAGCCTTTTATAAGCCTTAATCCAACTAAGGGAGCCGGGCTCAAACCATTGCAAAGCACTACAAGCTCCTGGGATGCACATGGTGAAATGAATCCTACAAACTCCGGGTTTGGCCCAATACCTAAAGTCAAGCCGGCTCCGAAGAGAAAACTGAAGCCAGCAGAGGTTATCATCTTCAACAATGAGAGTTTCGACAAAAATGAGTTCCGTTCGGGAAGCGCCAAGGATGTCGAGGCGTTGGAGAAAACCTTTGGCACACTACTCAAGTGTAAGGTGAAGACTATGAAGAATCTAACGGTCAATGACATCAGAAACACTGTGGAAAAATGTGAGTGCAAATTGATAGTTTCTATAAAGAACTATATACATAGTTAACCCGTTCCCAAAAACTCGACTTGAGACTCAAGAAATTTTGAATTCAATTCAAATGAGTCGATTCGTTGAATTGGTTTAGAGCCTATAGAGGATTTAGGTTCTTTCTTATATCAGTTTTAACTTAGTCCTTCAGTAGATGGATTTTTCATCTTGGGCCTCTCGAAAATGTACAAGTAAAAAAGCTCTAGTCGAGACTGCTCGACTAGGAAATCCCCTGAACCCTCGGAGAACTGATAGTTCAATAATTCTTCGCGTCTTTCTGCTCACAAAAAAACACACACACACATGCATAGACACACATAAACACGCATGTAATATGGGCTTTCTTCTGGATGTACGTTCTTCACGAAACTTTCAGATTATGATTATATCATTACTAAGCGTGTAATTGCCGAAGCTCAAGTCTCTAGTATTTGAAATACGCCTTTTACAATAATGATGGTAAGGGAGTCGATATAGGGGTGGGGGGTGAATTATAAAAAAAATCGAAATTCTGTAAAGTGCATATGAGTCTACATTTAAAATTTGGAGACTCTAGCTCAAAAGATGTAGGAGATATAATTTTATAATTCACTTTCGATAAGGTTTTTTATCGATAAAAAATAACGGGGCGAGTTATCGTGATAAACTCGATATACGCGCTGTATATACGATCATTTTAAAAAAAGTTCAAGTCTTTTGCTTTTATATCTTCTGAAATCGACGCGTTCATACATACGGACGGACGGACGGACGGACGGACGGACGGACGGACGGACGGACGGACGGACAGACAGACGGACAGGGCTAAATCGACTCAGTTCGTCGCCCTGATCAAGAATATATATACTTTGTGGGGTCTGCCACGATTCCTTCTCCCTGTTACATACTTTTCACAAAACCATTATACCCTGATTTCCCATTTTCAATGGGTTAAGGGTATAAAAATCGACCACCTCATAATATTGTATTATTAATTCTATTTTTGTTTTATTTTGAAATTAGACCAATGCGTTAATGAGTTTACGTTTTCTTTTAAATTGGAAAATTGCCGATATTGAGTGTATTTAATGTTCGGATAGTGTGGTCAAAATTGTTAATCGATAGTTTTTAAAAATTATAATAACAATCATTATAAGTATGGCAAACGTGATCACTATATTAATATTAATATTAGAACAATGATGGCGATGATGGTAATAATCATCCTCAATATCATCATTCTGGAAATATTGTAAAATCATTTACATATATATGCATATGACACATATCTACAATCCCAATACCAATTCCAATTTCGATTTGCAGTGGAACAGAAAAACTTTGACGATCGTTCAGCACTGGTGCTGGTCATATTGAGCCACGGCAACCGATATGAAACGATAGCCGCCAAGGATGGCGACTACAAGTTGGATGATGACATTATTTTTCCTTTATTGCGCAATCAGACGTTGACCAACAAGCCAAAGATCCTATTCGTTCAGGCGTGCAAGGGCTCCAGGGAGTTGGGCAAATTCAAAACAGATGCCATCAAGGTAATGTAAATATTTTGGTCAATCAATTATTATTACTATTATGCCTCCCTCAACATGCAGCCACATGGTAATCCTAGCGAGATTCTCAAGTGCTACAGTACCTATGAGGGGTACGTCTCCTATCGATTGGACACCGGCACGCCCTTTATTCAAATACTGTGTGATACATTAAAGGCAAAACCAAATGTGGACATTGAAGCTATTATGAAAGATGTCATGAATTTGGTCAAAAGCTACACTCAGTAAGTCTGCTTAATACTTTTTCTCTGTAATAGACTAATCAATGTTGTTGTTATTTCAGGGATGGTCAGGTACCATCGGTAACCAGTACAATGACCACCAAATATGTTTTTGGTGATTACCTTTAAACGGCCTCAGTTCATATTTAAAGATGTTGCGAACTTGGTAAAATCTTATATCAAGTCAAGTGAGTTCAATAAGCAGGTCTTCGCTTCTATGCGTTGTTTAATAATTATGGTCTTCATTGCAGGCGTCGCCCAGTATCATCGGTAGCCAGTGGAATGTTATTTGGATTGGAGATGGCTATCGTCAAGTATTGAACATATTCTTGCCTTGTGATCATGTCAAAGATATAGCCAATAAGCAAAAGAGACTGTATACTGACTATATTACGCACTTATTTGTAGGATATTTTGCGTAGAAAAAAAACCTAAAAATAGCTTTAGAAGTACTTTAATCTTATTTTCATACACATAACTCTGACCTCTTATTGTAACATTCAATTTATTTAGCTTCAAATTTTCGTCAATATACGAGTATACGAAATTTCACCATAAGATCCACAATCCTTCTTTTACTTCCACGCAAATTACTGTCGAAGTAGAAGAAGGATTGTTGATCTCATAGCATGTTTACGCATTCCCTGGATTTGTCGTGCTGATCTTCCGATAGTATGAGAAGACAAGGATCCAGCAATAAATGTTCCAAACTGTAAATCGTATAGAAGTATAAATGGAAACTCGCTTATTAGTGTCGCATTTAGAGGAGTCGTTAGTTTTCGGTACTCACATATTGTAATGGTGCTCACAACAATCATAATTATGTGGCTAACTTTAAAGTGGAGCGATAACATTATGATCACTATCACACAGATGCCCGAATTAACCAGGCATGTGATTAGAAAGAATGTCAGCAGTACCGTTGATTGCTATCGGAACGAATTGATTAAATCCGACAGGTGAAACCGGATGCAAACTTACAACGATAGCTCCGATGATCAGCATGATACATCCAATGCAATGACAAATGGCCATACCGCGCCCAACTTGTGTGAATTTACTTCCTGTGAAGGATATATACATATATATATACATATATATATATATATATATATATATATATATATATATATATATATATATATATATTTATATATATAGAAAGCTGTGTTATTACCAGAGCTGAATATTATAATATTCAAATTAATGATCAGATCGATGACGGCAATTAGATAACAGCCCGTCCGCAACTTAAGGACACAACAAAATTTTTTTAGAAGAAACATTCTTCTTGTCTGATGATGGTAGAATTAATAATAATATTAGAATTAATAATAATAAGAATTAATAATAATAAGAAGAAGGTTGCAGTCGGACTCTACCGACTGAGGAAGAAGCATTCACTGTCAAAACTGAGTATATACTTAGTTAACAGGGTTTCGCTCATGCCTCCACTAGACCTGGCAGTATTTTGATGATAGAAATTCATAGAAATTCAATTAACGTAACTGTTATTATTTGGGGCAAGGTGCCAAAACTGCGCAAAGAACAGGGTATTCTAGCAAGGCATGCATAGAATTGATTGTTGGGCTGTCGACAGAGGTCAAGAAAAACTGAAATCTCTGAAACAAAGCTCCCTATGGGATTGGATGTGCATATCATATAATTGTCATGAATGGACCTAGCGGAAAAATCTTAACACCTAATCAGATTTGAATACACACAGATAAGCGGACGGATAGCAAGACTCTTTCACTTTATACAAGAGTATATGAATAATATAAGCAATAATAATAATAATAATAATAACACTTATCAATTTTTGTGGAGTATTAAATTTAATTTGTATTTCTTTACACATGATTGCTAAGGCAAGGCAATATAATTGACATCCACATTAGAATTTCATCACAACGATAATCTACTGGCAGCCGTCGACTGGTAACTTAGATGAATAGGCTGCCGCCCAGTGCAGCGTAAAACGAATAGGTGACAAACCAGAAATATATGCCAAGCACTACATGGGAAGGAAAGAATATATACAATTAAGTGTGTGTATGTGTGTGTGTGTGTGTGTGCCTGTGCAGCTTACCAAACATAATCACATAGACAATTATAACTGGTATCCAGATAAGCAGTATTATGTCCGATATGATCAGTATGATCATAGCCAATATCTTGACCATAGTCATCAGTATGTAGAATAGCATGCATCCCGGACGCAACTGAAAGACATATATGATATACCATATATTATAGCGCTATACCAGATAGGCATTACTAACCTTTAAAGCGCCAAACAAGAGGCACACAGCGCTAATCAAATGCAAAATCATGAATGCAATAAATAACTTATGACACAGATCGGGTGATCCTGAATAAATGACGTTCACGAGTTAACGAAGCCTGTTCATATAGCTCAGGGCAGCAGACAACTCACCCGACTCGCCAAATATTGCTATGAGTGTTCCGAAGCAAATATCCATTAGCATTTCACTGGCCGCTATAATGAACGTGCCAATGCGCAAATCAACGAAGAAGCAACAATATTGTAAATAGATCATCTTGCTAAAAGTCTTCTTCAACTATATCTCCTCACAGAGTTTCTTATTAACCGAATGGCTCTGGGTTCTGGGTTCTGGGTTCTGGGCTCTGGGCTCTGGGTCTGATGCACTACTTGTGTACTGCTACGGTTCGTAAAGCTTCGCAGAGCGGCACCTCTCTGTGGGCCTAGGCTTAATTTGGATTTCGTGTTTTCCTTTACTTCCTGTACAAATCTTAAACAATTGTGTATATATAATGTAAGCAAAAACCTATTAAATACTGACACAAACTCAAATATTACTGCATGGACTTAACATACGATTTGACACTACGAAGAAAGCTTGGCTGATGTGACTGTTTGTTGACTAACATTTGCGAAACTCAATAAATGAACCAAGATCAATGCTCTAACCGGAAGCTTACCTTCGATTTCTGTTCGAATGCTAATTGTAAATGGTAAAGAAGTCATATCATGGGCATTCAGATCTGGTAAGGGAAAAATGGAAGACACAGACTTTGTGGATTCTATTCAACAGTTAGTTGGGAAAGGGATGACATCATCAGATTTGGAGACAGACATTGTGGATTGCTATCGATCCTTCGATTTCTGCTCGACTGCTAATTGTAAATGGGAAAGACGTCATATCATGGGCATTCAGAGCTTGTAGGCGGAAATCATACGAGACATGCACAGTTTTCTGGATTGTTTACCATATTTCTGCGTGTGTATGTATGTTTGTAGGCATGTATTCCTCAGCTGCGTTGGTAACGCATTACAGTACTTAAACATAGACGGATATCGTGTTCCTTTGGTACAGTATTAGCTTTGTAATAATGCAGAGCTGTTCAAGTAGATTTGAATATAATGGAGCTAGAGAGTTACACAGCAGATGTAATTCCTGTCGTCGTAGAACTCGCCCAACACTTTCTCGTACTTTCTAATAAAAGTGTAAACAATTAATAATTGCAGGGTATCTCCTAATCGGTCATAGTTGTTTTGGTTTGTCGTGCTTGATGAATCGGCCTTGACAAGGAAATTTATCTTTTAATAGGCCGCCATTGCTTTCTTGGTTTTATTGACTCCAAAGTAGAATTTTGTGTACAAAAATGTGGGCGTGGCCGCTTTAGCGTATAAATAAATTACTGCGTATAGATAAGTATAGTATATACATATATAGCGACTAGGCGTTACAGTGCTTGCTATAATCCCTATTGTATTCGACTGTTGGTGGTGTTTCATTTCATAATATTGTATTTTTGTCTAGAACACATAGTTGCTCCGAGAAAAACGTTACTTTCTCACTTTACATTCGAAGATAACTTTTTTCCCTTGTATCAAACGTAAGAGTACAAAAGGATTTAGTGCTTACTTCCTGTGCGCATGGATCTATAATCTATATGGTCAGCTCATTGGGGCATCGCCAATTGGATAATATTGGATATTTTGTAATAAATCTAGCTACTTTTGGATTGTTATTGATTGCTGGATTTGGTATGAGACATACGAAAATTTGCCGCAAATTGTGATTAGAGTACGCTTCGTTGCCTTTACATAGCCAAAGGAAAAGATAGGATAAGATAACGGTTTATTGGACAACAATTAAAGCAAATAAAATGATAAAGTACTTTCAAAGCTATTTAGAAACCACACTCAATAGGGTGAATTAAATTTTATAAAAGTATACAATGTATTTGTTTAAAGATAATTCACTCGCGTTATAAGGAGGCGTGGCGAATTCTATTCTTGTTTCTGATTTCCTACGCAGCTCTATAAACTGAAATATATTGAAAGATTAGAAATTTATTTGCACCATAACTTCCAGTATAGGAAGTCAGCAAATGAGGTGCAATTAGGCATTTGAGCAACCACTCATAAATGTTTAAGCTGATGATGATGGGCCCATGACAAGTCCTAGTCCTAGAATGATAATTAACATAGGTAAATAATAAATTACAACTTTGTTTTTAGTTAAGAATGCAGAATTTTTAATTTACATAGTTAATATATACTTCGAATTTATATATCTTAGTACTGTTGCACGAGTAGAAGGATTCTTTTATGGGGTTCATATAAGAAAATAATATGAAAACATAAAAGGCAAGTACTTTTATAAAATCTTATATATAATCTCCGAAAGCATACTTGGTCCTCAGTGAGTGGGTTACCGAAGGTACTTGGGCATTGCTGCAACGAGAACCAAGATTCATGGCATAAAATTGAGCAGGATGGAGAAGCAAGAGGACCTTAGGCTTACTTGGTTGATTGCATTACCAATAATCGGACACGATCCATATTGGTTACAATGTCAACATGCGGACTCGCCTCTAATGTCTCGCACAGTCGCCTGACGAAGGGCGTGCCATCTTCCATGCGATATGAGACAAAGCCCTCATAGCTGCTGAAGCACTTCAGTATATTACAGGGAAGATCGGGAAAACTGCAAATCTGGGCGAACTTTTGAATGAGTGATAATATTTGCTCCAAAGAGGATAATTTAATTACCATTCCCTGAAATCTGGTCACCTCCCTGACGCCCTTACAGGCCTGAATAAACAGGATCTTTGGCTTGCCGTTCAGCGTCTTGTTGCGCGATATGGGATGGATGATATCGGTGTTCAGGTTATACGTTCCATCGTTGGCGGCTATCGTTTCGTGTCGCTGGCCGTGACTCAATATGACCACCACTAAGGCTGAGTGTTCCGCCAAGTTTTTCTGTTCCACTGTAAATCGGAATAGGGGCAACAAGGGTAGTTTGGGAGTAGTGAGAGCTACTGTGGGTACTATGCGCAGCACGCCTATTCAAGTTGCACTCACGCATTTGCACAGTGCTCCTGATCTGGTTGACCGTTGCATCCTGAATGGTTGTCACCCCACACTTGAGCTTCTTGAAGGTCGTTTGCAGCAACTCGACATCCTTGGCGCTTCCGGATCGGAACTCGTTGCTGTTGTTGAACTGCTCATGGTTGAAGATGACAACCTCGGCGGGCCTAAGAGTTTTCTTGTTGGTATTCATTTCAGCCTGGCTCATCTATGCAGATGGACTGTTTGATTTTAATCTAGGTAGGCTCAACAGTGGACACCAAGGTAAACTGGCGTCATCGAGTGCACGGCGTACCTTACATTCGACGTTCGGGAAGGAACTGAATGGCGTGAAGATATGCAGGGGCATTGATATAGCTCTTTATGGCTCAATTTGAGATAGAAAACGCCCCGATAAGATAGAAGTTCTCTGGAAATCAAGTGTGACGTATCCCGCTGTAAAAGTAACTGTGTTAATATATGTAAGTCAACACATCGGGCTGCAATTAGCATGCAATTAGTTTATCTTTGAGTTGGTCAACTAGAGCTGAGCTTTGTATCAACTTTAACTGTGCAGCATAGCAGATGAGGGACTTCTTTTTAGATTTACGTAACAGAGATAGCCAACGTAAACGTAAGTAACGAAACTGATAAGCCCAATAGGAAACAGTTTGTCTATCTGAGTTTCAATGTGTCCGAGGTCAGGGTTTTTCGTAAGGCCAGCCGAACTACTTACTGGTTTTATTCGCATGTATCTCTGATGATATGATGTGCTTGTCTTGGGTCCTTGCATTCGCAGTTGTTCGAAGTCTATCATAGGAATTATTAAATAAAATATATACGTATTATTGATCATATGTTGTTTGCTCGACTATCTATTTCTATATACTATATACTATATGTTGTTTGCTCGACTATATATTTATACTATATGTTTCAAATTTCAACTCTCTAGCCTCAGCTGCGGCGAAATGGTTGTATAGTACTTGATATTCAGTCAAATTATCGATTGTTATCGATAATAAAAATCGATAATCAAGATATCTTCTTTTGTGATTTACAGGAGCGCTGGGCTAATACGAACGGAAGGAAATTCGGACATGTGTATATGTACCATATATATAGTATAAATAGGGAGTATATTTCAGATTGTCTGGGAAGCTCATAGTAGCAGAATTTAGCTAGCAATAGATGGAATAGTTGGAGTTTTCCATTATCTGTTGTATTTGATTTTGCATATACCACTCTGATTCATATCTCCCCACGATGCTCTTGATTGTGATTTAATTTTTCTTCATCGAACTAAAGAAATCTTTGCCATACTTAAAAGTAGTAAAAGAAACGTTTACCTATGCTGTATTTTGCATATAGGAAATGAAAGATAGCTTACAATGTATTTATTTATCATATTTATCAATGGGTTGGGTTAGAGACCTTTACAATGAGCAATGCCAATAATATTCTAATTATTCCCCAATATCGATACGATAATTGAAGAA
The DNA here is from genome assembly GCA_035047565.1 of Drosophila mulleri. Lineage (NCBI taxonomy): Eukaryota > Metazoa > Arthropoda > Insecta > Diptera > Drosophilidae > Drosophila > Drosophila mulleri. The sequence continues at coordinate 15,318,017 of JAWNPK010000168.1, forward strand.
GAAATATATATAAATTGAATTAGAAATATATTAATTTATGCAGAGAGAGTCTTATATGCCTATGCTTATTAGAGAGAGAGGGAGAGAGAGAGAGAGACAGCGAATCGACTGGTGCTCAGGGTAGCTTAGGTAGCTACATATCTATTGACAGCTTATATTCTTTAAGGATCGGGCATGTTGCAGGCATTTCCTTAAAACATTATACCCGACTTGGAGTATGGGAACGATGAACATAACGCCAAGCAGTCGGAAAATCGGTTCCAATGACCGTTCATGGCCTAGCAACGGTAGTTTCGAGCATTACCCATACAGGTGTTATGTCATAAATAACTGTCGTATGTAACGCAATCGAGTTGTTTTTTCTCAATTGTTTTTGGCAAATAACGGCGAAAAAAACAACAAATAAAAATAAGGCCGGGAAGTCCAGGAAAGGCAGAGAACGTGCCCGGCTCAACAACAGTCAGCATACACACAGCACGTGGGGGCGGGGTCACTGCGGGGCGGTCGGCTACTGTTTGTGCTTGCAATTTCGTTTTCAGTATTGAAATATCGAAAACGAAATTGTGTACAAAACGCGCTAAACAATTCGGGCTCATTTGTATGCAAAGTGAGCAACGGCGATGACGGCGGCAACGCCTCCGTAACGATTGCACTGGGAGGCAATCAGAAATATTATGCAAAGGGCTGCGGGGGGGTTATACAAACACGATCAAAATCAAAATTGTGCCGGCCCGCTCATATAAAATGGCCCGGCAGTGCGATCGATTCGAATCATTCAGGTGTGAGCCAACGACGAGCTGATCCAACAATGAAAACGCAAGTGGCGCTACTTTTAGTCCTGGCGGCCAATGTGGCCATCGTGGTGGCACGCCCGGAGCCGCCTAGGACACGATATGGTGCACCGCCCCCGCCGGCACCGCAAAAGGAATACGGACCACCACAGCCGGCCCAGCCGCTGCCCGTCTATGGACCGCCGGCTGCTTTCTACGGTCCGCCGGCTGCGCCGACAGCCGAGGCGATCGTCACCAAGAACGTCTATGTGCATGTTCCGCCCGAGGAGCCGGAGCTGTATCCCGCCGCGTCGCCGATCCAGACTTCGGTGCCCAAGAAGCACTACAAGATCATCTTCATCAAGGCGCCGAATCCGCCAACGCCAGTGCGCCAGGTGCTGCCTCCGCCGGTACAGGATGAGCACAAGACCTTGGTCTATGTGCTCGTCAAGAAGCCCGAGGAGCAGCTGCCAGTCATCCTGCCATCGCCCGCCCCCACGGAGCCCAGCAAGCCCGAGGTGTACTTCATCAAGTACAAGCAGCAGCCAAAGCCAGCCCCCCAATACGGACCGCCTGCCGTTGCCGCCGTGCCAGCCGATGAGTACGGTGCACCGCCAGCACCGCGCACCCTGGAGCAGTTCTAAGGATTCTAAAGTCTACGTCCCGTCCAAAGACTCATGTACACACACATATGTAAATACTATTTATATGTAATTGCAACGCTCTAGTTGACTTTATTGATATTAAACGATATAAAATATTCAAAATGCTGACACAGATATTTGCTCCTTATAGAGCTCTTAACACTAGACAACTTTTCAGATGTTTCACTTCAGATCTTTAATATATGTACCTATACTATAGAGATTGCTCAGCCATGCCGGTTATAAATTGTTTAGTCTTTAGATCTCTCATTAAGCATTGCAAATCAGGATATTATTTATTGTTAAATTCGGTCCTTTTGCATCATACATACCATTTTTAATAGAAATTCGGAAAGCCCTAAGTTATATCTGCTTTGAAAAACGCATGACTGATTACATTTAAAGCCCCAGATCAATTGAATGAATATCTGTAATATGTGTTACATGAGAATAAACTGTCCAGATTAGATAAAAAATTAGAGCAGATAAAAATATTAGATAAGCTTTCATTTGACGACATTTCCAAATAAAATATTATAAAATATACAACGTATTTCCTCGGTTTTATATGGTATCGTAATAGGAGTAGACAACCAGGCAAAAGTACAAGCTGAGCACTAGAAGTAAAATGAAAAGGGCAAAATTAAAAACTTTTATTCTTCTATGAAAATATAAGAGCATCTGTTTACCTGCTTGAATGATGTCAAGTACTATAAAGTCATAGAAGTCGTCCATCATGATGACATAACCGCATTCCCATATCAAGATGATGACATGTACCATGACAACGAATATATAAGGCAAGAGGAGGTAGCGTATACCCTGTAGTTTTGAATAACAATAATAAGATAGGCAGTAACATTGAAGGGGATACCCACTAGGAGAGCTCCAATGAGGAGAATTATACAGGAGATAAGATATATTCCGCTGACGACCAATGCAATGTAGCCCATCAGAGAGCTGCCTGGGTGTACGAATATGTGTATCTCAATGAATGATTTGGCCATGGACAATCGTACAATCACTTACGATCCAGAAGAAATCGATCTATGCCGCGTAACATCACATCGAATATTGCAATCAGAATGCAGCCGCATTTCAGCTCAACGCAACAGCAACAATTGTCGGTATAAAACATTGCGATTATACGATATATCAGCTATCGAATGGAGTTTACATAAAATGTTCTATATATGTAGATATTTGTATTTGCTCACAAAATGCTGGAGTGCTCGATATTGAATTCAGTCGTTGTTTACCTAGGTCTTCGATCTTTCAATGTTTACTTTTGGGTCTATAAATTGATGCACGTCTAACTGTAAATTGTATCTATGACCATGACTTACATTACGGCTACGAATAATTATGGTCATTGCTTAGACTCGACATCGAATTCCATTCACGTCTCTTCTTCAAATTTTTGAAACTGCATAATCAATGTATTTTCGGGTATTACGTCTTTTGGCAGCTACAAATCAAAGGCAATAATTGTTGTGAAACTCTGTATAAAATATTATGCATTTTGAGTACTCTTTCATATACCATAACATATCTGGGTGATATCTTTTGTAGACTGATTGTAGAGAGTTCTGTCTACGATTCAAGTTGTGGGAAATAGAAGAGCATGTGACAGAGTCATGTGTATACATACACATATTAAGTAAATTTGTATATGTATACAAGTCAGGAAATCGTTAGGAATGTACCGATTGCATAAACTACATATAATAAACCTGAAAAAGAGGATTAATAGATTCGCTGTAAAATGTTATATTACGCAGAACTTTTACGGAAGATTTAGATTATTTATATTAATTTTTTGTTCAGTGCTAATCAAGTTTGATACCGTTAAGCAATATTTCATTAGCTAGTTATTGTTTGCTCAAATGCAATTACCCACTCTTATTTCTTAAGCAATACAAATAGAATAATTCAAACATTAAATTTGGTACTTTATTTATTTTTTGTTAAATTTGCATGTTTTTGCGTAAATTTCTCACAACAACTATTGTACAACTACGTTAATGTAATGCTGTCTGTAGGATGCCCCAAGAATGAGATGTTCGGAGTGTTTGGTGCAGTTGTACAACATTTATTAATTAATCGCCTCTCTCTGCGCTTCTCAGTTGCACAAAAACCAAAAGGTACCAACTGGAGATTGGAGATTCTTTGATGATGTCGACGATGTTCATCGTGTAAACCTACAGCTAAAAATAGTTAGATATCGTGTATTTCGGGCATTCAAATACAGACAATGCATTTATCGAATATTATATCGTAATTACTATATATTGATTCATATATACATATATAGGTTTTAATTGTTTTTCTCATTTTTTGGTGTTCATGTCTTTTTAACTCAGTTCTTTGCGCAACTTTCGGTGCTTTTCATGCTTTTGGGATAACATTATTGAATACACAATTGTTGCAGATATTTCATAGGATAAACAGGCAGATGATATACGATAATTATGCTCTATATAAAGGCGCGACCAACTTAGGAATGCATTTGAGTGCTGCCTGCGATGGATGGAAAGTGTGTGAGCGCTGCGTAAAGTAAATGTGGCATTTGTTTCCTCGTGTTGGAGTATCAGTAAGAGTATCAACAATATCGGTGAGGCATTCGAACTCCGATTGTGTGTCATTATCTTTTAAGATTCGCTTCCTATTTGGTTGTATTTGTACTGGTATGGAAAATATATTCTGATGTAACTGTAACGGCTACTAAAAACACGAACAACAAACAAGTATTTTTGTATAACTCTGCTAATCAACAAACTGAACCAAGCCTTTGCCTTAGGCCTCCTCGCACTCGTCCTCCTCGTGCTGCACGAACAGCCGATGATTGCGTGCCTCCAGTATAGTCCATACCACGAGCGGCGTACAGCCCAAGGCCATGCAGGAGCCCATGCAATAGAAACAGATCTCATAGTCCCCGGACAGATCCCTCAGCAGACCCGCCAACGGCGGCACCGATATGGCCCCTATGCTCTGGAACATGCGCACCAAGCCGTAGCTGGAGCTAATGCGATCCGTCCCAAAGACATCCGCCAGCAGCACGGGCATCAGCACATACCAGCTGCCCAGGCATAGTCCATATACTGCCGCTGATAGGCCCACCAGCACCAGGGTCTTGGCAAAGGGTATTGTCAGAACAGCCAGGCCAGCGCCCAGGATGCTAGAATATAAATGTGAAAGTAAGTAAGATACAATAAAGAAACCTATACGACAAACTCAAAATCTAATATGGTCTTTAGGTAAAAATTTTTATGCTTTAGCACGCTTCATTATGTTTATTTACCATAGTGTATAGGTCTTCTTGCGATCAAAGAGCTGCAGATCCGATAGCCAGCCCAGGCCCAGGCGTCCACACAGATCCAGCACAGCGCTGATGGCCACCAAATACCCCGCTTCGCTTTTATTGTAGCCTACGGAAATAAGTAGAATCCATAATATCTAAGTTTTATATTGCAATTGTTCATTAGCAAATTACAATTCTTGAAGCTGACTGAGAACAAATACTACTAGGTTTTCTAGGATAAGACATTTACTGGAATTAGCATTGCATTTGAAAATGTTAGTGTAGTGTAGTGCAGTGAGTATGAATGTAACTATTGTTTATAGACGAATTTTTAGTCTGTATATGGAATGCAGAGTATCAAAGGTAAGTGATTGTGCAAGTGGATTTGGATGAGATGAGTGAGTAGCGTTCTCTTTAATAGAGGAGTTTTGTATTACGTTGATGACGTATACAAAAATCTTGATAGCTAGTTACGAAATAGGGTAGTCAAGGCAGTTTTAATATGAGTTCATGTATCAGGACTGGAGATAGAAATTTGATAGCTCCACAGACTAATAGATATTTCATAGTAATTGTATGATTTACAGAAACCGTTTGCTTTCATATCTTTAGAATATTACAGATAGACTTTGATTTAGTACAACGTTTACAAAACGTTGCTTAGAGGCTCACAAACTTCTATCCCTTAATTTATATATATCGAATTAAGCATACATCAAATTATCATCCGATCGGGTATCTACCCTGACTCTATCGCAGAATCGATTTCTTCATCATTCCCTAATTATCAAGCAAAGACTATTATTGGCTTTACAATACGATTCGGCTCTACTGCAACCCATATATGATTTACGAATGAAGTTCACTTGAAGAGGAGAGTGATTGACCCACCGATAGATATGACATGCGCGGGCAGATAGTAGAGCATGTAGGGACAGCCGACAGACATGAGCGTCACGGATAGGCACATCAGTATGAACCGGGGCTCCTGCAGCAGACTGATGTCCAGGTACATCTCAATGCGTGCGCAGCAGCTGCGCTTCAGCTGGCGCTCGTCGTCGTCATCCTCGTCGATGGCGTCATTGTCATCGTCGTCGTCGTCAAAGACGGCCGCGGACTCCAGGAGCTGGGAGTCCAGAATGCTGCCATCGGATGGCTGCTGCTTCAGCTCGCTGAGGTTGCTGACGGGCGTGGGTATTTCCATGCTTTTGCTGAGGCCGCGGCTGACCACGCTCGGTGGGGAGAGCGGCTTCTCGAGATGGGCATGGATCTTGCTGATGGTCTCGTCATTGGCAAAGACGTTGCGACGCCGCCGACTGCCGCGATTCGAGTCGGTGCCTGAGTGCTTGCGATAGACCCAAGTGGAGTCTGTGCTCAGATCCTCCACGGAGTGCAGCAGGCCGGAGCTGCGCACCTTCTTCATGGGCTTTATAAAGGTGGTTTCGCCAATGATGTCCTTCACCTCGTCGTCGCTCTCCTGCGCCGACTTGTCTTGAGCTGGCGAGCAATGGACAGTTGCAGCATGAATTGCTTGGCCTATGCGCAGTAACTCACCTGGCTGCTTGCTGGCGTAGTAGTTCAGGTGATTCTTGCACTCCTCGAGGAACAAATGCTCAATGAACTTGTCGTTGAGCTCATCGGCGCCCACCTCACAGGTGCCCAAGTACGTGGATGTCGTCAGCATGCCCGTTGTGCTGGGATTGATGTCATCACTGTTGGGCTTGCCAGTCGCATCCTGCGCCTGCGCCTGCACCTGCACCTGCACCTGCTCGGCATAGTCGCTCAGCGGTCGGTACAGAGTCGCGGACACACACACGTGCAGCATGCAGCCGCCCAGTATGAGTATCGTGCCGTGGAATCCGCAGCTCTCCGCCAGATGCTTTATCAATATGGGCAGCACGAAGCTGCCCGCCGCCGTGCCCGACACACAGATCCCGTTTGCCAGGGCGCGGTGCTTGTCAAAGTACTGCGAGACAATCACAATGCCTGGGGTCGTCGAGAGACCACCGCCAATTCCTGGAACGTATAGTAAATGCTAAGTTTCTTAATTACCTCGGTAATAGTAATAGATAATTATTGTATACTAATTAATCATTATAAGTACTTGAGAAATACAAACAAGTATAAGAATCGGTTAAGTATTTTTAATTGGATAGAAGAGTTCCTTTGTTACCTATCTAAGTAGCCTAATATTTTGACTTGAATGGAAGAGTTACTTTGATACCTTTCTAAGTAGCTTAATTACTTGATTAATTGCATCTGTCTACTTTAATTGCTCAAGCAATAGGATATATACGAAGTCATTACATAACGAACAGCTTAACTACTTAATTAAATGCATTTAATTACTCAAGTAACGGGATGAATACGAAATCATTCCATATGGTAATCTTTAATTACTTAACTAACTAAATCCATCATGTTCAATTATAGTAATACGATCTAATTGTTACATATGTAAAATACTTAATTAGTTAAGTAATTGTATCAATCGAGTTTAATTACTTAAGTAATTTAATTACCATATCTCAGAAAGCGACAGTCGCGCTGACGATTTTCGATCTCCTATAGGAATGGTGGTAAGTGGGTAAGTGGTATTCTAAAGAGTGGCTTCAATGATAGCCACAATTACTGAGGAATGGAAAATCAGTATAAACAGTATTTTTTTTAGTTTTACAATTCGAAATAATAAAGTAATTTTTAATGACTCAACTAAATCTAAAGTCATTGTACTCAAGTAGCTAAGATCTCTGAGAGTAAAGGTAATAAGCAATGCAGGTAGGTAGGCGAAGTTGTAGATTCAAAGGCTATTCGCTCACCTGTAAGAATACCAAAGGTGAGGAGCAGGTGCAGCAGGCTGGTGGCGAAATAGCTGAGCACCATGCCCAGAGAGCAAAAGATGCCGCCCACAAAGACAACGGAGCGGCAGGAGAAGCGCTGGCAGAGCGCGCTCGAGAGTGGCGCGAGGACGAGACAGAGCGCAGAGAGGATGGCTGGTATCCAGGAGGCCACAGTGGCCGTGGAGCTGGGAAAGGTTTCCATGATCTCAACATAGAGCACGCCATACGACTTGACCAGTCCGGCGACCCAGAACTGCACGGAAAAGGCGCCGAAGACAATGAACCAGCCGTAGCCACCGTCCGGTGGCTCAGCAGCGCAGCCGCCGCCGCTCTCCGTAGTGCTGGTGGATGAGTCGCGATCCTTGGCCAGCTGCTTGCTGCGACGGGCGGACGGTCGCTCCAGCTCCTTGGCGCGCTTCAGGCATTTGCTGCGAGCCGTGCCCGAGGACAGCTGCTGTTTGCGGCTGCTGCGCAGCTCGTGCGACTTGGCTATCAACGGGCGAGCCGTTATGCTGGACACGGTCAACAGGTTCTCGTTGTCGTCCTCTTCCAGCTCGGAGATCTGGTGCTCCAGCAGGCTGGCGTGCAGCGTGCGCGGACAGCAAGGCGCATCCAAGCTGAGCGTGGCGGGTCGCAGCGCTGGCGAGGCGCACGGCGAGGGCGACGGCACGCACAGCGCCTCCATTTGCTTGACGTCCAGCTGGGCCAGGGCCACAGTGGGCAGCGGTGCAGGTGGCGCGGACACAACCGAGAACAGGGATCCGCTTGTGGCCTGGCCGGCAGCGCCGCAGCCAGCATCGCCGGCGCCGCATTGCCCCGCCGGGTCGTTGAGAACGAGCCCTCCCGACTCGTACTGGACTCGACCAGCTGGGTCCGGTTCACTCGCGCAGTACACCGATCCCCGTGAACCCTGCAATACAGACACGGAATTCAAATCAATTTTGTGCAATCAAACCCATTTCAAGCAATCAACAACTTAACTTAGATCCTTAGCTCTGTTATACTTAAATTAATATCCTTCCGGCACGCAAACCGCAGTTTGAGTACGGCCAGGCATACGATATCTCCGCATGGCTCTCGAATGTTAGTCCACACATTAGCTTTTCATTTGATTAACTCTCCTACCATTTTGTTGTAGCTCCACAAATAGTATTCGATATTTCCTGCCAGCCATTGCCAAGGCCGTAAACGGTTTCGAATCAAGACACTACCTTGTTATTTGTTATTTATTGCGAACTGAATCAAATCAAAATATGGCAGTATACATCCGACCTCCTGTTCGTCCGATACCAATAAAGTAGAGACTTGAAATCTCTGCTCAGCCCTGGGCTTAGCAGTTAAGATATTTCCGGTAGGGGCGTACCTATATCTTAATATTTATTTTTCTTGAATATTTCGATTTGGCTCCCAGTTTAAGGTTGAAAATATGTTGCAAATATACAACATTTCTAAAGCTAAATTAACTAATGAAATCGTCTACTGCTTAAAACATATTACAGAAATTTAAACAATTTAATTCACCTAAATTTTGGGAGTAAATCTGTAGAAACCTTCTGTGCATTATAAATATATTGAAATTATATTTGTTCGCAAAAAAAAAAAATAATAATATTAATAATAATAATTTATGCGCAAATCATATCGCGATGTATGTATATGAACATATATAATTTAGAATTTAATTTAGTTTGAATAGCGACATTCATTTATATTTGTTTTGTATTTAATGCAGGATGAGTCAGCATTTAAATGCACGCCATAAATTATCCCTTAATTGGCTTATTCCTTTGGCAAAAAAACCCGTCAACGAAGCAACCCACACACACACAGACACACACACCTGTCTGTTAAAGCTATTCATTGCCTTTGGCAACGTCTTTGCCATACACATTTTATTGTAATTATCGGCAGCAACAAATATTTGCTGTTTGTTGTTGTTGCTGCTATAAAAGTAAGTTTTTTGTTAAATCGATGTTCCTCTGTTGTTGTTAGTCACTAGCTCCGCCCACAACGGCCACAGCCCCCTTAAATATCGTCATCCGCATGCTGCATGAGCTGGCATGACGTTTAGTTATTTTCCGTTTCCCCATTTGCTTTTCAGGGTTTCCCCACAGTTTTCCCCAATTCCCCGTTGCCAGTTGCAAGTTTTTCAGGGTCAAGTGCACGACAGGGGGCAGTTGTGGGAGTCTCTCTGGCAGATATCTGATAAGAAATAAGCCCAGCAAATTCAACAAACTAAAATTGAAGGCGACTCTGGGTCTCAGTTGTGGAATTTGTCTATAAAATGTTTTCTCTCCTATGTTGCATATAGAAAATATTTTTTGATAGCACAATATTTTATATAGGCATCTTTTAGGCAAAACTTATAATATGAATTATTATCTTATCGAGAGCTCTATATACGTATACAATTCTACATACTTAATTGATTACATACAGGAAAAAAAATAAAAGATATACATACATATATAGCTATATCATAATAATGTTTACATCTCATATAAATTACATAAAATTGTATAATAATATATAATATAATATGAAATTGACGTTTTTTCGGTAGGTACAAATGTAAACTGGTTTTTGATGTACTCCAACAATTATTTTCGATAAGAGCTTTAAAGCTTTACGACTTGTAGATTAAATATATACATATGTATGTATATTTGTGCTTTTTCTAGACAGCAATTTGTTGTTGCATTTATTTAGTTGTTCTTTAACATGCCAGGGCTATTTATAAAAATTATGGAATTTTCGTTTTCCCCTAATATAACGAACAATTACTTTGTTTCCAATACCATGTACGATTTCAAAATTTAATTTATTTCTATTGTGCAGCAAATGTGCAGCAAATGTGTTTGTCAATAAATCAATAAATTGGTTTTCTAACGTCAGACACGTCTCAGACTAAAATGCATATTTAGCGCCGGATCTCGACATGTGACTCCGTGGCGCAACGGTAGCGCGTCTGACTCCAGATCAGAAGGTTGCGTGTTCAAATCACGTCGGGGTCAACTTGGAACTAAACTTTTTTTTTTTTTTTTTAATTATTTGTAAAGTTTTTGACTGTTTCTGAAGCACTTTCTAGCTTGTTTCTTTACCTTTGCTACATTCAGTATCGCTCTTAATATGAAACTAAATCTTTGAAATGTGCATAGATATTCTATATTGTATTCATTTTATGATCATGAGTTTTGCTTGAGTTCTAGATTACACAAAATATAACTTTGCAAGATAAATATATCTCTATAAAGAAATAGCAATGTGGCACAAATTATTTTATCAAATTCCAGGCTGAAAAATAAGCTTAATGACCTAACATACATAATGTGTGATAAAAGTAAATGCTATTAAAAGGTTTAGGAGAGTCTTTTAGCAATCATTCGCATAGCTAAGCAGCTGCCGCCTACGTTTAATGAAGTCAGCTGCTTACTCGGGCGTGACGCGTTGCATATCGAATCGGTTTAGGTCGCATTGCGTATACGACAGAGCGCACGAATGAAGGCGTCAAATGTATTTTGCTTTGCTTTTAATTGAAGTCGAGTGCAAGGCGCGTGCCTCGTATCGGGTGACTCATCGCAGTAGCATGTGTCAATGGGCAGCAACGTGCCCCAAATGGTTGCATGCCACATGTTGATGGTGCTAGAGAATATGCCTTGCATGCTGGAAAACATGCAATCGATGGCAAAGCTGCCTGCTAATGAGCCAAGCCCTGCCGCAACGTGTGGCAACATTGTGCGGCAGCATCCACGCCCTTTGACCTTGCCAGATGTCAAAGCTTTATCCCCTTTGTTGTGCACTGAGCCTGGGCTGTCGCCTGTCAGCAGGAATTTGGCTTAAATTGCCAGCAAGCGCACAGTACATGGGCATTCGCATGGGCCGTGGGGTGGCAGTGGGACGAGTAGGCGTGGTTGTGGGAGTGGACGCGGGCATTGTGCCGCGCGCTCGAGTTCCGTTCGAGTGGCAATGTTGTGTTACATTTTCAATTTCGCAACAACTCAAGGTCCTGACGCAATCTAATGAAATGAAAGAAACTTGGGCTAGGCTTAGGCGGGCGGCTGTTCGGGTGTTTGAGTGGCTCGGCGGTTGGGTGGTTGGGTGGTTGGGTGGTTGGCTGGTTGAGCAGTTGGTTGCCCTGTCAATTAGCGCGTGTATTGAGATTTGCTAAGGCTTAACTTGTTGCAAGTCGAGGGCGTCTACAGAATTGTCATTGATATGGATTGGAATCTGTATAAAAAGCTGGTCTCAAACAAACCAAGGATTTCAGTAATAGGTTTCGTGCGGCAAATTGCCTATTATTTCATGTTAGGAAAAGATTTTTTAAAAATGCAACTTCAATTTATATTTCTTTACTCGACTCTTTAAAGGATCGTCGCAATAATAGTTTCACTTATTTGAAAATTATATTTCAATTTGCTATAATAATTATACAAGCTCTCCTGAACCCGATATAACCGATATCCAAAATACAAAGCTAATTGAAATTTTATAATACATACAGAATAATAAATATATAGATGAATCTCTATGTAAAATTTGGAGATATCATTTTGTATCCTAGTTTCGATAAGGTTAAATCGATATAAATAAATCACAAATAGTTAGTAGTGCGTAGCTATAAAACAATTTCAAGTCCCGAGTTTATATACACACATACGTATGCATGTATCTTTTGAAATCCATGCTTAGTTCTCTCAGCTAGTCGCCCAGATCACATCTATATGTAGAATCCGGTTATAACGACGATCACGGTACGCCTTTATACCCGGAAGACGCTATAATCATATAAGTTTGCTCATATCAGTTTTTTGGGAACCTGAATTTATACACTTTAGGACTTCTGCCACGCCTTCTTCTACCTGAATTTAGAAACTTGACTGGTCGGTAGAAGTAGCTAGAAAAAGCTAAGCAGAAATTTGAAATCTGGAATTATATTTGAAGATCCAAGATCTGTAAAGCAAATGTGAATTATCACGTCCCAACGCTAGATTTCTTTGCTCCTAACTCAAATCGCAAAGGTTTTTAATAAATACAGAAGACTTTCTTTGATCAGCTACATCAGCAAATAGCGTCTAAGGATCCCTCGATTTTTATTTGCTTCCGATTTTACTACCAGCTAAAAACATCTATGCTATATAGCTACATACAATATAATTCCCGGCCTTCGCAATTTCATTTCATTTCAGTTTTGCTCATAGTTTTTCATATTTTCCGCAATCCATCTAGCTGTTCAATTCCTGTATTAAATCGTTTTCAAATGTTTTTTCAACTAACATCTTTGTATAATTACCTCCTGCCTGGCAATCTATTGATTCTTCCCTTAGCTGGAGATTGCAAAAGGATTTTCGAAACTTTGCTTCACTTTTGTTCAGTTTGCTTTGTGGTCTGCTCTACAACGGATACCTTCCACGCAACGCCCCGCGCCCGCCCCCGCCCCCGCCCCCGCCCCATAGATTTGATTGTCGGACATGTGTTGGATCCGGCTTTGACCCACTCGAGTGATTCGCTTTGTTGTGTGCGAGGTGTGCGATGGACGGGGCCAGGCGCATGCTCACCAAATTTGAGAATGCCTGCCAAGCGACCTCAAACTACCTCAATGTGTTTGCGCTTGGGGCGAGCTCACGGCACGGCCTCCGACCACATAAATTAGGCGCGTTTCTTGACCTCAGGTGTCACTAGGTGTGTGACTATATTCCGATTGGAATGTAAACACGTTTCGGCTGTGAGCTAATGCCCAGTAAAGTGCCCCGGGGCTCGTTCACCTGTAAGTGCCATTCGCGCTGCAGGGATGACATGCTCGTCCTTTGCGGTAAGTGAGGCGCCTTCGCTGGTGTATCTCTTGTTGCTCGCGTTGTTGTTGTTGTTGCTTGGGGCGTTGTTGTTGTGCACTCAAATGCATTGGTTTAGCTCGATGGGGCCACACGCGGACAGCACAAAGGAGCACAGCTACAGCTGCAGCTGCAGCGAAAGCAGGAAGCAGCGAAGCAGGAGCAACGGCAAGGGCAACGGCACGGCCAACACCAAGGGTTGGCCCAATTACCGGAATGATAACGGTTAGCGCGCACACGGCGTATGCGTGATGGGCGAGGCGTGCTGGCCTATGCTTTGGCACTGGATTCCTGTACAACGACTAGTCGTCTATTTAGCTATTAGTTTTGTTAGTGTTTCGTTTGATTTTTTCGTGTTGCATTTAAGGCTTTGCAGGAACTTGCGTGAGTCGAAGGTTTATTCCGCCTGAAGGCGCATTTGCGTCATTTTGTCGTGTGCTAATGCCAGTTGCCAGTTGTCAGTTGCTGTTCCTGTTTCCGCTGCTGCACTAACACACACACACAGACACACTAACATACACACACACACACACACTGTCAGTGTCAGTGTCTCTCGGTGGACTCAACAAACTAGAATTTCTGCTACAAATCGATAAAAAACATTTCTATTGTTGCACATCGCCCGATCGCCCGGAATGCACACTATAATTGATTTACAGTGGAGTGCATCAGTCTGTCGCCAGGAATTCAAACAACATTTGGGCGAACTAATTTCATTTATTGTTCCATCTGATCCTTGACTAGGTGTATCTGTGACAACTTTTCTGCGATTTTCTGTTTCTTTTCTGTTGGGTTCGATGTGCTTGGCTCACTGCTCGGCGTAATACTGTTCCGCCGTGTGTCCTCTCGATGCCTTTGAATCGATTCCACTCAAAGCAGGGCACGCGCCGAACTCAACTCCAACATGGCTGTGGTGAGCTTGAGGTGAGTTGCGTGGCAGTACGAGTGACGAGTGAGCGGGATAGCAATGCCCGGGCTGAGTGCGAGTGCGATAGAGTCGATTCGTTGTATTTCCATTTTGTTTTGCTCAGCATTTTTGGCCGCTTAGGTCAGGAAGTCCCGGAGAGCTGATAGGCCAGAATGCTCGAAGTGGGCATTTCGGCTTTCGCTCTGCGCTTCTCCCTGAGAAGCTTTAGGAACATGTTCAAAACAAATAGCCACATGGCAATGGCTGGAAGCAGGATATTATATGGAGGGCTGCCTTGGGTATATTAGGCTAAACACTTTACGTACATATCATCATGGATGTCATAATGCTCCAGACCATCTCCAAAACACGTAGGAACAGTACGTTGAAGTTCAGAATGGTGAGGGGCAAACAGGTCATCCAGGGTATCAGAAAATGATGTTTCATCTGCAAAGAGGCCTCAGGTTTCGAATTACATTCCATTTAGCAGGGACCGATATTACTTGCCTTACCAGCTTTGCGCCAATTATTAAAATAATGCACGAGACGACGTGCACGATCGTAAAACTAAATAGTATAATGTTGGCATATTCCCCCCGATGGGCAATGTAAGACTTTATCTCAACATAAATGCAAAATATGCACACCATTAGACATATGATTCCAAAAGATATATTAATATATTTCAAATTTTGTAGGCTTGGCATATTTTTCAACGAAACCAAAAGGGGCACTAAAACTACTAGCAAAAAGTGCCTAGTCGGGAATGACCCACCCCTAACCTTATAGATAGAATAGTAAAATGGCAAGGGATACCACCCATTGCTACCCACTGAAAACTCTGACAATCGAATTTGGCTATACAAGTTGGTAATACAAACGCAATGTCTACAGAGACATAACACCCATAATAGTTCATACGATCGATATCATTTCTGTAGAGATTATCTCTTCTTTTTTCTGTCCATAAAAACAAGAACTTAACTTATGAATATACTAAAGACGAGCATCATCTCGACTCACATCTGGAACATCAAGTAATTCGAACATTTTAATTACTATATGTAATCTGATAAAACTCACTTTTTCTTTTAATAAAATAAAAAATAATTTGCTTGCAAAACATAAAATTTAGGTCAAACGTTTACATTTATATTTATATATATTCTATTTTTACAAGCGGCTTTGTGTTCTTATACAACCCAATTATTGTGTACAATTTTATATAGTTTACACTAAGTAACCAACTGTAATTCTGTTCCAGCTGCCTAGGATGCATCTCAATTGTTAATTTACTCTATACACACACACATCAACTCAGACTTTAAACTTCGAGCGTTGTTCAGAATGTTTCCAGACAAGAGGAAAACATATGTATATTTGATACATATAAACATTATATCTTATTTATCTTTTTTCTGTCTACTTTTGAAGATAAGCTCGGAAAGGCTCTAGACCACACTCGTATTTACAGTATTTATATTTATGAGAATTTGAATTGGGCGCCTCAGCCGGAACAGCCGCGGCACCCGCAGTGGACGCATTCCACTATGCGTCCCTCCTCCAGCTTTGACTTGGGCACGCGGCAGATGCAGTTCGTGCCGAAATTCGTGTCACGCGTTTGTATGCAGCGCAGGCAGCAGAGGTTTTCGTAGCCCGACTTTTTCCACTTGGCTATCAAGTTGGCATCGGCGATCTTCTCCTTCAGGCAGTAATCGTACAGTTCGCGGCTGATAGCCTTGCGGCGATAGTACAGATCGTGGATATAGCGCGTCTTCTGGTGATGTATCTTGAAGATCGGCCAAAGTGATTCCGTAATGCGTTTGCCCTCGTGCGGTTCCGTTTCTGCCTCGCGCATTTTCTGCTCCAGTTCTTCCAGTGTTGGTTCAATAAGTTCCCATCCATCTGGAGGGGGTTTACGACTACGACGCACTTTTGGCATTGTTTACTTTATGGTAGAATGCGAAATTTGATGAATTGTGGAATTAAGTCAACGAGAAGACGCTTGTTTCTTGCACGCACATATTAAAGTATGGCAACGCTCTGGTATAAGTGGTATTTATGAAAAGAGGTTGTTCGGTATGCGGAAATTGTGACGTCAATGCACTGATACTTCAGTTCAGCTGTTGGTAACAGTATCAAATTAGACGGCGGTCTAATAAAAATGTTTGTAATAAATCAAAATGACAAAAACTTAATTGTAATAAGGTGTGTGTACAATAATTTACAATGTATTAAGAGATATTCACTATTTACCAACCTCTTCCACTTACTGTTACCTGTGAAGCGCTGTGGATTTGAGCACTAACCTCTCTCTGGTTAGTGATGTGAGCAAAATGTAAAGCGAGTTGGCAGCCCAGTAGCTGCACAATCAGCTGTTCGGCAAACTGTGCGGTTAGGCCATAAAAAAATCAACAACAAAATTAAATGACAATAACAATGTGCGTCGCTTGAGCCTTAGCACAAAATCCACACAAGAAACTAGCGCACAATGGATCCCATAATATTCTTCACAGTGCTGACGATTTTATATGGCGTCATATACTTTTTCGATCGCTTTTTCAAGGTGTGTTTGGTGGCATCGAAGTGAATTATCGAATCGAATTTAATTATTGAAAACTTCCTTTTAGAGCTGCATGCACTATCCATACGACGCCTTTCTACGCAACACAGGACTCAATGTGAACTTCATGAGCCTTCACTGGCACTCCAATGCCAGCACCTTCAATCGAATGCTGATTCGCTGGGGCTCCGCAGCCGGCAAGAGCTGCACGAGAAGCTTTCTGGTCAAGTGCTTCAATGTGGGCGTCCTGCTATCCTTCCTGCTGCTGCCCATTGGCATAATACTGCTCATCATTACCATATTCAATGGCAGTGAGGGCGGAGCGCCAGCTGCTGCTGGAGGTGCGCCAGCAGCAGCATCGACAGTCGCCACGGCGGCTGTGCAGCTGGAAATTTTGTTGCCCGGAGTCAATCTACCGCTGCAAGAGATCGGCTATTATATAGCCACATTGGTGCTCTGCACACTGCTCCACGAAATGGGCCATGCGTTCGCCGCCGTGCTGGAGGACGTGCCAGTCACGGGCTTTGGCTTCAGGGTGAGATGGGGGAGGACTCCAAAAAATTAGTAACTAACATCTGCATATCTACTTGCAGATCTACTTCTGCCTGCCGCTGGCCTATACGGAGCTCTCGCATGATCACCTGAACAGCTTGCGCTGGTTTCGCAAGCTGCGCATCCTTTGCGCCGGCATTTGGAACAACTTTGTGTTCGCCTGCGTCTGCTATCTACTCATCTCAACGCTGGGCATGATCATGTCGCCCTTCTACCAATACAACGAGCACGTGATTGTCACAGAGCTGACGGCCAAGTCGCCGCTGCGAGGCGACCGCGGCCTGCAGCTGCAGAACGTGATCACTCAGCTGAACGATTGTCCCGTCAGCAACGAGGACAGCTGGCTGGGTTGCCTGCAGCAGGCGCAGCAGCAGCGCCTGGGCTACTGCATCAGCTCCGACTTCATACGACTCAATGACGAGAGCATCGACATTGCCCATCACAATGCGGAGGGCCGGTTGCAGTGCTGTGACGAGCGCAATCCCAATGTCAGCTGCTTCGAATACATCGAGGACGCCGCTGTGGATGCGCCCGCCGAGATACCGCAGCACGTGTGCCTGCCCATCCGGCGCACGCTGGAGGACTCGAGCGGCTATTGCAGAGCAGGCTCTTGTGCTCAGGGATACTGTCTGCGGCCCATGCTGCAGAACACAACGAGGATTCTGGTGTTCAAGAGGCAGAGCCTGGACCACGAGGCACTGCCGCCCGTGATGTATGTGGGCCAGCCACGTGATGTGCTGCGCTCAGTGCGCGTTTCGGCCTTTGTGCCCCGCTATAAACAGATCAGTTCCGCCTGGCCCGATGCCCTTTCGCTGCTGCTCAGGTACAATGTGGTATTCAGCATTGGACTCGCTCTGATCAATGCCATTCCCTGCTTTGGCTTTGACGGTGCTCACATCACCAGCACCGTGATACACAGCTTTCTGGTGGGGCGCGTCGAGGAGCACGCCAAACGCGATCTCATCTCGCTGATCATCACCAGCGTCGGCTCGCTGCTGTTCGGACTGGCTCTGCTGAAGGTCGCCTGGCTGAGTCTGCTGCGCCCGCTGCTGTGAATCGCTCGCTTCGCTCCTCTCTCATCCTAGTTAACATCTACCAAAATGCTAGACTGCTTTTCTCTACACAGACACAGAAACCGACACTGACTTTGCTGTAGCGCCTCAAAGGTCTTTCTCTTTAAGCTTTATTTATTTATTATCGTTTTTTATGTCGCTGTAATTCGATTGCAGCAGTCAAGTTTGTGAAGCTCAAATAAAAGATGCAAGCATTTTTCTCACTTAACA
Organism: Drosophila mulleri; assembly: GCA_035047565.1. Lineage (NCBI taxonomy): Eukaryota > Metazoa > Arthropoda > Insecta > Diptera > Drosophilidae > Drosophila > Drosophila mulleri. The sequence goes on from JAWNPK010000168.1 coordinate 15,336,705, forward strand.
CTCGTTCCGCTCAGTTGGAGGCTGGTCTGCAGCTCCGTCAGGCTGCGTCTGGCGCTCTGCATCAGCATTTTGATGGCCACCTCGTCGCTCTGGTTGCGATTCGCCTGGAAGTCGTGTCGAGCCCAGGCCCTGAGCTCTTGTCGGCTATGCTGGTCCGGCACCAGCCGTGTGGTGCGCCAAATTTCTCTGTACAGCTTCAGCACCTCCTGGCGCAGCATGAACTGGGTGACGCAAAGAATGTGAAATTCGAATAAGCTAAAATACAGGTGCCATCTGTCACTTACCTGTTTTAAACTAAGGGCTGCTTTTGGAAGTTTTGACATTTTATCATTTTATGTGTGTTTACTTATTTTATATTTGCAAACTTTTATGGTTTATTTCTTCTCACTGTTTGATTACGTTTCTGCTATTCGCGTGCACTTGCAACAGCTGATGCAAACAGCTGTTTCCAGTTCTACTCACAGCTGATTCTCTTTGAGCTTAAGAGCATGCGCTCTCGCAACATTTAAGAGTGACGTTTGGCTGCACAAAGCAGAAACGAAATGTGTGTTGGCAGAACAAATACAATATGCACATACATACATACATACATATCTATGTACTAAATACGTATTCACATTAATAAAATATGAAAAGTTACACAATGTATAAATAATAAAAATGCGAATGTTTTATTCTTTTAACAAATTTACAAATATTCTCTTTCATTTATTACTGTTTAATTTTTAATATCAAAATAAGTTAATTTATCTAGTATTAAGCACTCATAAAGTAATAGTATGTGCATATATTATGGATTAAAAATTAAAAAAAAACTTATAGACGACTTTCGTTTACAGTTGACCCCGACGTGATTTGAACACGCAACCTTCTGATCTGGAGTCAGACGCGCTACCGTTGCGCCACGGAGTCACATGAACCGATCTTGACTAAATGCCAACATAAACTATTCTCATTAAGCAACGCATGCTTGTTCTATGTGGAAATGATTAACCGAACCAAAATAGAATTTGAAAAACAAAACAAAACAGAAGAGAAACAGCAACATTTTGTATTTATAATTTCATTGACCTAGACTGAAAAGAAAAAAACAATCAAATACTTAAATGCATTTTTCAACGGCTGTCACAAACTGCGTTAGTCAGCATTTATGCATAGAACACATCAAATGAGGATTCAATTTGGCACTTGAATCGAAAGTGAATTATGTGTTTAAACATGCACATGTATGAATGCAAATATGTATGTATGTATGCATGTATTTAATCAAATAAATTGTTGAAATGCCTAATTTATCTCCTGTTGCATTGTTTGTTCATTGTTCGCCCATTATGATTGACACGGCAGCTGCTTTGAATTATTTTTATTCTCATGATCTCTGCTGTTGCTGCTGCTGTTGATTATAGTGATGTCCTACTTGAACAAGTCATTTAGTTATTTCTTTTGTTTTTCATAGAGCGGATGGTGATGCATGCCCAAGAACAGACGACAGACATCCAAGTTAGCCAGCCAAGTGTCAAGACAGTACAGTGCCAATTTATGTTCTGTTCTTGTGCCAGTTCCAGGTACCATAACTTAAAGGGCGCCGACGACTGGCACCACTTTACCACAGTATGCATATGTATATCTAAATATATGTATGTATGTGTGCACGGCATGTAGTTGTCACGAGCTGCCTACTCCATGCATTGTTGTTGACAATCGCCGCAGGGCACGATTCGCAGCTGTTTTCATGCCTTTCATTGGCATCAACCTGTCCCGTTACCAATATTGGCAGCTAGATCCTAACTGTTGAGCCATCTCTGCGGGGCTCGGAGTCCTCTATAATTTTGATAATAAATCATCTAAACAAATATGAGCTTTGTACAAATCTGAAGTAGCTTTTTATCTTATAATTTCCTTAATCTATGTCAGTTTGATCTTTTTAGCTCATAGAGAATTTTCGAATTACTTGAATTTCCTCACATTAATTTTGAATTTGAAATTCATTGTTTCAAGTGCGTTTATCTTAGTGCAGCTAGAAAAATTTGCAAATAAATTAAATCTAATTAGACATAACACAATAATAAATTTTCTAAAACGAACAAAAACAAAATATAAATATATACTATGTAAGCATAGATACTATATAAAAAGTTATATCCGAATCGAGCAGGTAAGCAGCCACACGATGCAATTTATTTTTAACTCACTCTAAGTTGCATCCACTACAGCTCCAAGAGATGGCAAAAGACAGAGAGACGAAGAGCGACGAGAGATACACGCGAACCGAGAGAGAGAGAGAGAGAGAGAGAGAGAGAGAGAGGGAGAGAAAGAGTGAAATAAACTGAGACTATTTCGTTTTCGTTTTAGTTTTCATGGGACGGAAAATTCTTCCTAGCATTACTTTGACTCATCAGTCAGCAGCTATGAGGATGGTGGAATTAGGGCCTAAAGGAAGGGAGAGGGGCCTTGGGCGCTTGGGGACGCTCTACATTCAATACGTCATCAACAACAGCCACTCGAACTGGGGAGTCGTCGTCGCCTGTGGGGGACCCACAGCTGCGCGCAAACGCAGCAGAGGCCACAACACGAAGCCGAACGCAAGCAGCAGCTGCACCGTGAACCCAATCGGGGAACAACTCTATGAAACTATATGAACAATAATACATAGAAAGTAAAATAATATTTAAATAATTTAAGCTGAATTATACATTGTTATATTACTATATATCTACTCGGCAACTTAAAATAAATTACTCCAAAATCCTTTGTAAAATTTTTACTTTAAAGTTATTTATCATTTGAAAAATATTTAACATATAGAGTATCATTGTGGTTTTATTAACTTACAGTCGAAAATTATTTAAATTCTTCAATAGGTACGAATAGTAAATTTGAACTAACATGCTAAGTTCGCTGATTTTATCGGATATCGAATATAATTTATTTTATATAAAATGTATGTGTGTATGTGCTTGTGCTTTATTCGACATAAATATGAGCTCAGCATATTTATAACCCATTTTATACGAATATTAATATATATTATATTATTATAAATTATTATTATTAATAAAAACATTCATTAACACTGATAATACTATTAATTATTATTGAATTTGTTTTATAAATATTTGTATTATGTATAATTAATTATATAAGTTGAATATTATTATTAATGTATTCAGTATACGTTAGTGCAAACTTCACAAGATACAATTTTTCAGCTTTGAATAATTTGAATTATTTTCACAGCGTAATCGTGAGTGCTGCACCACTGTGCGGCGCAGCCAACAGCGGCTAAGTAAAATCCACATGGCAGTGGCCGCCAGCGTCAAACGTTGATGAAACGCGGCCGCATGCGGACGTCGCTCGGAGCGAACGATTGAAAGAGAAGACGAGAACGCGAAACGAGCGAGAGAAAGAATCGTGAAGAATCTGAAAAACGTTTTTGAAACAAGCCAACAGCGCACTCAGAAGAATCTTCGGAAAATCGTATTCGTGCCGCGGTGTGCATGTGAAAAGTGAAAATGAAAATGAGCATTGGGCATGGTTTTCCTTGACGTTCGGTTGCGGTGTTTGTTGTAAAGCGGAAAATCAAATCAAAAAAGAGAAATATAAATAAATTAAAAAATACGAAAAGGAAAAAGAAAGGCAATTGTGAGTGAGAAACGGCCGCATACAAAATATATACATACATAATGTCGAAAATATAAAGCTATTTTTGGAATATATGTATATTGGACAGGCTGCTGCATTGGAAAATATATATGTACATATATATATATTTATTATTTTCTGAAGTGAATAACCAAAATATATACTTAAGTGAAATCAATTTGAATACGTTTTGATACATCAAAATAATCCTTGAAATTGAAACACTTTTCAAAAAAAAGAAAAAAAGAAACAAGAAATCCGTTTTATTTTCGAAAGCTAACAATGCGAATAAATGTATTGTTTCAGTGAGAGAGAAGAGATAAAGATCAACAAAGAAAATCACATTAAAACGTATCTGCATATATGTATGTACATACATACATATGTATGTATATAGAAGACAGCAGCCCCTATAAGAATTAATAAACAAAGGTGTAAAAATCAAATAAAAAACGCATTTGGTGTGAACATTTCGAAATTAATCCAAAATGATATATTATGCTAAGGCAAATGTGTGTATTTCTGTATATGAAAGATGTATATATGGATATATATCTGAATATAGACCGACATATAGAACCTATATTAATTATAGTCTGCTGAAAGTTTATCGTTTACAAGCTATATAGGGCACACGAGAAAGAACCGCTATAGCTATAGATAGTGCCTCATTCCCATATATTTCTGTGTAGTTGGGAACTCTTTTTGATTTCCATTCAAAGTTCTTGAGGAAGTTCGCGCTCAAAAAGTATTTACTTCTTATTGTTAATATATGTATGTGCCGCAAAATCCACTTGGCTCTTGTTAGGCATTTGTTATTGTGAATTATATTTTTGAATAAATGCCAGTGTGTGTGCGTTAGTCTGTGAGTGTGTGTGTGTGTGTGTGTGTGTGTGTGTGCCCTGTGTTATGCGATAGGTGGTAACGTTTCGTATGAGGTATTAAATTACAAGACACCAAAGTGCGCGCGAACCAAACACGCTCACACGCACACACACATGCGCGCGAATACAGCTACGTGTGTGTTGTGTGTGTGCAGCTACAGATACACGTTCGGGTATATAAATACTCTGCCGCCGTCTGCTTGCGTGCGTATCAAATGGATGCGAAACAATATGCAAAGCATAGACACAAACAAACTCACACACACATTCACACATACACACACACACACGCGACGCACACGGCTAGTGAGACTCGTATCGAAGGCGCTCAGTGAAAATTAAGAAGACGCTGTAATTAATTATGGACCCATAATGAAGACAAACAAGAAGAAGAAGAAGAAGCAGCAGCAGAAGCAGAAAAAGAAAACAGATTATGGGGCGGTGTAGAAGTGGGCGTGTTTGGCTCATAATGTGAGCAGATGCAATCCATGCCATGATTGATCGTTAGCTTTGCAAACGAGAGGAAAATAAATACATACATATTTGTGTGATCTCAAGCAGCAGAGGGGAATTTCGTGGCATTAGAAAAACGATATATAATAATTAATTATAATTGAAATTTGAAGAAATTGTAAACTTCTAGAGAGCCAAATAACTTTAAAATTTTTTGAATAAATATTCAAGGCAATTCAAGGCATTTAAATACATTTTGGTTAATGGAGAGCATTTTCAATAACAAGTTTTATAATCAGTTTGCATTAAAGCCCTTAATCTGTAGTCACAAAATAAATGATTGCGCATCCTTTATCATAATAATATGATCAATTGGAATCTTTCTCTATTTAAAGCAAGCGATAAGAGTTCAGCAGATTATTTACAAAAGCAGTTTCAAAAATCAAGCAACAAATTTGATTTTAATGATATATGTATGTATATTCAAGAGGAAGCTCCCGTGCAATTCAAATATATTCAAAAAAGAATTTCAATTAATTGTGCTTTTCGTCTAACTCGTCATTTTTCGCGTTTCAGTTGCCAGTGGAAAGCTTGAAATCGGCTAAAATAAAGTCGAATTGAATTGAAACCCGTTAACAATGTCGGCCAAAACTTCACCATCGAATTCGCGTGACGGCAATGTGGCAGCTGCAGCCAGCATCGTGCCCCCAACTGGGGCAGGCGGCGTTGTTCAAATCAAGAAAGAGCTGCCCAGCGATGAGATAAAGGTGAGTTTCATGAATGAAATCAACAAGCACACGTACACACACACATACACACACATCAACACTAGAAGATACGCAGATTCACACATAAACAAAAGTGAATACATATGCATATACATACATACATATTCGAGTAAATGTCGCGTAATTGTCACCTGAATTTTTGGCACAAAACAAACACATTTATAATTAATTACTTCTGTCTGCACATTGTTTTTAAATAGTATTCAATAACAAGGATGCAAAAACAACAACAAAAATCTTTAAAAAGACGCAAAAATAATTGAGAATTTCGTGAGAATGTTCACAGCTTTTCATAGAGCAACATGCGAAATATACATTCTTGTGTGATAGGTGTACATATCTATTATTGTTTTTTATTCAAATTTTCATATTATTTTTAGTATTTTTAACTGCATTTGAAATATTGCGGTTTTTAGGGCTGTTTTCGAAATGTTTGTCGATGCTATTCCAACGGGGTGAATAACACGCGATCTTTGAGAATCCTTTTTTTTATAATACATTCCAAGTGTCGTTTCAACTATTTCTGTTTCAGTTCCAGTCCAGTCTCCTTTCAGGCCCAATATTATTGTCTACTTGTGCTATCTTATTTCGTTCGTCTGTCCGTTCGTCCATCCGTCTGTCTGTATGCTTGTTTTCTATCCCCTATTGAGCTTAACTAAAGTCCTTTGTTTTAAAAATATACGTGTAATCTCTCATCTTATAAAATTTTACAATAATATTAATAAGTGCGAATTAAAAAAAATTGTAGGGTCTAGAGTTTGGAATTTTTAAGCTAAAAATTTGGAGCAACATCTAACTTTACAGGGGTGTTAACTTAAAAAAAAAACAATCTTTTCCAATTTGCAAGGTTTAGCAACTCTTATTTAAATATTTTTTCTAGTTTTATTTATACCAAAGATTTGAAAAATACATAATTGTTATCCTTTTAAAAATCATCATTAAAGACTTCTTTTCGAACTCAGCCCGGAGTAATCTTCCATAATTTTGAATAAGTCGTGAATGTCTAGGCTTTCGACATATTTACCTAACAGGCAGTTGGGAACAATTGGGTATTGAGGAGTCCTCGTTAAGTCCGGTCACATAGAGGTCATCAATGATGAATAGCTTCTCCTCTGCATGTCATTCAAAGCGTTATTCGAAAAGCGTATTTCACTTGCATATTACTCATAAATCTATTTATATGGCAGAAATACATTTTCCACCTTTGAAACTGCACAATGAAATTCCTGAATATGATACCAAACAAAAAGAGTTCATCATTAGTTTCCAATTACGAAAGAAGTTACAATTACAGCTGGATCCGACCGAGCAATTTTTCACAAAAATAATGCCCAGGAAAACACAATAATCCGAATCCTTAATAGCAACAAGATGAAGCGAATTCAGCTCAGTTCAGTTTCAATTACAATTTTGCATGCGGCGAGCATTTCGAAATTTCAAATATGCCACTGCAGTGAAATGTTCTCTCGTCCATTGAAACTCTCTACCGAAGATGAAGACCCCCTCTGCCTGCTCTGCACGCCACTGCATTCAGTTGGGGCTGGCGACTCGGTTTACATTGCGATAACAAAAATTGCGGAATAACTGTTCTGTTGCGTTTAGAGCCTGGGCTCTGCAATTAGCGTTACACCGCAGCGCATTTGTAAACGGAGTTGGCATCCCCTGCACAGCCAGCGTTGACGTCGCAGTCGCCGTCGCCGTCGCCGTCGCCGTAGACGTCTTGCAATTACGTTTACCCCAACATTGTGCGAGTTAACTGTAAACCGAAGCAGCGCTGGTAATTTTATATTGATAAATTTTTATAATCATTTTAACGAGTGAGTGAACGAGTGCCACACTCAGTCAGTCTGTTTGCGTGTATGTGTGTGTGTGTGTGTGTGTGTGTGCGAGTGGGCTGCAAATAGACGCAGACTGCCTGCCTCGACTCGCATTGAGTCTCAGTGTCTCCTCTTACCTCTTTTGCTTGTGCTAGCTCGCTGCGCTGCTTAAACGCCCTGCCCTACTCCGGCCCCTCGCTCAATCTCGCTCTCTCCTCTTCTCCTTCTTCTCGTTCTATCAACATTCTCTAGCACTCTCAATGTGTGTGTGTGTGTGTGTGTAAGTTTTTCGCCAAATGAGCAAAATTAATTTAATGCCAGAGACCCGCGCGAATGACAAACAGCAGCAACACCAACAACACCAACAACAACAACAACAGCAGCAGCAGCAGCAGCAACGTTGACGGCGGTCGCAGCAACATTTTGTTGTTGCTGTTGTTGTTGCTGTTGTTGTTGCACGTGTAATCGGATCGGTAAATTGAAATTGTAGCCGTTGGCTTGCAGTTGAGCGCAATGATATTATTAAACAGAAAAATTATTATAATGAATGGAGCTGCGTTGGGATTGAGTTCAGGTTTTTTGTTTTTACTTGTATTTTAGGCACTTTTTGTTTTTCATATTTTAGTTTCGCTCTCGCTCTCGCTCTCGCTCTCTCTGGCTATGCTCCGATTGGAGCTCGATTGGCCCTGCTCGGCTCATCTCTGAGTCGGCAACTTTGGTTCAGTTGGCATCGAAATCGAAAGATTCGAGGAATTAACGCAATTGACTTCAATTCAAATTCGAAATATCCAAAGCTTGATACGTAAATCATACCAATATATTTAAAATGTATTCTTGTTTCTTAATATTTTTATCCATTCCTAGTCCTAGAAAGGTTTTTGAAGTTCAAAGTAAAATTATATGAGTAATGGGTAACTAAAAATACTATATAATTTATTTGATTATTATATTTTGTTATTATATTGCTGAATTGGTTATACTAATTATTGAAAAGATAGGTAAAGATAAGTTATGACAATAATGCGATACACTTTAACATCTTCCAATTGCCGGTCCACAAAGTATGCAACACTTTCGGTCTGATGGAAAATGAATTTGGGTGTGAAAATCGAACGGAGTTTTTCTTTTAGCCGAGCTATGGAGCCATTGGCCGTGGCATAATTATGAGCTGCATTCGCTGCAAAGAGAGCGGCACAAATTTAATGGAGAGTGAAAAGCGAACATAACAGACAACATAATTAAAGCCCAACAATGACAACAACAAGAGCAACATTAACGCGTCTCATGGGTGCAATTGGATAGGACTGTGGTAAGACGATACGCTTCAAGGTTTCCGCTTTATGACAGCGTCGCCGCTCCAAGCCAAACCGAACTGAACCGAAGCGAACTCATTCGCACCGAGCCCAATGTCTCGAAAGGATATGCGAAAAGGGACACCCTCAACAAAGACGCACGTGGGGTGCTGCAAGAGTTGTTCACAGTTCCCTGAAAAGTAAATTACATTTAATCTAGGAATGCTAGAGCTTCAGAGATAAATTATATGTAGTCCAAGTAGTTCTACAAAGCTCGTACAAATACTTTTTTCCTTTGTCTCAAAAATGAATTAATTGTTTAATATACCTAGTTCGAAATGCGGTTTTAATTATTGAAATATTTCTTTCAGTTCTTCAATCTACTAGTTGTTTCTGAAAACGATTATGATATATACATATTTAAAATATTTACTCAATGCAAGCTATATTATCTTGATCATATGTAAATATATGAACTTTAATGACTACCCTCGCGTATTGACAATTTTTGCGCATTTCAGCCGAAAGGCTAATGTTGAGGTAGTAATATATTAATAACGGCCGATGGGCGTAGTAATCGGTATTGACAGACATAATAGTTGTTCAACTAGACATAGAACACACAGTTGGGACTCGTACAAAGTTGACATTGTGAACTAGTACCTTAGGTTATTTATGGAGCGAGCATCCAATAGAATTGAATATGAGAGAGAGGGAGCTTTCAGTTCTTCAATGGAATTTGAGTAAAACACTCTGAACTAATTTCGACTACTAATATTATTCAGATTACGCTTTAAACGAGTCTCTTTTTATACTTCTGAGTAAATCTTTGAGATTTGGAAGAAATATTTATTTAATTTGAAATTTATTTTTTGATATCAGTATGCAAATAAATTATATAATTTAAAAAATAAAAAAACAAAAGTATAATAATCAAAAGCTAACAAGTATTCAATAAAATCCTTACAGCATGACAGAATTTAGATTAGATTCGAATTTTTATTTGGAAAGTTTTTATGGTTAATAGTTGTGATCCTATGTAAAGAACCAATATACTAAAATACAAGTATTAATAAATGATTTCCCCTTTTCTACTGGTTCAGGGCTTAATATTAAAATAACTGAACTCAAGAATAATTTATCTATAGTTATTTGCTAGTAATGTTGAGGTAATATGAACTGGCTCAATATTAAAAAAAAAACAACAACAATATATGAGCATTTATACAGTATATGTTAAAGCAATTAAAAAAGAAAAAACTTCATTATTAATTTAATAAATCCCTTTGTATCAATAGAATGAGCCAGTTCGTGAGCCAGATAATTATGAATAAAATGAACTACTTCAAAAGCTGATTCATTAAATTGGAATTTTCTCTCTTCATATATATTGAATTATGTTTAGTTGATTTAGGCTATACAGCTCCTTTAAATGTCAGTCGATTGAATAGTATAGTATGTTTCTATATCATGCAGAGGTATTCAGTTAAGGTAAGCCCCAAGGTTCTTCAACTATTTACTTACACTTGCCCACGCACATTCATATATGTACGAGCTATACGTATAGCCTTCTGCAGGGCAGGGTATTAGGTTACAAGCACAATGACAACGCTGGCCTAGCAGCCACTCAAAGTCCTCTCCTCTATTGATAAGCAGCAGCAGCAGGGGGGTGGCGGGGTGCGGGCGGAGGTCGTGTGTGTGAGGGTGGGGTTAGGCGCAGGCAGGGCTCAAATGACACGGCAGCAGCAGAACTTTAATAACAGCGTCTCATATTGTATTACAAACAAAATAGAATATGATAAATTCTAGACGAAAACATCAGCAAATGCAGTTGCCAACACACACACACACACACGCGTATAACGGGTGCTGGAGGGCGAGCGTAACGTGAGGCACCCTGTGGAGGCAGCAGCATCAGTCAGATAGCCCCCAGCCCTTCACAGGTGGCGCTCTTGTGCCACGTTAGTTAGAGCGAAATGGCAGCAGCTCAAATTAAAATAACGTTAAATTAATTTGAGATGCTCAGTGGGCGACATTATGCGGGGATAGTAAAGGAGTAGGCGGGAGGCGGGCGACGAGTAGTGTTGGGTCACGCTGCGACCTGCTGCGAGCTACTGTTGACACTGCCATACGCCAGATGGCGCTCGGGTTCAACAGCAGCAGCTGCTGCTGCGCTGACGTTTCCTCTGCTGACATCAAGTGCAGTGAGTGGCTCTTTTGTGTTGAGTGAGTATAGAAATGCACAAAGCAATAGATAAGACAGAGTGTAGAATTCGAGATGGAAGCGGGCGAGGAGTGCAGCGGATTCTCAACAGGGAAATATCAGCTAAATTTATCACGGCTGTGACTCCTATAGATGGAAAAGCCTTATGGAATCAAACCATAAATAAAGCATCACAATGCGAGCAATAGATGATATAATCGGAAATGAATTCATATACATATATTTAAAGTAAAGTTTAAAAAGCAATAGTTTCAAAATTATAGTAAAAACCTATTGAAAACTCCAAACAGTGAATTGTCAATTTGCTTTGTAAAAATCATTCTATAAAATGATATTTGATAGAGTTGTATGTGGCATACTTAGCTAGGAATCTATCATCTCTACAGTAGAAAGGTCATTGTAATAGAGTGTACATGTAGTATGTATGTATGTATATATGTATTCATGTGCATATGTATGTGTGCCATTCAATACACATTCAGATCCATATAGAGCCAACCCATATCTGATGTACACACATTAAAATGAAATAAAATATTGAGTTGCGAAACAGCAACAACATGAACATATGAGGAAAACTGAAAACTCACACAGATACAAAGAGAGGGAGACAGAAACAAAGACAGCAGCGATAGAGAAAAGAGAAAGAGAGATAGCTAGCTCCCAAGTATGTCATGTAAGAATTCAAAAGAAGGACGCGCGTCATTCAATCCCGAGCTATCGATATTCGATTACAACAAACTAAAAACCGACTGACTTTGTGCATGACACACACACACACATGCACAAACACGTATACACTGACAGTCATGCATGTGTCTTAACGCTGAGAAAACTAGCGTAATTCTAGAATTTGTTGTTGCTATTGCTGCTATTTTTGGGGTGGTGCTGTTGGTGGCGCTGCTGGTGGTGCGGCCCCAGCAACGCCTCCGTCTCCATCCTCGTCTGCAGTGCAGCTTGGTTTAGTTCGCTTTACCAGCAGCAGCAGCAGCAGCAGCAGCAGCTCAGTTGAGCTAAGCTGAGCCGAGTTCAGTTTACGGGGTTCAGGGTGAGTTATTATAAGCGTATTGGGTTGCCCATCGTCTCCGTCGTTAGCCATTGCCAGAGTATACTTTACATTATTCTATTAGGTTTCTTTTTGAGTAACCGTAGACATGTATTAATGTGGCCGACTCGCATGACACACAGACCCCAAGCTGCAAGCCCCAAGCCCCACTGGCTGCGGCTAAACCTATGGAGCAGGAGTTATTTCGTAAATTCGAGTGTTAAAGGAGTTTCTATGAGACTAAGAGGTTCTTCAAGTGATTGTTTGATTGATGATTTGTAAACAATTAGCTCATTCACGATTGAAAACTGAAACCATAAATTAAATAAAATATCCTCAATCGATTGAATCGTTGAATGAATCAAGAGCTTGCTTGATTATTGATTTTTTTCATGAATGATTGATTGATTGATTTATTACTGATTGATTGGTAGTTTATTTGTGATTGATTGAGCATACATTTAATGCGATTTCTATAAATGATTGATGATTGATTGAATATGATTGACTAAACGTTTATTTAATTTAATTTTTCTACATAATTGATTGATTGATGGTATACTTTATGTTGTCTGGCCATAATATTCAGCATATTTGATGATTGATTGATTGATGATTGACAGACCATAAATTTAATGTGATTTCACCAAGAAATCGGTAAATATATACATTAATAAAATTAACGATTTATTGTTGGTCGATTGATGATTGATTTATGGTTGTTTCAAAAAGGTCAAAAATAAATACTTGTTTCATTATACAACTGGTTTTTTGTTTGACTGGCACAAACACTTTTTTTTAACACCGCATCAAATTCAATATAAACATTTTTCTCAGTGTAGACAGTAGCTTCGACAACGGGAATTGCTACTTGGATCTGGACTCCAAAAAAAGAAGAAGAAGAAATACAACAACAACAAAATAAAGAGAAAACAAAAAACACTCGTCAAGTCAGCTCCAGTTCATTCGCGATTCATAATAAAAACGAAAATTTGATATGTTTTTGTAAGTTGAGATTTTGCGAAATTCAACAGACAGTGAGACAGCGAGTGTGAGAGCGAGAAAGACGGAGAGAGTGAGAGGGAGGGTGAGATAGCATTGCAATTGCCAACTGTATCTGGCAGATTCTTTCAGCATTAATTATGAAAATTCAAGAAAAAGGGGAAATGTGGCGGGAGGCAAGTGAACAGCAAACAGACAGATAAAGCTCCATGGCAACAAATACAGCGACAACAACAACAACACCAGCAATAGCAACAATAATAAAGGGCATACAATTTCATTTTTTAATTAATTGATTTTTATTCGCATTTCGGTTTAGAATTTCAGCGCTTGCACTGAGCGCAAGTTTAAATGTCGTCGTATTCGTCGCCGCCGTTGTAGCTGGAGGCTGCCTGTAGACCGTCCTCTATCCCCCTCTCCCCTTTGCTTCTTCTCTCGTCGCTGGCCATCATGCCGCCCGTTATCCCCTTCCCCACTCCCCCCGCTAACAGTGTCCAGGCGAACGCACAAATCAGAAATTAAAAACCAAACATAAATTAACAGTCAAATGATATTAAAAACCCACAGAAAAAGACAACAGAGGAGCAGAGAGAACAAGAGAGAGAGAGAGAGAGAGATTGTAATAGAGAGAGCGAGAGAGAGAGAGAGAGGTATCAAAAGGTGGAAATAATATGCTAAGAGCTAACAGCAATGCGCCTCCAATTACCGCACAGTTGGACTTGGCTCTGCGAGTAGCTGCGACTGCGACAGCGACAGCGACAGCGACTGAGCTGAACTTGAGCCGGGCGTGCGTCTCCCAGCCTGCCTAACCCCCTCCTGCCCCTGTCTCTAGCTAGCTCCTGCCCTAGCCCCGCTCCACACGCACAGAGCGACGAGGTCGCACCTGAGGCGTGTAATCGATACGCCTTGCAGCGCAGTCACAAGATTTGTATCGTGCGAATTGTTAATACCCTACAGACAGCAACAGCAGCAACAACAACAAACTTGGCCTAAGCTGCTGGCTGAGTCAAGCGAGCGTGTGAGCGCTGCCAGAGAGACGCGCAGCCGTCGCTGATTGGGCATCTTTTTGCGTGAGTTAATGCCCACTGATCACTCTTTACTGTCCACTGTGCAGCGGGTACAGTGGGCCACGTCGAAGGGCCCGCTGCATCTCGGTGTCGCATGACAAGTGCCAAGCTGCAGCCAGTGAGCGAAGTTAGCTGCCAAGAGACATTGGCATAGATTTCACACCTCACAGTGATTCATTCGATTCGCCATTAATAATTTACACAATGCAATGAACGCTTTGCGCAAGATTTGCCAAAAAAAAAAGAAGCGAAAACAACAATCAAAGAAATGCTTATAAAAATACAAATGTCAGTCGCCTGCCACGCCCACAAGTTGCATGTTGTTCTTGGCGCATTCGAGCTGTCAGCGGTCGTGTCAGCACTGGCCACATGTCGTATGAGTAATTTAGCATTCCTCAGAAGCACCAAAAATGTTCTCGCCTTGCCTTCGAATGCAGTGGCGTAGCTCGAAAAGGGGGCTCGAGCTACCTCTTGCATTGCCTATAAATATACTCCACATCAAATACCCCTGCTAAATATTCAATGAATCCCTCCTTTCAAGTACTCACATCTATTAACTATATGATAATAATTAACAATTGACAAACAACAATTGAACAAGGCTCTTTTCCCTTGTATTAAATACATTTGTAATGGCCAAGTGTGGGAGCAGTTGAATACCAATTTTAGTGTTGGCAAGCGAATCGAAAATGTGAAATTCTTTACTCTAGGGAATTGCTGAATGACAACGACTTGTATATACCCTAAACACCTAACGATATTCGCTTTTAAATATACCAAAAATACCAAATATTTAGAAAATTTATGAAACACATTTTAAAATAATTTCAGTGTTACTTAAGCGAATTCAATGAATATTTCAGAGTTCTATTCAGATTCCATCTATGAATTTAACTATTTAGTAATAACAAAAAGTTTTTCCCAATATTGAAAGTATTCTTGATACAGTACACAGTTGAACTTTACTGTAAAGGTAACAAAACAGAAACCCGTATAAAATGTAAATAAAACTAAATGCAAGAGCTCGAATGTTACAATTCAAAGTATTTTTGAGCATATTCTGTCAATTTCTTTATCGACATTTTCCAGCTACAGTTAGATGCGCCTTTCAAGCAACGCCTCTGCCTTCTTTTTGACATTTTGCTTTTGACTGGAACGAAATCAACAACAACAACAATAATAAATAACAACAACAGCAACCAACAATAACAACATCGACGACTTTGAATATGAGAATTTCAATGTAATTTGATACGTCTTAATGCAGTTGCGTAGCCTTGTGTGAAATGTTTCTGTATCCATGCAGAGACTGCGCATATGTAGATGCACACATACATGCACAAACATATGTACATATATCATTTTGGTTTGTTTCATTTCAAGAAACGAGAAACAAGAAACAAGAAACGAAAAATCCGAAACAAACTTTAAAAGCCGCAGCCAAGCTCCTTGCGCCTTTGAACTACCTCTCCAATTCGATCAGACACACACACACGCACTCACATGGTTGTTGTTCAATTTTAAAAGCGTATTATATGCAAAAAGGCTGCACAAACGCACACACAAACACACACACGGATGCACACTCATATTCATTGGCCCATTGCATATCAATGTCATGCCCAGCATCTGGGTGGGGGAACTGCAGCTGCCGAAAGCCAGATCCCATTGCAAAAGGAACAGAGACAACAACAACAACAACAACAACAGCAACAGCAACAGAAAGGATTATACGGAGTCTGTTTGCCTCTAACTTACCTGGAGTCTCTGCCAGTCACTCCCACCCACCCGGCCCTTGGCCCTGCCCCTACCCATCCCATGCCCGCCCCTTTACCTCTCGGCTTCCATTATAAACTTTTGTTTTGTGGGTGCGTGTGTGTTAGTTGATATCCTTATGTATACGCCTTTGCATGTGTATGTGTGCCTGTGTGTGAGTGTGTGTGTGAGTCTGTGTGTGCTGCAAGTTTCATCAAAGTTATTAATTTCAAATGGGGTTTAATGCCAGCCGCCCCTGATTGAGAAGGACTTATTAAAAATACACCTTTAGAAGTGCTCTCAGAAGTTGCATTCAAATTGCATCCTCAATCTAAGATCCCACACGTTCAGCGCGCCTCGAGGGGTCCTTCAACAAAATTATCGATTTGATTGGTGTGGCATAATGACTATTCTGATAAAATTAAGCAATACTTAATTAGAATTTAACATAAAATTTAATTATATTTAATTATAATAATAATAATATACATATATTGATATCTTGATGCATTGAGACACTATGAATATTCCGATAATTTTGTTTTGAATCGAGTTTTAGTACTATAAATAAAGCTGATAGATATATATCTTTGATAATATTGATATATTGATGCTTTTATGAATATTCTGATCATTTTTAATAGAATCTAAGTACTTCAAAAAGCTATTAGATACATCTAATGATAATAATATATTCATATACTATTATATTGTAATATTGATATAATGATATATGGATATATCGATATATGGAAATTTTTATGTATTGAATTCTTTATTGAGCTTTTTTCTGAGTGTTAGTTAGCAATAATCCTAAAATAGACTTTTTGACCCAATATTTGGCGTATACCTTATTCTGATTTTCAGTATCATGTTTCTGAGCGAGGTTCCTTGCAGATCAAATCATTTATAAAGAGAAGAATGTGTTCTTTCGAATGATTATTTAGTAGCTGATAGTTAAGCTAGAGTTACATTATACTCTAAGAGGCTAAGAGACGCATTTATATTCCATTCCTCAATAGTTGACAGATACTAATAAGCCTATAAAAGGGATGAAAAGCCCTAAACTAGAGCACTCGTCACTTATGCAGCTAGTTGCCACCGCACTTGCAACAAGTTGCGGTTGCTGTCGCAGCAAGAAGTAGCCAAGTAGCCACAATTACGCGGCTCAGTGAGCTGCACCTGCGCCGCTCTCTGGAGGTATCTCTCTCATGCTCTCTCACTCTCTATACCTCTCTCTCTGCGGTATTGAATTGCCAGAAGGAAAAGATAGGTCTGCTTGGCACGCTCTCGAATGCTGTTCAGCAGTTAGGAACTGAAATGGCGAAACTGTGTCAGCATTCGGCTGAACTGCGTCACAGTATACCCTTGGCATGCCACACAATCTGTAAATCATTCCTCGTCTCTGGCTCTGTTTCGTTCCAGGAATTTGCGCAGCACACGATGAACGAGCTGCTCGGCTGGTATGGCTTCGATGGCGTCGATGTGGATCGCCTGGATCTGACGGCCAAGACGTCGCGTCTACTACAGAGCGCTGCAGCAGCAGCGGTTGCCACACAGCAACAGCAGCAGCAACAACAGCAGCAACAGCAGCAGCATCAACGCAGTCATCTTCGCAGCAGTCGCAGCAGCGCTCTGGCAGCAGCTTTCCACAATAACAACAACAACAACAATAGTAATAGCAACAACAACAATTGCAACAATCGCAAGGCGAGCAACTTGAACTGCCACAGCAATACGACGACTCCATCGGATCACGATACACGCAGCTCGCGCGAGGATGACTCCAAGAGTCCCCATTCAGTTGGCAAGCCGTCGGCCGCAGTCCTGACGACATCGCATACTGAGGAGAAAATAGGTGAGTGTGGATGTCCGACTACTGTATACCCTGTCAAGAACTGACTAAAGATGACTTGGAACAGCATACATACATATATTCCATTACGATAGTTGGTCATTTACAGTTTAGAGATTTCATATGGACAAAATCTAGAATATTCAATATTTTTGTCTACTCTAGAAGGGGAATATGTATGTCTATTCGGAGATACCCGCTCCACAAACGCACAGCAGACAGAAATAATAATTGTGTATATTATACGCATAATTATTATTTTGAATCGAGCTCATGGAGACGGAATCAGATATATATTATTTATCTAGCCTCTACGGTAGAAATCTGTAGTCTTACCAGATGCAAGATCTACTTGAGAAACAAATGGACAGTGGAATAGATGGACTAGGCTCTTATTATTTAGAATATACAATTTATATCAAGCATATATGTTATACACTTATATTTTTATGGAGACACCATTCTTGCTATTAAAAATTTGATTTCCACTGTGAATGGGCGAATCCAAAAATGCTTCACTTTGAAACAATGGGTACCCGGACAGACAGACAGGTGGACATTGCACAGGACCAATCTACCATTCTGAAAATCATAACAAATTTAATTAACGATTGTCTGTTCTCGCTCATAGAAATCATATAGCCCTCCTAACTGATATAGAATATCTTTTATAATTATGCTGAATATATCAATGTGCAACTATTTGGCCAGCCTAAAAAAATAAAAAGAAACGAAAATCATCAATTCCGTGCCCTCCGCATTGTTTGGGGCTGTTGTTGCAGCTGCTGTTATCTGTATTTCTTGCAACCTGATAAGTTCGACTTGTGCTCGGCATGAAAAGTTCCTCTCCTCTCCTCTCCTTTGCACTTCCCTTCTCTCTATCTCTCTTTCGACGACTGCTCACAGCTGAAAGTCAATCATTATGCGAATTTTGCGGGCAGACAGGTTTGAAACTTTGCTAACTTTGGCATCAACTGGTTTTTGGCAGTTTTTTTTTATACCCTGAACCCATTGAAAATGGGAAATCAGGGTATAATGGTTTTGTGAAAAGTATGTAACAGGCAGAAGGAATCATCGCAGACCCCATAAAGAATATATATTCTTGATCAGGACAACGAGCTGAGTCGATATAGCCCTGTCCGTTTGTTCGTCCGTCCGTCCGTATGAGTGCGTCGATCTCAGAAGTTATAAGAGCTAGAGAGCTGAAATTTTGCATGTAGAATCGTGTATACCATACGCAGTACAAGTTTATCATATTTTTTCGATAACTCATCGGATATCTTTTTTATCAAGGATAATCGATAAATTGATATTGTTTTTTCAGCCTAATTTGAACACTATTAAACTTGGAGACTTCAGACTTACTGTGTATATACATTTGATGGATACACATTTTTTTGTAATTTACAGATTTTGGATACCACCCCCTTCTTTCCCCAAATTTGTAAAAAACGTATATTAAGTAGTAAAAACTGGTGCTTTGGAATGTACACATTTACACATTATGATTCCGTTCTGAAAGTTTCATTAAGATTGTACGTCTACAAACGAATTTATTCAACAAATAAATTCTCATAATATTGCCCATACCGCTGCGCAGCCCAAGCGCAGTCGCTGCGCTTTCTGCTTACTGCGCAGTTAGCAGAGCATGGGCCTATGCGTGCGGGTGGATGCATGTGTATGTATGTGTGCAGAATGATTGGAGCATCAGCATGGAGGGTTCAGGGTATCTCCTAGTCGAGCAGTCTCGACTAGACTCTTCTTACTTGTTTCATTTTATTCTTTTTCTCCTTTATTTTTGTTTTTGTGTTTTGGCCATCGATGCTAGTTGCATTATCAAACAACAGATTCATTAAGAGCCAGAGAAGGTTTACAAATTTCGAAAATCGAGTATTGAATGGGCTGTGCTTGCCAGCAACTGGAAATGGAATTTGGAGCTAGGCACAGACCAGGGCAAGGCCAGCCCACCCTGGTAACAGAATCTAATAGTTGCGTCAGTCGAGGGAAACTTTGTGGATGTTTCTATTCCTATGCAGACTGAAACGAGTTAATTGCATTTTGTGAAATGTCTGTGCTTTCAGTTTTGTATGGACTGCTTCCTACTCTTTTCGTAAATATTACAAACAATTGCAGTATTGATAAGTCTGATAAATCTTCCAATTTACCGCCAATGAGTGAATTGAAATAGCTGAAATTCGAATTGTATATTCTTAAATATGTAAGTAATAGAGAAATATAATAGTCTTATGCACCGCCCGACCGTTAGGGGTGTAGTAAAAACAAAGTTGTTAAAAATATGAGTACCGCACCGTTCTCTTCTGCACATTACATACATTTTCACAAAGCAATTGCCCATATTCAATGGGTTTATTAGTGTATTAAGGTAACTTTAAAGACGTTGAATCTAAATTAACTTGTTCAGTGTTGCCGCTCTATGCGCTTCTCAATGATTCATTTGTGCTAACCTCTCTCGCTCTCTCTCTGTCTCTTTCTCTCTTTTGCTTGTGCTGCAGACTACAACAACTGTTGCTGGTGCCATCGCCCGATCGCAGAGAATGCGCCGGATTATCTGACGAGCACGGACGGGCCGCGCTACTGCTCCGAGTCCTGCTTCGCGCAGAGTCGTCGGGCGTCCTTCAAGAAGGCCAAGACGTGCGACTGGTGCAAGCACGTGCGACACGCCGTGAGCTATGTGGACTTCCAGGACGGCGCATCGCAGCTGCAGTTCTGCTCGGAGAAGTGTCTCAACCAGTACAAGATGCAGATCTTCTGCAACGAGACGCAGGCGCACCTGGACATGAATCCGCACCTGCGGGACCAGGGCCTGGAGGCCGCGGCCGCTGGCGACGGAGCGGGCCTCATCACGCCCGATCTGTGGCTGCGCAACTGCCGCAGTCGCTCGGCCTCGCCCGCGTCCACCATTTCGGTGTCGCCCGGGCCGGCGGCTGTGTGCGTTGCGAACGCACCCGCCTCCGCGTCCGCCTCCAAGCGGAGCTCGCCCTGCCACACGCCGCCCACCCATCCCAGCAAACCTCTGATCTCAGTGGCGCCCGTGTCCAAACTACTGGCGCAGAAGACAACTCCCCTGGCTGGGGCACCTCAGGCGCCGGTTGCTCCGCTACAGCGCCACCATGCGCTCCACTCCGGCTCCAAGCCGGGCCGACGCAAGCGTCCGCATCGTGCGGTCGGCGCCGGCTCGGAGACTGTTGCCAGCCTTCTGCAGAAGCAACAGCACCAACAACAACAACAGCAGCAGCAGCAGCCGCCCACGCTGAGCGCAGACTTTGCCGGTTCCAGTGTGCCGTTGCCTCCGCTATCGCCCATGCAGGAGCAGCAGCCATCGCAGCCGCAGCCGCAGCAGCAGCAGCCAGCGCAGCAGCTACCGCCGGCTATGCCATGTCGTCCCACCGCTGGTCTGCCCGCTGGCTACTTCGCCTCAGCGCCAAATGGAATGCTGGGTCATCCATTTGGCGCCCGGCCTGCACCACCGCCGCCCCATCCCTTCCTCGCTCCTCCGCCGGGCATGCTGCCGCGTGGCTTTGGCGCCCACTTCGGACCGCCGCCGCAGATGCAGCCCCAGCTGCAGCCGGAATTGCATGGTGCGCTGGGTGCTCTGCTCGGCGCCGCTCCGCCAGTGACTGTGATGGTGCCGTATCCCGTTATCATACCGCTCCCCATACCCATACCCGTGCCCTTGCCCGTCGTGGACTTCTACAAGGCGCACCTGACTCCCGAGCAGCGCAAGCGTTACGATGAGGAGCGTGCGACGACAGCAGCTGAGGAGCAGCCTCAGCCGCTAGACTGCAGCAAGGGCAAGCCAGAGACGGAAATGGAAACGGAGGAGCAGCAGGTGGAGCAGACAATGGAGGTGGAACAGCAAGAGCAGCAGGATCAGAATCAGAATCAGAATCAGAAGCGGGAGCAGGAGCCGGAATCGGATCGGGAGGAGGAACAGAAATGTATACCAAAGACAACGACAGCTAGGACAACACCATCGCCAGCGACCTCGCCCGTCACAGACTCCTCGCCAGACATGTTGAGCGAGACGACGCACTGCGTCGTTCTGCACAACGTGGAGTCAGAAGAGGGCGGGTGCAATGCCAACAGCTCGGCTGAGGCGGAGACACAGAAGCTGCCCAAGCTGAAGATAACACGACTGCAGACAAAGCGCACGCTCATCCAAACCAAAGAAACCAGAGAAGCCACTCTCACATCGCCCACAGAGGGGGGAAGCAGCGGCTCTGCTGCGGCGGCGGAGAGTACTCGGCCGTTGCGCAAGCGCAAGAGAATAATCGATTGTGATTTCCAGAAGATTACGCTGCGAGAACTGGAGACAGTCGATGCCCACAACAGCAATAGCAATAGCAACAGCAACAGCAACAGCAACAGCAACAGCAGCAACAGCAATAGCAACCACAACAACAACAATGGCAGCTGCAAAGAAGAAGAGGAGAAAGAAGTGTGCAATATGAACAGCAACAACAACAGTGCTAAACAAATGAAAAAGTAGTGTATTAGGCCTAAGTATGAAAGTGTAGTAGAAGTAGCAATAGCCCTTATCAAATATTAGCTTATATTATAAATGTATGCGTGCTGACTTAACTAAACATATGTATGTAATAATAATGAACAATGAAGTGTACTGGCACATAGTGCAGGCAAAAAAATAAATAAACAAAACAACATTTAATTGAATGAATAAATTATTACAAAATATGTATGTATTTATATGTATATAAAGGAAAAAGTGTGTTGTCTTAAAGTTGAATTTTACATTTAACAGAAATCATAAGTAGAATGGCCTAACAGTTCAATTGGGTTTCGAGTTCCTTTTGAGTAATTAACAGCAATAGTGCTGCCACTCAGCTCGTGCAACTGAAAGCTGATTGCTACGGCATCTCAAACGCTTAAATTTGTCACTTATTTTTGTATTTATTTATTATTTTATAATTAAATGCAAAATAAACTACATTACAAACATACAATGTACAATACAAGTTCATCATAGAGCGCGCTTGGTAAAGTGCTCATCGTCTATTACCGTATACCGATTGTTGCGGTACGTGTCCAGCTCGAATATATATTTCTTGCCACAATCCTTCATTAGCTTTAAAATAACGGGTTTGATATTCTCAATGCCCGTCATATTGGCCAACTCATTATAGTAATCGAACTGTTGGAGATGGGAGATATTATTACATTTTATATATGTACATATGTACAATGTAAGTTATGTCAACTATCAGCATTAATTCCTACCTGTCGTTCGCCCATTTGATGGGCCTTTTTACGATTGACAAAGCCGCACTCCCAGCGCTCGCCCTGCTCCTTTTCCAGGTCGGCGATCATCTGTTCCTTCGTGGGCAGCTGGCGCTGTCCCGTGTAGAACTTGAGCGTGAAGCGCACCTGCATATCGAATATGTGCGTGGGTATCACATTGAAGGGCAGCCCAATGAACGACATTGTGGGATTGTTGATGTTGATGCAGTGCTTCCACAGTGGCTGCACAAAGTTATCAATCACCTGAATGCCCACATCGGTGCTGAGGCAGGGAAAACTATACTTATACCCGGTGCAGTAGACCACGTGATCAAAGCTCTCCTCGCTGGCATCCTTAAAAATGGCCCCCTTCTTCGTGAGCCGCTCCACGTCCGGCTTTTGCGTTACATTGCCCATAAAGGCGGTGTTGGGTGCGGTCGGGAGATGATGACTCAGGTACACATGCCTGGCCTCCTTGCGAATGTGATTTGTAATGTCCATGCCACTGGGACCGGCACCAATAATCAGCACGCTCTGATCTACAGAGATAGGGTGTCAATAAATTAAGGAATTTAATTAATTAATATATCCCATTAAGCTTTACCACGCAGATAATTTATTAAATTTAAATGTGATATGAAAGTGTCAAGACTTAAAATCTCACCATGATTATTCACAACATAGTTCTACCGTGCTTATTCTTATCCAAATAGCTAATCCCCTTCGTATTTCTATTATATTCTATTGTTATTCTATTATAAATTAGTAAAGTAATTCCCGTTATATTTATAGATATTTGAAAATCTAGCTCATAAATCTCTGGAAAAGCCTGGCTGAAGTGCTTCTCTTATATCAGTTAGTGTATTTCCATGCGGCGTTATAAAACTATTCCACGATTAAAACCCCATCAGCCAAACATGCTGAGTGCTTGATAAGCGTTCGCTCTTTATACTATAGTATACAAATGGCAAAGACGCACTGTAACTAGGCTAAAAGTTGACGGGACTGACAGTTCATACGCTTATGACAACTCGAGCAATCTTATCAAAATTCTATCTATACAAACTATGCGCTACACTGTCTGATCTTCACATGGACTCACCTTTAAATTTCTCCGCCTTGCGATAGACGTGACTGTGGATCTGCTGACCCTCAAACAGATCCATGCCTTCTAACGTGGGCATGTCCGGTTCAGTGTAGTGGCCATTGCAGACGTAAATGAAATCGTAGTAAACCGGATCGCAGGTGTTGTTGTTGTGATCCCAAACATAGACCTTTGCATAATGTAAGCCAGAAATAGTATATGAGATCGATCGATCGATCGTATAACAATGTTATGTGAATAAAAGTGACGCAATAATTAATGGCGTCAGCACTCACCTCCCAATCGTTCAATCTTGGACGCACCCTGATCACCTCGTGCTGCAGCTTGATGTGCGGACGCAGGTTGAAGTGATCGGCATAGGAGTGCAGGAATTCCAGGACCTGCTGCGATGTGATGAACGAGTCTTCAATCTCTGTGGGATACGGGTAGTCCGGATAGCCCATGACCTCCTTGGGCAGATTTGTGCTGCAGATCGGTTATAGACTTTATCGAGACTGATCCGAATTTCTTTCGAGTTGCTTGATAACCTACCGCAAGCCCTCGTACATGCTGCTGTGCACCTCTTCGTGTTCGTCCTCGGGCAGCTGCTCGGAGAATATCCAGGTTCCTCCGATTTCTGCACCTCGCTCGTATGCAACAGCCTCCAGACCCGCTTGCAGTGAGTTCTTCAAGGCGCTCAAGCCTGCGGTGCCAGCTAGACATATCCACAAATATTTCCCGATAAATTAAGCTTGTTTTAATACCGTCTCTATAGCTCTAACTTACCTCCAATAACGCACACGCGACGCATCTCGTGCATTGGCGTCTTGTTCATCTTTCTGAGTTGTAATATTTAACTTCTCCGTCGTTCTCAGCAAATCGTTGTACGTATTTCGTATTTCGTGAGTCTCCGTCGACGCGTCTCTCCAGCTCGCTGACTGATAAGTGACTACTACTAGCTCATTCGATCAGCGTTTCCAGCATGTGCTCCAACGATCACAGCTCGCGCTAGGCGAATACCCTATGCAGAGCAGTTTGTGTGGGCATACTTGTTAAGACATGCAGTTTGACACAGCCGTATGGCTAGGCTATCTATTTATTTGAACATATCATCGAAACTAATAAAGGTCCCAGTCGTAAAATGCAAATGCGTGTCTCACATTGAACGTATTTTTATCTTGAATAATAAAATATCTTAAAATACTTCTTATACCGTGGAATACTACTGGCAACATATTTTTATCTTAATAAATTTCTTTTTATTTATTTATTCAAATTATTTCGATATACTTAAGCTATTTTGATATGTTCATGTTTTTAAATATATTCCTTTTATTGATATTTTAAAAAGATAGAGATATAGTGTATGCCTAATTTGGTTAATAAGAGAAGATAATGTAGACAACTGTTTCCAAAATTAGCTTGGCACCAATCCAGAGTGTCGTCTATTAGATAAATATTTGATTTCCGCATGGTTACAGTACGAAATGACAAAATTCAACATCGTACTATTTATTTTGTATAAATATGTATCTATACGGTATATGCATGGAAAATAAAAAAAGGCATTTGCAATTAAATATTTCAGGAAATCAATTTAATTAATTAAAGTATATAAACATTCACTAAACTAGATGCAGTTTTATTAGCACAATTATATTATGATATTATGAGAGTTTAATAAATGTGTTAACATTTTTCCCAATTCCTTCTTTGTGATATTTATAATATAAAATAATATTTCATAAAATTGTGATAGCAACGCCTGTATATAATACAAGATCATAATCATTTACAATTTCATATACATATTTCATATTTGTAGTGTATTGAAGAGTCGACTTTATTAATCTCTGCTACATATGTACATACATAGATGTAGGCTCAGTCATATAACAGTGGCGTTTACAAAGGCATGTGCGTCGACGTCGACGTTGGCTTCGGCGTTAGCGTTGTCGTTGGCGTCGGCGTCGTGAATGAAATTGCTGGCACACAGCAAGGTAATAATGAATTCAGTAGGTACTTTTCTGATAAGTTTGATAAGACGGGAGGCTAGGCTCGTCTCGGCTCGTTTTGAGGCAACTGCTTTTTAATCTTTCCCTTTCACTCGTTATCACAGTTTTTAAATTTTGTTTCCTTTTTGTGGCATGTTTTCCCGATTTGTAATAATTAAACAACAAATAGGAGTATACGTACATATATAGACGTATATAAATATATGGGGCAAAATACATACATATATTTTACTGAATCGCTTGCACAAAGACTATGTCATTTCAGTTTATTAGCACACTTCACTCGATTATCAGCTTGGGTAGACAAACGCGTCAAATAAAGACAAATCTATTAAATCTTTTTTTTACTCCATACATACATACAAACAGACACAAATGGACATTCAATAATTCAAAGTGTGTCGGACATGCAAAAAGTAATGCAAAACTTAACATAGAGCATAAAATAAAGCATTAGAAAATTGTTGACGGAAATCCAAACTTACGGAAATGATATGAACAGTCAAAGTTATGAATTTAAGTACTGTATTACAGTAATGTCTTAGATTAGATAACAGTTGGTATTATCATACATATAATACCTACTGTTATCTAATAATCATACTGTAAAAAGCAGTAGACTAAGATAAGCTGTGGGCGAAATCTTTTTATTATTTCGCATTTTTACTTCTATTAATATTATACCTATTTTTGGTCTATCAAAGATTGATTAGCTTACATTTTACATATTCTCATACATTAACAGTCGATGTTAACTTAATGTTAACAGATTAAGAAACGGTTAAATCCTTCAGTTACTGTGTGCCTTATGAACTCTTTCTCGCTCTGACATTCAAGTGACTTATCCACTGTAAACACCTGTTGCACATTCGCACAGCAAAAGTATTTCTGCACATTAACATAGCAACAGGCAAACATTCCTGCTGTTATTATAACATGAGGATACAAGAGAAACCCACAGACTTGATTCGACAGCAACAATTTCACAATCTCCCAAGATGATAAGAGCATTAATTTCTTGACCGCAGATACAACCGCAAACAAAAAGCAAAAATATAATATTTAGTCAGACATTCGGTTTAGTTTTTATTACACAATAAAAAAAGCATTCGCAAACAATTATGATAATGCGCAGCCGACGGACAGCGGACTTTTCTAAGACACTAGTTTCAAATAAATGCAACACATCAAAATCAACATTTGATAGAATCAATCAGCTTTATAGACTATTGGGCACTTTTTACAATTTGCCAGTAAGCTCGGGCACAGCCTTGAATAGATCGGCCACCAGACCAATGTCGGCCACCTGGAAAATGGGCGCCTCGGGGTCCTTGTTGATGGCCACAATTGTCTTGGAGTCCTTCATGCCAGCCAAGTGCTGAATGGCACCAGAGATGCCCACAGCTACGTACAGCTCAGGTGCCACAATCTTGCCCGTCTGTCCAATTTGCAGATCGTTGGGCACATAGCCAGCGTCGACAGCCGCACGAGAGGCGCCAACGGCAGCGCCAAACTTGTCCGCCAGGTCGTACAGCAGCTTAAAGTTGTCTCCCGACTTGAGCCCACGTCCTCCAGAGATGATGACTTTGGCGCCCGTCAGCTCAGGACGATCTGACTTGGTCAGTTCCTGCGAAACGAATTCGGACAGGCTGCTGGCATAGTCGCCAGCTGGCGCCTGCTCTACAGCTCCGTTTCCGCCGCTAGTGGCAGCTGGGGGGAAGTTCGTTCCACGCACTGTGATGACCTTCACTGGATCCTTGGACTTGAGCGTGAGGATTGCGTTGCCCGCATAGATGGTGCGCACAAAGGTGTCCTCCGACTTGACATCGATAATCTCTGAAATAGGCGATACGTCCAGCTTGGCGGCAATACGTGGCAGCACGTTCTTGCCAAAGGCTGAGGCGCCGGCCAAAATGTGGGTGAACTTGAATTGCGATTGAGCAGCCAACACAAGGGGAGTCAGGGACTCGGGAGTGAAACCCTTGAAGGCGGCATTTTCAGCGACGAGGACTTTGGTAACGCCCTCCACCTTGGCAACAGCTTCAGAGGCCTGAAATCAATGTCGAAATCGGATGATTATGCAAACCATCAGCAACAACAACAAGAATCACATCAGCTTACGGGTCCACATTTCGTGCCTGCTACCAGAACTGTGACGTCACCGCCGATCTTCTTGGCTGCCGTGATGGTGTTCAGTGTGAGAGGGTTGAGTGCCTCATTGTTGTGCTCTGCCACCACCAAGGTGCTCTTGCAACGCTGCAACTTTAAAAAAAATGATTATTTAATATACATGTACATATAAAATTCTTAAGTGATCGTGCGCCATTTTATTTTGCCGATTCTCGTCTCATACTTACAAAGCTGCTGCGCACTAGATTGCGAGTGTTGTTAACAAACATGTTGTGTATTGTGAAGAGTCAAAACTGTAAGAAGTATTTTGTTTAATTATAAACAATTAATGTTAATTGATTAGAAATTACCTGCCACAGTGCGAGTATTAAACGCAGAAAGTCCAAAAGTCGTTTTGCCAGCTGTTTGCGTTTGGCATTATTTAGTATATTCTGCTACTGCTAACTCTTAACAGCACAGCTGCCACAAAAATCGATCGCAGTGGCAACGCCATGGCATCTGCTATGAACGTACGTATGTATGTACATATGTATGTTTGCGTATACAAGTACATATTATTTTGTATATAGCACGCGGTAAAATTTTTAGTGAAATTGTATTATATTTTTGGATATGAACGTTGTATATTAATCAAAATTAATTGCAGAAATGGGTAAAGCGATACCAGATCGGTATGTATAAATGATTTGATAGTAATTTGTGTGTAAATGAAAATAATGGCATTGTTTTTGTTTTGTTCTTGCAGCTGGCTTAATTATCGGCCCATTGGGGAGCGCATCGCGGGAACGCGTTTCATTGCATTCAAAGTGCCGTTGCGTAAGGTGAGTGTGCGGCTGACCCCGCAAACCGGTTAACCGTTGCAGTCCCAGCCATTTGATTGATGTTGAAATGTGGACCACCGGCCCAGCTCTATAAATAAATAACAAAAGCGATCTGCCTTTTGTGCTCGGTGTAATTATGCATAAAAGTGGCAACTGGTACAAGCCAGGTACAAGCAGTGCATGGAGGAGCTGGACCCCACGCAGGCAGCATGAATATTAAATTAAATTGTTTTTTGCTTAATTAAATAACACCGTACAGGCGCTGATCCTTGCTCCTTGCACTTGCCCTTGCCCCTGCTCCACCCTATTGATTGTACTGCCGACGGGCACTGCATAAATTGAGTAATTTCAGCATGTTTTGCGTATACCTCATATTTGCTCTGTCGTTGTATTTCTTCGCAGAATATTAATGAGAGTGTGGACGACGAGCAACTGCGTCTGGCGCCACAATCGCTACTGGAGTCGGTGCCAAATTTAGGACTGATCGTTGACCTGACCAACACGAATCGATACTACAATCCACAGGCAAGTGCATATATGGAGTGTACTACTTAAACTTCGGAGTTAATGTCAAGCGAAACTCTTGCAGACTTTCCTGGATCTGAATGTGGCGCACCAGAAACTCATGATACCTGGCCATCAGACTCCCACCAAGCAGCTGGCACAAAGGTATGCCAGGTCTACTATTATTTCAATCAGCTCTCCTAATTGTT
The DNA here is from genome assembly GCA_035047565.1 of Drosophila mulleri. Classification (NCBI taxonomy): domain Eukaryota; kingdom Metazoa; phylum Arthropoda; class Insecta; order Diptera; family Drosophilidae; genus Drosophila; species Drosophila mulleri. Next base: position 15,366,551 of record JAWNPK010000168.1, read on the forward strand.
TCTCTTTCAGATTCTGCGAGTATGTGACTGACTTCCTGGATGCCAATCCGGATAATGGTAAGTGCCGAATCGCTCACCCACGCACAGCTCGCTGCCGCTTGTGCCGTGGGAACGCTTTCCCCAGCATCGCAGCCATGCAGCCACGCAGATACGGATCTGTCAACACAATTAGAGCCCGAGATATGCAGAGAAATCATATCAAAATCCAGTTGCCGTCCGTGTGTACCATGCAATTACCTTGAGGCGGCGGCAGATGCCTATCAGCTGGCGAGCGCATAATAAACATACCCTGCACTCAAATAGCAATATGTAGCAGAAAATGATGATGAACAAAAAATCGCATGGAATTTCTTGTTAACCTTTAGCTGGCGCATGCGAGACGGTGGACGCGCCCACTCCAATTGTCAGAGTTAGTTCTCAGTCTCAGTTGCAACTTGCAACTTGCAAGTGCCAGGCAAACAATTCACTTAAGCCAAGAGAACGTTGCTCATGCAACTCCCATGTGACTGACCGTACAATACCCTGCTTTCAGTGTAGGAGATGTGAGCAAGTCTGACTCTTAAACTGTAGCCAGTGAAAGTAGGAAATATAGTTGTTCATTTGCCAGCAGAGCAGAAACAGGAGGCTTACTCAGGTATATTACGAAATTCCAATAACGCAAATTGAAAGGAAATCCCTTAGCCTTTACTTTTCTCTAATATATGTAGGTTAACATAACCCTTTGCGTAGCCATTGCGATGATTTAGAGCTGCCAACTATCCTGAATATAGCAGGACAGTTTTATGTTAACAGATTAGACAAGCAGTAAACTAACATCCCAATAATAAATATCCCACTGACTGTGCCGCATGTTAACATTGCGCTCGAGAACTCGAGGTGGTCGGTTCCTGTTAATGGACCTGTTAACGAACAGTGGGATAAATTACAGCGAATATGTATTAATTTGTATTATATGGTAGCAGTAATCATTCCTTTAGTAATCCCGGTTGTTTAATTTTAATCTTAACTTTATTATGACGAAGGCAGACGCAATTGCTCACACGAGATAGCGCATACATACATATATGTACATACATATGCATACTATGTATGTGTCCATATGTGCCTTGTCCAGAGTACACTTAAATACCATTGTGCCCCACATTGCGACAAGGATATTGTTTGTAAGCGCAGCCCAAATACATGACGTACAACTGGCAGTTGCGACCGGCTGCTGTGGTAGTCGCTGGCAGAGGAGAGCTTAGTTGAGCACCCGCATAGCGCACCACCGCAAAACGACTTTTTTGATGCCCCTGCCGGCCCGACCGACCGACCTGACATGTTTTTCTCTTTTGCTCGCATTAAATTTATTGCCAATGTTGTGCATATTGGCAAAGCGCGTTGTTTTCTAGATGTAGCTCAGGTCGCCGCTGTAGCCGCATGCATCTGCTTTTATGCCAATTGCCCCAGCAAACACAGTCGCGTTGCAGTTTCAGATGCAGTTGCAGCAAGCCGGTTTGTCATAGCTCGGCGTGGGCGATGCGAGGCGCATTCCTGTGGCCGCCTCTCAAATGAGATCTGCAGCAATTTGCGGCAGGTAAATGCTTTCTCCACTACCGAACCGAACCCGAACATCTAGCAAGCCCTTCTAGGCAGGAGGCCAACATGTATTGTATTTGATTTGTCATTGTTATTATTGTCATAGAAGCATTTATGTAACTCCAAAGGGAAAATAACGTGAACTCTCAAATCCATTTTACAGACAAACTCATTGGCGTGCATTGCACACACGGCGTAAATCGTACCGGTTATTTGATCTGCTACTTTATGATCACTAAGATGAACATGTCGCCCAAGCTGGCTATACAGAGTGCGTAAACTACCAGCCAAAAAGAGAGGAGCTAAGCATTAGCCTCTATAATAATCCCTTTCGATCCGCAGCTTTTGCCGATGCGCGTGGCCACAAAATTGAACGTGAAAACTATACCGAGTCGCTGCAGCACTTGACGTCCGAAGAGGAACCGCGCAAGCTGCTGAGCGAAACAAGCCGCAGTCCCAGCCAAACTGAGGGCAAACGCCGGCTGACCCAACGGCAGGCGCGGGACGGCAGACGGGAGGACGGATCTGTCAATTGGCGAGTCCGTCAGCAGGAGCACAACGGCTGGCAGCAGCAGCCACCGAGAAGTCAATGGCGGAATACCAATACTTATCACAGCCAAGAGGATGACCCGCCACGTAGGCCGCTGCAACGAGCGATGCCGCGCTGGCGCCAGGCGGCGCACAGCGAGGAATCAGCTCCACGGACCAGACGCTACAATGACTACCACTCGGATACCGACCGTTATCAGCAGCAAAACAACTGGCGGCCGAGGCAGACTGCCGGCCAATGTCCCAGAGAGGAATATAGTTTCGCCTACAACAGCAGCAGCCGGAGCAGCAGCAGCTACAACAACAGCAACTACAACTATCGCAGGAACAACAACTACAGCAGCAGAAGAGGCGACAACAATGACAACTACAGCAGAAGGGGCACCCACAGCAGGAGCCGCAGGAGCAACAACCACAGCAGCCACTACAATGAGCAGAGCTATGGACGAGACGAAAGTCGCAGCAATTCGAATCGCTTTCGCTACTTTGAAACGGACTAACCGATCAGCCCGCCTCCTGGCGACGCTACCTCGCAACGTTCATGTAATTAGTGCAATTTGATTCTGTACTTGTTGCAAAAGTTTCGTTTCGCAATAAATTCCAGTCGTCTGTTGGCCAATTTGTTTGTAAATTATTGTCCATTAGGCAGCGGGCAGCGGGCAGCGACGACAATTAAAATTCATTTTCGACATGGCCAGAAGCCGCGGGTGCCGCCAGTTCAATCTGTAAGCAGTTAACAAGCTGCAGATCGCACACGGCAGATCGTGTGAAGATACGCTCCAAATTTGCATACGCTTGTATGACGGCCAGCCGAGCTGAGTCGCCAAGGTAGGCCAGACCTGGGCCGGGAAGATAAGCACAGTGCGAAGAGTGGCGTGAAATTCCTGGAAGTTAGTGCGTCGCCGGCGGCAAGCGGCTCCTGTGTCAAACAAATGTCAAAAGCTATGCGAGATGCGTGAGTAGCAGCAGCAGCAGCACGCACACACGCACGCATGTGTGAGGCTGTGTGTCCCACTGTAGCTTGCACAGTGGGTGACACACTGCATGCGTGTGCTCAAAATTTGATTAAAGTCTCTTACAGCTGACAGTCTCTTACAGCTGACAAGTCGTCAAACTAGTTCGGCTAAATATATTATATTCAGCCTCACACAGCTCGGACTAAATGCCTGATGAGTTGCTCTAGTAAAGCAGCTGGCTGACAATTTCTTGTGCTGCAGCTTGTGGCTTGTTTGGCTTGATGCCTAGCTTGAGTATGGTGTGCAGTAATTTCACTACCTTCAAGCCAAATTCTTACTTCAGTTACATAAAGCTTAGCAGTTGCAGATAAGGATAGGATATTTATTACTGATCCCCTTGAAGTCCGTTTTAGCGCCTACATTCAAAAGCAAAGAAAGGCTGACTGTGGCCTCGTTCTCTTTTTGCATGTGCTCTAGAACTCAGCTGCCCTTAACGGTAGCTGTCTATGTATATTAGATGTAGCTACATTTGGCTGTAATTCATTTCAAGTGCTTCATTTAGAGTACTAAAATATGTATCTGTCATACGATGAGGGCCAGTCGACAAGTGCTGCGTACGAAGGAAAGGAAGCTGCGAACTGCTCGGTGAGTGCATCTCGTTTAGTCTCCACATAATGGCCGGATATGCCCAACTGGAAGAGCGGCACCTCAAAGTCCCCATTGGGTTTCTGCCGAAAGGATGTCGTCAAATACTCTGCGAGTATTTCAATTATTGAAGCTTACCGAAATATCAAGACTGAAGTTCAGTGGCGATCGATCTGAGCCGTAGGTAAAGTAGATGTGATACGACAGCGGATAAGCGGGCGGGTTCTCCAGGTAGGTGCGATCGAAGGACCAGTTGCTGAGCGTTGCAAAGTCATCCTCGTAGGTCTGAATGAACAGACTCATGTGATCGGGGCCCTCTAACTTGAACTCGAATCGTGCCGTCGTATTGTTCTCCAGTACTGTTTTACTTAAGAGCGTCAGGTTTGCCTTGGCTGGAAGTTCAATCGGCTGCTCTCGTGGCAGCCATACAGTGCCTAGACGATTGTCGACCCAGCGCTCATCGTATAGGGGTACTCCACACATCATGTGCTTTTCGCAGTCGGATCTTATGCTTCTCGCATTCGTTATTGATCGCACTTTCATTGGCTCTGCTTCCCGGCGGTCCTGGAAACTTATCAGATAGCCCGAATCGTCTTTACTGATGGAGCCGTCGTACTCGTAGAACACTCTGCGCACATGCTGAAAGGATACTCGTTCACTGCTCGCTCTAGGCCGATAGGGGAACCCGATGTGAGTGCTGCTTGCGAGGATCACCGTGATCACAGTGACTGTAAGGATGCTAAGGACTATCAGATAGGGACGTCGGAACATGTTGATAAGCGGGATCTAGGTAAGTATATCCTTTGCCTTTAATATGAAATGCTGCAAACGGTCGTGTATGCTCGCTTACCAAGAACCCCCATGCGAAAACAGTACCCAAAGCAGTCACGCCGCCAATGGCAAGATCCGGATTTACCGCGCTGCCCAAACGTCCGCTCATCGGTATCACCACCACCAGCAGGAGATAGGTGCGGTAGGTGCAGTACAAAAAAGGTATTACCTGGCTAATCATAACCAGACCAGTCCAGCTATACTCCCGATCGTGGAGTGTGGTCAAGAGGTTAAGCGCCAAAGATACGGCATAGAAGCCATTCAGGATTGTGAAGATATAGGCGGAGCGTAGTCCATAGGCAGTGATTGCTATAGCCAGGATAGACAGCAGAATGGCCCAAATGTGCACAGCCAGTTGTAGGCGATAGGGGAATAGTAGTTTATCCTAGGGTATCCGAGTGTTAAGTGGACTTTTGAATGAAAATATATTTGAAATACTTACATCCCTTTTCCATTGATAGTAAATTGTGATGGGAAGACTCAGTCCAATGAGCGCTGGACACACATAAAGACCGATCAGAAGGGATAGAGAGCTGAAATATGTCAGCGACAGCCCGAAACTGTCGAACACATAAGCGATCAGAAGAGGCAGAGCTAGGCCTAGTGCCAAAGCTATGATCTGAAGAATCAGTTGGATTAGCATTCGCTGCAGCACTTGACTGAGGGACAGGGAAGAAATAGACGACATTCGCCAAAGGGAGACAAAGACCAGAACTAGGACAGCTGCAGCAACGCAATTGTTTAATATTATGCCAGTATCCTCCGAGTAGCTGATGAGGAAGAGTCCCAGAAAGTCAAAGAAAACTGCGTGTCCTTGCTCGTAGGCCTAAAATCGGAAACATAACATAAAGTTTTGTTCGTGTAAAGTGGAACAAAGACTTGCCTGTGGATTATGTAGCTCAGTTGCATTCGCCAAGCCCCGCACTAGACTCAATACATTGTCGCCCGTGCTTTGGATAGAGCTTCGGGGAATTACATCGATTCGGTCATACTTAGTATGGTATATATAGCCGTTGATGATCTGGGCTATATCCAAGCCTAGACACTCAACAAACTGATTAAACTTTTTCTTTAAACAATCAACTAATGACCTAATTACCTACCTGGAATATTTCCGTGCTCAACAAAGGCGGTGAAGTCTGTGTCCGACGGTATCACACCGGATTGAAATATCTCCTCGCCCAGAGATGTGGCGAACGGATGCTTGGCGTGTTTCCTGTAGTGCTTTGATATCGAAATTGATTTTATTAAATAATCTCGAGAGTCGCTCTCAGAAACTTACTTCGACAAGCCAGGGATTAGAGGGACCACTTTGAAATAGAATATCGCGCCCTCCGCTGCCTGCGGCGTCCAAATTGACAACAGCTCTGCGAATGAGGCTCGATATCAAAAGTTTCCCTCATAATAGAAACACTTCTTATACATACTTGCAATTCGGGGCCCATTTGTGTTGGGTAATGAAGCCATGGGAGGCCTGGAACGCCGTTTCTTCAGCACCATTGAACAGGAAGACGACGGGATGCTCGAAGGATTGTGGAGTTGTGGCCATCACGCGCAACACCTCCAGCATGGTGGCCACCATGAAGCCATCGTCGCCCGCTCCCGGAGAGGTTGCGACTGTGTCGTAGTGACTGTTCACCAGGAGGTACGACTCACTGGTCGAGCTCTTCGGGGTCAGCTTAACGATAATATTCCGTACGCCCTGGTACATGTTGAGCATATGGGTGTATCTGAGTGCGCCCGAGGCACGCTGAATGTCCACTTCCATGGTGAAGTAGTCTTGCAGGAGAACTTTTCTGATCGCTGCCAGTTCATTCATCAGGAAAAGCACAGCCTCCACCTCATTGGCATTGGTGCCCACCGTCCTGGGTCCTATGTTAACCAGATTGTTCAGAGTGTTGTATGCACGATCTCCAATGAATTCGCCTTTGTGATCATCTTCGATGGTCAGCGACGTGGGCATGCGATTGAAAAATGGCAGGACCACTGCGAAAAATAACAGCGCCCAGAAGAGCAGGAAGCCGGTGCCGAGGTACCAGGCCGGTTTTACATCCTTTTTCATATCCTTTTTCACCATTTTGTTGGAAATACCAACGTCATCCTCCTCCGAAATCTACGAATTTGTTATGTAAACTTAGCAAAAACAGAACTTTTGATTTGCCCATTCCCATACCAGTGTAATCTCATCGCTCATTTTCGTAAACAGTTTTTTTCCGTAGTGAGTCCAGTGTTTTCGTTGCTTAACTAATATTTTGCCAGAAAATCGGACCCCCTTATATAGGCGTAGAAAGAAAGTCATAATCGAAATATAAATCCATATTTTTCAGAAATATATCATTTTATAACACCAATGATTCAAAATTGGTTTGATAACAATAAAAGCGCGGGCAGTTTCGTATCTATGTACAGAGGTTAAAAATAAATAAGCGTTTTAAGCTGTTAAAGGATCAACAAAACCTGATCAAAATAGACAATTTTATGTAACGTAACTATTTCACAAAGTTAGATTTTATTATTTGATTTATTTCTACTGTGCATACCGAGATAATAGCGGGTGACAGCAACTTTTTGAGCTGCCCTCGCTAAAGCAAATTTACAATCTCCATTGAAGGAAGCACGCTTTTTAAGGCAGGCAGAGTCATTGTGAATTGTTGTTCGCACGCCATAAGATCATGCAGATAAGCCATAATCAGCTGCCATAAAGTATAGGCCATAATCAGATTTAATCTGAGCTTTCAGATTCCCGATTTCGATTAGGCCATGTCTGTCTGGTGTAGCCCAATCAGTCACCATTCGACAGCAACAGGTTACCCCAACGAGCTTATCTCTCTGCCACTCGATTGCGCGTGAATCCTATCATGACGAATTTCTTATCGAATAGTATGAACTTTATTACTATCTAAGATTCTTTTACATTATCTCACTAAGCCGAAGGACCAACACAACTCCTATGCTTTATTGTGCTCGATTTAGAAAATATATCTTGAATATTGCGAGGGCCAATCGACTACTATGGCATACGAAGGAAACGTCGAGGCGAACTTCACGCTGTGCTCATCCCCTTTGTCGCCAATGTTAGATGCAGCTATGCCCAGTTGGAACAGAGGAGCGCCAAAGTTTCCGTTCGGTTTCTGAAATTGATGAATATTAGAAAGTAGTCGAATATCTCAGCATAGAGTACTCACTGTGATATCCAAATAAAACTCAAGAGGTTCACTTCTGCCATAGGTAATGTATATATGATAGGCAAGTGGAGAAGCTGGCTTTTGCTCCAGGTAGGCCTTGGAGAAGGACCAGTCGCTCACAGTGACATACTCATCCTCGTAGGTTTGTATAAACAAGCTTAAATAAGGCGGTCCAGTTAGTCGGAAGCTGAAGCGCATCGTCTTCTTGCCAGCCAAGACGGTTTTGCTGAGCAGTTCCAGAGTGGTTGGTATTTTGGGTACGACGGGCTCCTCGCGGGGCAGCCAAATTCCTTGCAGTCGGTTCTCAACCCAACGCTCGTCAAATAGAGGCGCAGCGCACATCATGTGAATTTTGCAATTTTCCGCCTGACTTATTGCACCCGTGAAATTCACGCCGGGAAATGCAGACGTTTCACGTCTATCCTGTAAGTTGAATAAATAGCCGGACTCGTCGCTGATAAGAGAGCCATCGTAATCATAGATGGTTCTGCGGACATGCTATGTAAGGAATATAATATATTCGAGATTATCAACTCATATCAATCCATGTGCTAAGAAGTACCTGATAAAGAGCACGCGCACTATTGGTCCTTGGGCGATAAGGGAAACCTATTTCTGTGCCGCAGGCTATGTAAATCGTAACGCCAGTAATCACAAGTAGGGTGAGCAACACCGACCCCGAGCGTCGGAATGCATTGGTCAAGGGAAGCTAAAGAGGACTGGTATAAGCTTTTGAGGAATTAGCACCGGATAGCGAACTTACCAGAAAGCCAAAGGAGAAAATCGCGCCCGCCGCTGTTAGAGCAGCAACGATCGTATCCGGATTGGATGCACTACCAGAGCGACCGTTCATTGGCGTCAGCACCACGATGAATGTGTAGAAGAGGTAACTGCTATAAAGGAAAGGAATCACCTGACTAACAATGACCAGTGCACTCCAGGAGTAGCCGCGATCGTGGGAGGTACTCAATAGACTCAATGCCAAGGATACAGCATAAAAGATGATCAAAATCGTGACGATGTAGATGGAGCGCAGGCCATAAGCAGTGGCAGCAATGGCCAGAAGAGACAGTAGAATGGCCCAGCTATGCAGGGCCAGTTGAACGTGGTAGGTGAAAGGCAATTTGCTCTACAGCAGACAACATTGAGTGGATTGTTCGATCTAATGTAATCTCGCATACTCACATTCTTCTGTGTGTGATAGTAAACTGTGAGCGGAAGGCATAGTCCAATCAGTGCCGGGCAGACATACAAGCCAATCACAAGTGATAGAGTGCTGAAGTAGGTGAGGGACAGCCCAAAGTTGTCGAGGAGGTATGACACTACCAAGGGCAGAGCCAAGGCTAGTACAAAAGCTATGATCTGGAGGATCACGAGAATGATTAAACGCCGCCAAACCTGGTTGCTGGGCAGCTGGGACACCGCGGACATGCGCCACGCAGATATGAAAACCAAAAGAAGTGTGATTCCTGCTGCGCCGTAGTTCAGAATTTGGCCCGTTTCCTCCGAGTAGGTGATGAAAGTGAGGCCCAAAAAGTCGTAGTACACAGAATTTCTTCCTTCATGCGCCTAAAGTTGGATTACTAAGAAACTGTGTTTATAATAGCACGTGCTCATAACCCACCTGTATATTGCTCAATTCAGGTGCATTAGCTAAGGCGCGCACCAGACCCAAAACATTGTCGCCCGTGTTTTGAAGAGAGCCTCGAGGAATCACATCAATGCGATCGTACTTCGTATGATATATGTAGCCATTGATAGCTTGACCAAGATCAACGCCTACACCGTAAAAGACCTTAGACTATCATTAGATTATTGTATAACTTATCTTAGCTTTACCTGGAATCTGTCCGTATTGCGTAAAAATGCGATAGTCCGTATCGGAAGGTATAAGTCCCATTTGAAAGATTTCCTCAGCCATGGTTGAAGCAAAAGGATGCTTCGCACTCTTCTGGTAATACTGTGGATTATGACCAAGTTGAAATCGTACTTGCAACTGTTTTCGCTTGTAGAACTTACATTGGCTAGCCACGCATGAGAGGGGCCAGTTTGAAATAAAATCTCGCGTCCGCCACTTCCAGCGCTATCCAAGTTGACAACAGCTCTGTAAATGCAATTCGTAAACAGGACTTTCCTCAAAATAGAAACAATTCCGATGCATACTTGCAGTTCGGTGCCCATTTGTGCTGGGTTATGAAGCCATGTGAGGCTTGCATGCCCATCTCCTCGTCTCCATTGAACAGGAAGACGACGGGATGCTCTAAAACTTGTGGCGTTGTGGCCATCACGCGCAGAACCTCCATCATAGTGGCGACCATGAAGCCATCGTCACCCGCTCCCGGAGAAGTTGCGACTGTGTCGTAGTGACTGTTCACCAGGAGGTACGACTCACTTGATGAATTCCTGGGGCTCAGTTTGACTACCACGTTCTGGACTCCTTGGTACATCTCAAGTAGATTGTGATAGATGTGTGAGCCAGAGGTTTTGTGTAAGTCCACCTCAAGGGTGAAATAATCCTCAAGTAAATCCCTTTTGATCTTCGATATTTCATTTAGTAGAAAGTCTACAGCTTCTAGTTCGTTGGCGTCGCTGCCAGCTACCCTAGTTCCAATGTTGACCAGATTGTTGAGGACGTCGTAGGCTCGATCCCCAATGAACTCTCCCTTATTATCATCCTCGATGGTCAGGGATGTGGGCAGGCGATAGAACAAAGGAATAACCACTGCAAAATACAACAGCACCCACAGCAGAAGGAATCCGCTTGCGAAATACCAAGGTAGTTTTAATTTCGTATTAAACTTGATCGTCTTGCTCGCTGATTCCTCGCCAGCCTCCTGCAATATCTGTGAATTATGTCTGTAAATTTATTGAGGGTTCCAAATCCATATTATTTCTAAATGTCTTTACAAGTCTATCCTTATCGCTCATGTTTGATCGCTCGACTTTTCTGCAGTTGTGCGTTTCATGGGCTACCAACTGAAACTGACTGTTTCGGAGGAATCGTTTGAACATTTTATAGTCTTGAATGCTATCATAAAATCGCTGGTCCAATAAATAACCAATTTAGAATATATTAATTTATTAGGCCCATTGGTGTGGTTATTGCCGTCTTCTATCGGATGCCTCATTTCAAACAGTTATATTGTGCTAGATTCGGTGACTATCCAAAATATAGTATATTCGGGCGTGTTGCGAAAAGAGTATATTGGTCTTGTCCCAAGTTTGTTCGTCGTGCTATAGAAATTTGTAAAATATGCATCAGTTGGTAGCCTCGGCATAAAAAGGAGGAAATAGTATAATAAAGTTGGGATAAAATGTTTGTCATATAACATAAAGAGTATTATTATAAGTGGTAGGGGTTCGAAATTTGGAATATATGTATATACTCGTGTAGAGCAAGTATCAAAAGAACATTCTAGATAGATCTACTCAGATTGGGGTCATATAAAATTTGCTAAAGCTCTTTACTCTAGAGCTTTTATGTCCGACAGATTAGCCGTATAGTATATATGTATATAGATCCACAGGACCCGTAACAAATCGAAGCAATTGATATCTTCTAAAATTAAAGTTATTAAAGCTAAAATTCAATGGTTAGTTTAGTTGCTTTTAGTGCCCTATATAGTTTTTAATTTTTTTAAGGCATTCCCTTCGAAAATAACTGACATCTTTTACAGCTTTCGAAACATTTCTATTTTGCACTTGCAAAAACTTTTTGTATTTGTATTTTTTACAAACTTATAAAATGAAGGAGTACATAAGAAATATTTGGAGTCTGCTGCTAAGTATACATCTATTACAGGGTATTCATCGGCTGCGCACACCCCACAACTTTACTTATGCTATCATTATGAATTTAGTTGTTGGACGATATGAATAATTTGAAATATATATAGCAAAAATTTGCTTCAATATTTCCACGTTGTTTTTACAAAGGCTTTCGTGCACGTTTCTCGTATCCAATGAGGGGTTTTTTAAAGCCAAATCTTATCAAGTTTGTGTTTTGAGTTGTTGTTGTTGTTGCTGTTGTGCCCTATGATTAGATTGGCAGATAATCGTTTTAAAATTTGTACCCAATAAAATAAAATCAGTTAAGTGTAATTTAAGCTTCTAGGGAATTATGTGAATAATTGAGAAATCGATTTGGATTAATACAGTGAGTTCATTGCTTTGATTTTCTAATACTTTCAGTAGAGTACTTAACAGATTCTGCTGAATTAGCTAGCATTAAACATTAGTTGGGCACAGAAGCTTGAATTGGTATATTAATCTCTGAGGTCATTCGAAACTGAAGCGGTTCATTTTAAAAAACCATTGCCGACCTGTAGTGCTATAATTTATAAGGACATGAAGAATGTTCAGTATCGATCTTCGAGATCTCTAGCTCTCACAGAGAGCTACCATGAACACACTTAAGATCGAAGATTTTTGCTTCACACCTGAACAGAAACAGAAACAGAAATATGCCAAATTATGTTTTTCGTTGAATCGTTATATAAACTGTCTCACCTGGCATGTGCGATCCGTACCCTGTCCTACCTGTCACACGGTCGGTCTCCTGATCGTTTCATTATTTCGTCATGGTGGTCAAATGTCAACTTATTAGCATAAATGTGGCTGCTGTCGCCGTTTCTCGGCTCGCTTATCGCGCTGCGATCTTATCTCGCGACGATCGCCAATTGTTGTTGTTGTGGCCGCAGGACCTGCGACAGCGACAAATCGTTGGCCATTACAATTGGCAAGATCAAGAGCGAAAGAGAGAGCGAGACGGTGCGATGGAGGGGGAACAGCAGCAGGCACAGCGTCGCACACCGGCGGCAATGCAATCGACTTGATGTTGATGTTGGATCTGATCGGATGGAACCGATAAGCGGCCGTGGCATGTGGCGTGAAGTTGTTTGTTGCGCTTAATTGGGTTCCGTTTGGGTCTCTGTGCCCAGCTATATTTAGCAACTCGAGGCAGCTGGGCTTGGAAGCTATGCGTACGAGCAGACAATGCTAACTTACCTCCAGACTAACAATAGTGTTCTGAGTGAGAGAGCTGAGAAATGATTCATACGTCCACGATTTGAACTTACGAATGAGTTAAGCAACTTGTCGCCAAACCTTAAAATATGTATATGTAAATTACTTGGATTTATTTGCGTTTATTTACTATATTTAATAATAATTAAATAGCTATACTCTTTTGGTATAGCCCGTTGATTACCTTGATGTCGTTCCTCGACGATCCGATGCAGTCTGTTTATAAGGCACGTTTAAATAAATATTTTGAGAAAATTCTTATATGCCAGAGCTGACATTAATCCTATTATGAATTCAGAAACTCCAGCGCAAATCCAATTTAAAAACAATGAAAATATTATTTATTGTGTGCTGATTAATCGAATAACTTGCAGACATATTGGGTGCAAATAAATTATAAAATTGTTTTTTTTTTTTTTCATTTTGTATAATCAAGTGAAGTGCAGCCATATAAATACATAGATTATTCGAGTGGTTCATACAGTATCGCTTCAGACATTCAGACTGGATGATTTTCAAAATAGAATTCCGCTGCAGTTCCGAGCTGAAAGAGCAGAGAGATATTACGTGATGTTTATAGAATCTTCAGTCTCTTTTTAAGCGTTTCATAAATTCAGTCAAATTACTCGAACTATTTATTTCATGAGATGCGCTGAAGTTAATGTATCCTGCTCTTCCTCATCCCTGAGCATAAGACCTCGTTATATACTACAATTATATTTGGGTCTTTTGGTCATGCCGCCAATGACACATGCCGCTGCCTCTTGGCCAGCTCCCGCTGCTCGCTGTGGCCATAAATTGCAAAATCAACCAAAAATTGCCAATTGTCAGGTATATTTCTTTATGACCCAAGCTCAAGCGCATGCACTGAGAAACTCAGAGACTGGGAGACTGGGAGACTGAGCGTCTGGAAAGTGTGGCCAATTTTCACTGGCTGTGCGATGGTCGTTTATCTTAGCATAAGTTGGAGTGCGATAAATGCATTCCGCGGAGCAGTGGAGGGGCGAATTAGAGGTAACGAGGCCACTTTGAAGCCCGCTGCCGACAATTAGACATGGCACATAAATATCCACCTCATATATATGTGCTGAGCCGGCCTTAAGGCGATGCCACAGCATTGATTTAAATAATAGCATTTAAAGGGGCATTCGCATATCGGGACCGGGTCGCCGGACCTAGCGCCCAACCTACATGCCACATGCCACACAATCCCTCAGCACACAATGAGACCTTAGAGCCAAACTGCAATTAGCCTGGGAGTTTCGATTGGACCGCAGAAGAGGAGCAGAGCCGAGCCAGGCCAAATCAAGGCAAAGCAAACCAACAAAGCATGCAGTCAATTATGTGGCATTCGAACCAGGCAATTGCCTTTGGGGCATGCCTTTCAATTGTTCCTGCTCCCACTGTGTGTGTCCAGCCGGGGCTGTGATATGTGCATCACGGCCTGTGATTTGCGGCTCACATGTCCGCCTGATAAAAGGGTCAGACGTCGCATACAGCTGAGCGCACCAGATAATCCCCCTATTGTCGTCATATAGTCTCTTTCAAGAGCCCGGGGCTGGACGGGGTTGGCGTTTAAATTTGTCATTTCGTTTACACACTCGGTTGACTTAAAGGCCCTAAAGCTACACAATTGACGAAATTTCGAATTTATAATGTAAAATTTGAAATGAGGGTTAGCTTCTAGGATAAACTGGGCTATTAAGCAGTGCAAACAGTGGCGAAAATTCACGAATGCTCCCAAATTCATTTTAGATTAATGCTTCAATAGAGACTAAAGTATGTCGATGTATTTCATAGAAATAAGTTAAAAGAAATACAAGCTATTCTGAGGGCGATGTACATGCTGCATTAACCATTGCTTAGCTAGAGAGGGTAAGGCGTAATGCTATTTTATAGTAACCAAACTGATATTCGTATAAACATTTGCAGTTGAGCACTTGTGGCGAAATATGATGTGAAATATCTGGGAGCGAAATCACACAGCTGTCTCTAAGCTTCAATGGTTGAAGAGCTCAATTTATAATATCCCAGCTTGTCTCTGGGATCTGTAATTGAGATACAATGATAATAATAATAATACAATTTAATAATTATAATAAATAATCATAATTATAATGCAAAGTGACTGTACATTTGCGATGACTTCACGGGAAAAATAAAAGAATTTGTTAATTCAATTCAGGTAAAGCCATCAGCTAAGTATTAAAGAGAGTTAGGATTCTTAGGGTCAAGGCAAATGCGTAGATCAATCTATGAGGATCACTGTAAAAGTTTTATCAAAAGTGTAATGTTCCCATGCTAACTGAAGTCACAGTTGCAGCAGAGAGTATGACCATGACTGTCCTACTGGGCAAGGGAAAGCCGAATTCGCTTTAATAAAACGTGCACAGACGTGCACAATGGCACAGTCACATATGCAGCCTCAGCTGCAGACGCAGCCGCAGTTAAAGCCACAATAAATATGTACATCAGGAGCGCAGAGAATCCGGAATTTATATTGAGTTTTGATCCGCCCCATTCTGCGGAATCGATTCGCCACAACACTTGCCGCTTATCGCCCTACACAATCTTAATTAAAAGCCGCCCTGCTGGAAAAATAAAACAAATGTTTACTTTAAAGTCGATTGTAATCGGACTGCGACTGACTGGCCGGCCCGATACCCCTATGAGTGGGGCATGCCACATGTGACAATCGTGGGCAGTTAAATTGCGCACGAAATCGATTAAAGTCGCGATGAAAACACGAAATCAGCAATTAAGCGGCTGAAGGGCAATGCATATACACATATACGTATACGTATATGTGTGCGCGTGTGTGTGTCTGTGTGTTTTTTTTTTACATTTTTATTTATCTCTCGTTGCGTCGACAGCAGCGATATTGGGTCCAGGCACGCACGTGACTCGAACCCCGAACCTTCGCCTGGATTTCAGGTGGGCGTTACCCAGGTCTGCATGAAATCTGTGTCGCCCGCCTCGAACAGTGCTGTCAAAAAGTTAACGCTCCTGCACAAGGCAATTTTATTTGCATCAACCGCCAGGCAATTGGTGATTATCTACTCCCACACTCAAACACCCACACACATACACACACACACACACACACAGCTGCAATTGTAGAGTGTTTTTTCTTTTGCGGCTGGCGCCGCACATAAACTTTATTGTCGCCACATTTGGGTTGCATACTTCGCGGCGCCAAGAACTGTGGCACAAGTCAATGAACTTCAAAATGTGTCCAGCCACGCCCCTTGGCAAAATGTAGCGGACAACGCCCACACAGCCCACAGCCACACAACCCTCCACCCTCCACCCTCCATTCTGTGCTGTCTAAAGTAATTTTTGATGTTGCTCCATCTTCGGCTGTTCCTCTTTCTTTTCGCCAAATATTTGTGCAAGTCAGCATCTCCGGACGAGGCTGACGGTGGGTGGCTTTGCACCACCCTCTTGGCATGTTTTTGTGTTATCATTGCATTGCATACGTGCAGGCGGCCAGCAGGAGGGGTGTCCCCCCACCAAAGTTCGCAGCTGACAAATGTTATGGAAACATATCTCAAGTGCTATTTATTTTGGTCGCTTGTCAAAGAGCTCGAGCTGAGCCATGCCCAGTTTCTCACATCGTTTAAAGGGTGCTTCGCATAGATTTGATGCGGTTTTTATTTTGAATTCCGTTTAGGAAGATTCTAGAGCGCCCTTCAAGGGTTGGCCTCCAACGGCACGAACACAATTTCATTTTACGCTTACTGATCAATAAATATTTTAGCAGAGAACTCTTTAGTATTCATTATTATCCAGCAGGGGTAAAACTATCTCATGAAACTAAATCTGAAATGGAATATTTAATTCTTGAACTACAAATCAAGCCTCTCATCATCAGAAAATAGTGTGAGTAATGTCGAATAATGTTTTAGATCAATAGTTTTTCATACTTACTTTAGGATGTCTCAGGGATTTCCCATTCAGCTACTCCAGTGGATTCACGCCGATCGGGTGTATACGGATCGTGTATACGTCGCCAGAGTAACTCGACGATGAGGCAGACAAATGAAATGATTAGACCGAACACGAGCATAATTAGGGGCACATTGAAGTAGTCCAACGTCAGGGGCTTCGCCTCGTATGGCTCCGAGGGTATCAGGTTCAAGTAGCCAATGTGTATGGTCTGTTGATTGGTGTCGTCGGCCAGCTTGTCCAGTAGTCCGCTGCCAAAGCTGTTGAGCACCGCCTCGCTGAGCTTGTGCTTCAGCAGCCACTGGCGACGCATTGGGAAGCCCGGTAGCGAGTGCTGCAGGTCTATGGGCAGGGGACGCATGCGGGGCTTGGTCATATACTGCTGCTGGAAAGCGAAGAGTACCAGGCGATCGCTGTGCGCCAAGTAGGCGTATTTGGCGTCAAAGATGCGCCGATGCGCCTGTATGAAGGGGTACGACACCAGACGGGTTATATTCCAGAGGATGTCCGGAAAGTCGTAGATCTCAAACACCTTCTTGTCATAGTCCCCGATCAGGATGCTAATGTTCCGATTAACCATGTCCTCGAAGCTGCGTATTTCGGGCTCGTAGACACCCGTCGAGAGTATGGTTGCCAGGTACGCCAGGTAATAGTTGGCGATCATGAAGCCCACTACGAAAATGCTAGAGTACAAGATGTAGTACTGCCAGCCCGTAATGTGACGCAGCTGGAAGCCCGCACAGAGCAGACTGGAAATGATATCGAGTAGAAATTGGCCACACTCCCATCGCCCCCGCTGCAGCCGGCAGACGCAGCTGACGAAGCTGCAGGTGATGGCTATATAGAGAAGCATGGACAGCCAGGTCTTCAGCTGCATGGGTGCTACGATATAGTAGTTCTTGGACTTGGGCTGCGCGTTGGGAATCAAGATATTGACGTACAAGTACGTATAGCTGGCGGTGAAGCTAACTTCGTTGGAGTAAGCCAACAGCTCCCCACAGATGTCGGACAGATTGTTGTGTATGTACTTGAGACAGTCGTTGGGGGAAAAGACACTGTAGTTGGGCGTTAGCACGGGCACAAACTTGGCGCCGCGGTGGGCCAGAAACTCCCGCAGCAGCAGTAGAGCATAGCCAGCGTACATATCATTTTCGGGATAGACCAAGCTACGTGGCGGATCGTTATAGAGAGCCACACGCACCTCCAGGCCCCCGAGATTGTCGAACCAGTGCTGGCGACTCCACAAATAGTGCTCGATGCTGCTGCGCTGCAGCTCTCTCTGCGGATAAAAGCCACTGGTGTAAAACTGACCCCTCGGCACTCCTCTGTCTGTGCTGTTGAATATCAGCAAATTCGGGAATCCCTGCTCCCAGAGGGCTGAAAGCAACTGATGCCAGTTAGCTGCTGTGTCGCAGCCCACGATCAGGAAATCCGATTGCTGCATTTCTGTGGGCAGCTGCTCGAACATGGCTCCGGCCTGGTCTGGGCTGAGCTGCGGCAGTATCATCAAAAGGGGCTTAGGCAGATGAAAGTCATTGAGGCTGCTCAGGCTGCTCTGATCGGTTATTTTCAACAGTACACTAGGAACATGGCTGAGGGCCTCACAGATCCGCTCATAGATATCTGAGGGCTGTGCTGGCTCCGTGTAGATGATGTTGGTTTTGCTCTGCAGCCCCCGATTGAGTGCAGCTATACTTGAGCTTAGATCATAGGTGCTTGAGTCTACGTTAGTGAGGAGACAGAGCAGACAGAGCAGACATACAAGCTTTGACATTTTTCTAATTGGTGGTGATTACTAGATACGAGCTGTAGCTGTGGAAGCAAAGAGCGTTTTAGTTTTGTGAGCCTAAAGCATAGCTTGAATAAAGTGCGAGGAAGCAGAGATATGGATAGTAATAGGATAGGGTAGAATGACAAAGGATGAGATTTGAAGGAAGAACGCTGAGAGTAGAAAAGAGTGGGATTGCATAGGAAAAGATTTCACTACATTTTAGTCTAAGGATGCCGTTGCTTGATTAACAGTGTGAAGGACATGTGAGGATATATAGTTTGGATCTAGGTGTTTATGTGGTTTATCTTAGTGCAAGGAAGCGTTGATTTAAGGCGGATTGGGTAGGATGCTCAGGATGCTGAGTCTCATATGTTTAGTTAATAGATAATATCTAAAGCAACGTTAATGATTTGCAGATCAATCCCGCATAAGAATTTTCTCAGTGTAACTAGATTGTTGCTTTATTTGTGGAAGAAAAAACAGCTACAACTACAAACACACATGCGGATGCTAGAAAGTGTTCAGGAACAAGCAACTACTACACTACATCAATCCATCAAAGGCAAGTGGTGGAAACTGCATCCTCATCCTCATCTTCATCGTCATCATCGCTTAGCGCTGGATGTGCCAATGCCTGCGCCAGGCCGTCAACTCGATGACAAAGACGAGCAAAGCCAGGCCGTAGCCGAAGGCCAGCGACATGGCCGGCATGACGAAATAATCGAGCTTCAGCGATTGCGCCTCGTAGTAGTCGGTGATGAGGAATTTGAAGCCCACGTTCGCTGTCATCGTGTCGTGGTCGGCGTCCGACTCCAGCTTCTTCAGGAATCCGCTCTCAAAGACATAGGCCCAGGCGTCACTCAGCGAGTGCCTCAAGAAGTAGCTCTCGCGCATCGGGAAGCCGGAGAACAGAAAGAATATGTTGATGGGTATGCGACGCAGGCGCGGATGCCGTAGGTACTTCTGAGCAGAGTCGTACAGGTCCATGCGGTCGCTGAAGAGTATGTAGGCGTAATCCTGGTCAAAGCCGCTGCGATGCCTCTTCAGCGTCTCGTCGGGAACCACCTGTATGATTGGCCACAGCATATCCGGCAGATTGTATCTGCTCGACAAGTTGCGATTGTATTCGTCTATCATGATGCTGATGTTCGATTCCAGCAGCTCTGTAAAGCTGTTGATCGGCTGCTCGAATACCTCCGTGGTCAATATGCTCTTCAGGTATCCCAGGTAGAACGTGGAGTAGATGAAGCCAGCTATGAAGAGCACGGCAAAGAGTATGTACCGCTCGCGTCCATGGAGGTGCTTCAGGGAGAAGCCCGTGAATAGCAGCGAGCTGATGGCGTCCAGCAGAAAGGTGCTGAAGATCCAGCGCCTGCGCTGCTGCCAGTGGATGCAGCTCATGAAGAAAACAATGAAGGCTATGTAGACGAACAGGCAGATCCAGACAGTCGGGTGGAATGGAGCCAGCAGATAGCGGTACGAGCTCAACGGCTTGGCATTGCGCACCATGATATTGGCATATGCCATGCGAATGGCCCTTGTCACAACGAAAGACTTGTCCGATCCCTGAGCCAGCGAGTCGCCGCACAGGTCCACTCGCCTCGAGAGCACCGCCTTAATGCAGTGTCCGGGCGAGTCGTTGGGCGTGTGAACGGGCACAAACGTCGCATTGTGGAACTGCACAAAGTGCTGCAGGAAGCGGAGGTAATAGCCGCCCATCTTCTGCCTGCCGAGTCTGTCCTTGTAGAAGAGGCACCTGGGCGGGTTGGAGTAGACCGCGATGCGTATCTCGAAGCCCTGCATATTTCTTATACGACCCCGGCCTTCTACATATTCGTTCACATTGGTGGGCAGGATCTTGATCTGTGGAAACAAGCGCATTCCGTAGAGCACCGGCTCTTGCGACATATGTAGGAAAAGAAGCCCATTGTAGCCCAGCTGCCATGCCTGATGGGCAAACTCAAGCCACACATCAGTCTGTGGGCTTTCGTCTAGCACCAGCAAAAAGTCCGCTGTCTGGAACTGTAAGTGGAGTTCCTCGAATAGATCGATTGGAGGCGTCTTAACAAGCAGCACAAAGAGCATTCGTTCACCCAAAAATCGAGCTAGTTCCGTAGCATTGAACACAGAATCGTTTATGGAATTAACCAGTATCTGCGCGATTGGCTTCAGTTTGGGTAAATAACTGAGATCTTTTCTCTGGGGATTGTAGACAATGCTTGTTTCGATGCCAATCTGTGTGCTCAGCTCATCTATTATACCAGGTAGTCCCTCAGCAGCGTCTGTAGAGCTGTTTCCTCTAATTGCCAATAACAGAACTAGAAACAAACGCACTAAGCCCGCCATCTGCAATAGATATTTGTCTAGGTTTATTCAAAGTGTGCTCTACAAACTACTTGAAAGTTTTACTGCGAGACTTTCCTTTCTAATGATGTATATTGTTATAGCAATATCTGTGATTGTTGGGAAATTCACAATGGTATAAGAGTTATAATTTATGTCTGCACCTGACTAATTTTCAAGCACTTATTTTCATTCGTGTGGATCCAAAATGGATTATTTTCGGAAATCTCGAAAGTGTCTAGAACTATTTCTAAGACTTACTGCAATATCTTATATCCATAAACTGGGGAAACTTTTCAACTGTTGGCAACAATACAGCAAATTCTGTTGACACGTTTCAGACTTCAGTTTCAAGAATTTCAAACGAAGCATTTGATAATCAAATTCATATTACAAGCAGAGGAATCAAAAGTATATAAATACATACATATAAAGTAAGTTAGGAAACATTTAATAATTGATTGAGGGGTGCTCAAAGTCTATCTCATGCGATTTAAAAGTATTCACACATGAATTTAATTTTTAGAAAAATATTTACAAACAAGATGAAAGATTTATCAATAGATTAAAGATTTTTGCTTGATCTATTTTATTAATATTATTATATTATTATTATTTTATAATTATCTAATTGTAAATATACATATTTTGATCATGAAATACTACTTTTAAATATCATAAATTCAAAATGTAATCAAATTAAGCTAGCGCCGAATCAATAATTATAAAATGTTATCAGCTGCTCCAAATTTCTTGAGAGATATTAATTGTTGAGTACATTTAGCAATATTCGACTAATTACCAATTACAGTTATTTGACTTGCTCTAGACCTCTAGATTGTCTCAATTATAGTTGTGATTGATGTTGGCTCAGTGTTTGTTGCCAATTGCCGTAATTAGCACGTTATGGGTGTTTGCGATGTGATATTTATTTGTTGCTCAACTCTCATAAATATTCCATGCCAGCTGATTAGCTGTCTGGTACACCTGGCAATTAGCACCCGCCCGCCCACGCATCATCACATCCTGATCGACGTGTACTGTTCTCTTATTGGGCCCAGGTGACGTTCCGTATTTATCGATCTCTTTCGCTATTTACATTTTGATTTACAATTTTCATGCTCATGCCAAAATACAATGCCAACAGCAACAACAACCACAACAACAGTAAATTCCCCAGGCCCCCGAGCGACGTTTCTTCTCTTTTGTTGACGTTAAGGTCTGAGGCGTTTCAATGGTATCAAAATTCTAGCGCTTCGTGTTGCGTCTCGCCGCTTAGACAGAGTTACCAGACTGTTTTTCGATAGCCCCGAGCCATTTGGCACTGTAGCGCCATTTTCAGCTGAGCGACGGCGATCGCCGCTAAAAATAGATGCCATCAGTGGCAAATGTAGTCTTTTCTCTCTCTCCCTCTCTCTCGCTCTGTCTAACAGCCAGCACTCAGTACGGCCGCGCCGTGCAGCCAATCAGAGAGCCAATCAACAACAGGCAGCAGTGGGGCGCTGGGAGGGGCTGCTAATCGCTGTGCGCGCTGCGCGTTAAACAATTAACTGTTGCTGCTGTCGCTGTCTGATTTGTGGCGCCTGATTAACGGTTGTCAGTACTGGCACTGTAATGCTTAACTACCGCTGTACCGGTTCCGTCTCCTGCTACTGCTATCGTTGTTGTTGCTGCTGCTGCTGCTGCTGTTGCTGTTATGTTACGCGCATGTTAAATGCCTGCTGACTGCCCGCTTATGTGCACTTGAGTAGGGTTAGCGAATCGCCCACTAATAGGCATGCAGAATTTTTATTTTCATTTTGTTTATACCTCTCTGCTTTTCGTCTTGTGGGAATGTAATTTTCTGTGATGAGTCAGTGTAGCCGCTATGTGTCAGCCGCATATGTATGTATGTGCAGCGGCAGTCAGTTAGTGGGTCAGTGCACCGCAGAGCTTGCAAATGTATTGCTTAAACTGTCAGTAATTGGAGCATTGACATGGGTTAACAGTATGTTAACTGTAGCAATTAGCGTTTATTACTGCAACGGTAAATGCTAAACGGCAGCGTGAGCAGTGTGTCAGCGTAATCGGCTCGTTTACTGGACAGGCTAAGCACTTTATAGGTACTTTAACCTACATAAACATGTATATTTAATGTTGCAGGATCAGTGATAGCAGCATATATATTGCTATAGAGTGAGAATACGAACTTAGTGATCCTAATAACTAAATCAATATAGCAGTAATTCAAGGGATAGACAGAGAGACAGTGCTAAGACGTCGCAGCTTGTCGCTTTGGTCAATAATATGTACACCTTATGGGGTCTGCCACGCCCCTTCAGCCTGTTACGTACATTACACCTTGATTTCTGCGTTGACATTTGAATGAATGCGGGTTCGATTCGAGCCGATTGGGTATCAGAGAAGAGCATCTATGCTTTCTTCCTCACCTCGTTGAAGATGAAGAGCTAAAAACATTCTTGATTGACATGATTGTACTGATTCCCAACTAGTGCTGCCATTTTTCCCAAGGTATTCAGCACCTCCCTAAGTCAACTTCATTGAACTGTCCATCCACCATTAATTTAACCCATGCATTCACAGCGATTTCTTTGCTCTCCCGAGTGACTCACACACGCACAGTAGTCGGATATTGCGGGAGGCGCATAATTAATAAGATAAGGCAACCACTTCGAGCAAGCACACAAACCGCCCCGAATACCTCGGGCTGAAGGTCAAACTAATAATGATTTAGATAATAAAACGAGGCTACCCAAAAACCAAGCCGCAGTCAGTGCAGCCAGGCAGCGCCACGAATCTGGACGTGCTGCAGCAGAGCAGAGCAGAGTCTGCCTTGCGGCTGCTGATAAACCAAACAAAACGCGGCCGAGATGCATCCCAGATGGTGCAGGAGGCCGGCTGGTCGGGGGGGACAGAGATGGGGGCAGTGCCTGGCAAACGATCATAAATACCGAAGGGCAACGCCTATTTTTACAGGCAAGCGTCTGCATTTCCTCGTATAGCCGTGGCCCATGAGCGCAGAAAATATTAAAACGATGCGACGTGACAGATTACAAAGCGTTTGACACCAGCGCCAAAGCCGCCAAGAGCTGCCTCCACCACAGCAATGGTAACAGCAGCAACAACAGCAACGGCAACAGCAACATCAGCCGCCACTTGCCAAACGACGTTGCAGTCACGAGCTGCAGCCAAGAGGAGACCCAGGTGGAAGCTGCCTCATGCTGCAGCACTCGGGGTCGCCCTGGCAGTGGCCGGGCACTGCGTGCGAGTAAATTGCCTGGCGGCTGCCACAGTGTGGAACGAGCACTCAGAAGCGGACTGCAGTGAGGCAGCGCGCGTCACAAATTAATTCGCTGGAGCTGCAGATCGGTATGGTTCCCACAGTAGTTGTTGCAGCTCCCACTTGGGCTGCTGCTGCTGCTGCTTCTGCTTCTGCATTTCAAATTCAGCTTCTTGTCTACTAGTTCACCTGCGCCTGCGCAGCGGTTCTTCTCGCTGCGGAGGCAGCGCGCTCGTGAGTTATGACAGACAGCCTGACTGTGTGGAGGCTGAAGCAGGACTCGGAGTCCAGACACCGCGAGCCTCTTACGCCTGGGCATGTAATTTGTATACCCTGAATCAAATGTGAATGTGCAGGCTATATTGTTAATATAAATGAGAGAGAGAGAGAGAGAGAGAGAGAGAGAGAGAGAGAGAGAGAGAGAGAGAGAGAGTGAGAGAGAGAGAGAGGGAGTTGGGAGTCTATATATAATTGGAATTGGAATAACTCGTGTACCATCTACAAATATAAGTATTAGCTATGGCATTTGACTAAAATTTAACGCTTCTACAGGGTATAAGCTAGAGCAAACATGCTAATTTTAGATACCAATCAAAGGTTCGATTTGTTGGTAAATTCCTGAAGGAACATTGTGGAATATTCCTTGTCGTATAAACTCTCAATTTAATGAAGTATTTCATTACTGAAATATTATTAACAAACCATCAATGCTGTGCAGTTGTTTCTAATCTTTTAATCTTTCAATTTAGCAGGGTATCTTATAGTCTCGCATGCCAAATGCGATCAATTCAACTTGCTTCTAATTCAGTCAGTCAGCGAGCAACTGAGCAACTGAGCAACTGAACAACTGAGCAGCAGAGCAAGAGGGCAAACGCAGATGGGTTTTGCGTATGCGCCGCGTAATTGACTTGGAAGTTATGAACCTTTAAATGTGGCCACTGCAGCAGCACCACCAGCACAGCCCGGGCACAGCACCACTGTCTTGGCAGCATCCATGGCATTCCGAGCCACGGCATGTAATTTTAATTTTCGCACTTGATTGCCCTGTAGCTCGGCTGTGCACTCATTCATACGACTGCGACTGCAAATGCGGCTCAGGCTGTGGCTTTGCCTTGGCGGGGATGGGTGGGGCAGGCGGTGCGAGGGTGGGCTGGGACCCATTCATATGATTCATATCGGCCCTTGACGGCCCGAATTTATCAGTGAGTAAGAGCCAAGCAGAAAGCTGCTGAAAATATCAGGCGAACCAACTGAAGGAGCTCGCACATTGGAGCAGCTACTTAGACATGATTCAAGCTCTTAAGCTTGGTAATCGAACTATGAACTGAAGCTATGATGTAGTCGTCATTGCACTCACTCCTATTACTGAAATGCTGTGAAATAAATGATAATCAAAATTATAATGGCCGTGGTATTCATCTTAGAAGAGGATAAAAATATTTCTACTGCTAATTAAATAATTTAGAGAATAAACAAACTATCGCCTCTTCTTCTTAACGTCTAACACTATCCAGTTAATTACAGTAATTGCAAATTGTATGCAAATATCATCGAGTAGCGATCCTCAAATAGTCATGAGAACTCGCCGTGCAAATTGGCGAATTCGCCTAATTAGGCCGGGAATGCCAAGTGGATGAAGCTCTGTGATCTGTGCCGTTTCAGGGTAGACATGATACAATGGGCGTATGGCAATAAGTAATTATTGCATGTTTAGCGAATACTTTGAACGTATAAATATTTTCACGAACCATTACTGAAATGGCTGCACAGTGGGGCGAACGCATACATTCTTATTAAATTTCATGTATTGATAACTTCAAGTGCTTCGGATTATAACTCTTCCAGCTGTCTGTCGTTATCGTATGGCTGCACAGTGGGGCAAAATGGTACATTTTTATTAAATTTCATATTTTGATATCTTTCAATATTTTAGATTAAAAAGAATCTTGAAACACTTAATTTTAAGCAATATTTTGATAATTTTTTTCAGCTGCTTATCGTTATCGCTGCACAGTGGGACAAGCATATACATTTATATACAATTTCTTATATTAATAGCTGAAAAAATTTCAGATTAAGCAAGGGATTGATCTAAAAACCTTTTCAGCTTGCATCGCATCGAAATATTGATATCGATAACGATAACGATCAATAATAAAATAAATAATAAAAATCAAATGATTGGAATGGTGGATCAGAAATCTCTAGAGATCCACAGTGCTTCGCACATGCGCTCCAGCTTGGGTAGTTCGCCAGCCGAAAATAAAATCGTTCACGAATTCGACGTCGCACAGCGCGAAATTCGGCAGCCGGGCGAGTGTTGAACAACGCATTGTGTTTATATTTATACTTATATTTATATATGCTTTATAATTATAAGTTGCTGTTATTACTGTAACTTAGCTGTTGCTGCTGCTGCTGTGAATGCCGCTGCTTCTCGCCTTTCACATGGGCCTGCAAATTTCTAGTGCAAATTCGGATAAAAAACCGATTCATTCAACAGTTGAGAGTCGAAGTTATCTCTGTGGGGGCAGCTGCTGCTGTTGCTGCAGATGTTGAGATGATCTCGAGGCTGAGCTTGTTGGCTCAATAAATTATGAGCCCGCTTCTTATAAGAGTGCAAACAAACACACAGACACACACGTCACACTCCATAGTGGGCGTCATGCGTCTTGGCCTAATGAAAATGTTTGTCTTCGCCCGCCTATTGGCCGATTGCTATTTATTTTTTATTTTGATTTGAAATTTCGTTTGGAATGCTGCTCGAGAGCTGGTGGGAAACGCAAATTTATTGCGCATTAAATTACAAAAGAAATCAGATAAACACAGACATCCACTTCCTGTGTCATACGACGATTTGATGAACGATTGAGCAGCTAATGGCTGGTAATGAAGCGGCCAACATGTCTTGGCCAACTTTGAAAGCCAATCGCATATTAAGCACGTCTGTGCACAAGGGAGACATCATTAGAAGCATTTAGGTGTAGGCATCGGCTATTAGGTGTTCCCTTCTCAATAAAAAGCGACAGATATATTGTTGATGTGATAGATATAATATTGTATTTAAATAAGTATAAGCTTCACTGGAATGTCACAAACATTTTAAAACGTTTATTAAACATGCAGAGTTAAGATATTTTAATTAATAAATTTGAAAATATCTTAAATCAGAAAATTATTAAATTTACATGTTTTATTTATTATTTTATAATCTGTGATTAGATGTTCTTAAATTCAGAATTAAAGACTATTCAATAAAATTGAAAACAAGTCTTTTATAATTTTAGACCTTTTAAGTGCAAAAATATTCCCAAGATTATGATAGCCATACCTTCGCTTTTGTCTGTAGCTGAAACACGCGTAGGTCTTGTGTTTGCGCTAATAATTAGCAGCGCGTAGAAGAAGAAGAACGAAAGTGAAAAAAAATATCCAAAAATACAATACAAATTTATGCGTGTCAATATGTAAAATTCGAGTTGGCACTTGAGCAAAAAACGAAAACGAACAAAAACAGAATTAGAAGAAGAAACAGTTGGCTAAATTTGTCAAAATTTTGCTAATTAAAACTGAAATAAACAATTCCAATAATAAATCTTAACATATTTTAAGAGATTCGATTTTGGTTTTTTCATTTACGTCAATTTATGCGATGGCCGTGAATCATTTTCGCGTTCAATATCGAAAGTTGCGGGAGCGTTCAATGAGTGCGAATTCCAACAGACAGAGACAGCTATAGCGACAGCTGCTGTCTTGTTGTTGTTTGAGCTGCGAATTAGCGGGTCTGAACGAGGGGTTAAGGCCAGGGCCGACGGGGTTAATGTGGTTTTAAATACTCTGCTAATTGATGAGCGGCACTCCAAGGGCCAGCAGCTTCACTCTGCACTCAACGGAGAAGTCCAAGCAAAGTTCAGTCGTAGGTATTTGCAAATTCTTTTTTTTACTAAATCTAATTATACCCTGTAAAACTCAGAAGTGAGAAAATAGGCAGTAATTCATGAACATATATCTGTATTGTTAAGTAATTTCCGCATTCGAATTCGAAATTCGAACGAGCCTTCGTTCATATATGTACATATATACATATATAGATATTAATAAACTGATATGGAAATTCAGGGACCGCAAAGTTATTAATTTTAAAATATTGAGGCCTAAACTAAAAGCCCTAAGAGTGTGAATATGTGATATTTAATTACGGCATATTCAAAAATAGGATAAACTTTTATTTGCATTTTTTTGTAATATTTAATCATAATTATTGAATTAACTTTTTATATGATTAAAATAAAAAATAATTATTAGTCATAAATTTTTTTTTATAAATATCAAATCTCTTTCTTTCAATTTTGATAATAGAACTGTAAAATGAAAGTCATGATTTCATGTTTATATAAAAGTGAATCGTTGGGGCTTTAACAGATCTTTAGGTTGAATTAAGTTTAAATAAATAATACTGGAATAATAGCCAACTACAGTAAAATAATAATTCCATAGATATAGGCTATATAAAACTCATTTGGACGGTCTCACAAATAGTTTCGAAGTATGAATAGTTCTCTTTACTAATTTATATGAGACTATTTATCAGTTTTCATGTCTATCTGTTTACTATTAAAACTCAAGATGATTTACATATATGCGTTATTTTATTCAACTCCTATATATCCGCGCCTTTATAGCGTTACTAATATATCTTTGTATCGTCTACTGTTTCAAAGGTAAAATAGCAATACCTCTACTGTATCTGTTGCATCTGTAGATCAAGTTTTCGCGCAAAGTTTTCCATAAGACTCACTGATCTTACAGCTCCAACTTATATTGTATAATTTTTTTTTTTTTTATCTAATCGATTTGTTTTGATTAGCAAACAAGATTATTTTGTCTCTATTGGTTTTACTATTGATTGCTTTTCTATTCATATATCAAACACTCTAAAAGTATGCAACAGAATAACTTCTGAATTTATAAATGCTGATAAAGAGGTGTGAATATTATAATTAATATAAAATATTTCATATAGAGATAATCAACAATTATATTAAAAAAAAAAAAAAAAAAAAAAAACAATTGCATAGTTAAGTGTCAGATAAATAAAGGAGAAAGAATATTTGTAAACTTAATATGTAAATAATATTAATATAATATAATAAAGCTGATATAATAAAACTAAACTGAATTTATTTATTTATTATTATTTGTTTATTTATTTATTATTATTTATTATTCTTTAAAAAAAAGCTCAAATTTCGTTATAATAATATTTGGAATATGAGGAAATTCGAACTCCAAATTTTTGCAAGATATCTAATTACTAAATTAGAAATAACTATCATATAGATAAAAACAAAATAATTTAATTTTTAATAATCTTAAAATCATACAATATTGATCTATATTACAATTTGTAGACAATTTAGAATGTCTGAAAGGCTCCTCTAGTTGTTAAACCTCAAGAGATCCTCTTAGTTTTTGTTTACTATTTATTTATTTACTTGCACTCACAACCCTCTTGTTGCCCTCTTCACATGCACTCCCAATGCTCGTTATGACATTTATGCCAACAGAAGTTGGTATTTGTTTTTTTTTGTGTTTTTTATTATTATTCAAACGATTGCGATCGCTATCAAGGAAATGATCGCAGCATAAATTAGTGAGAGTTTTCGATGAGGGACTGGACAGGCTTACCGTCCGACAACTGCTCGAACGGAGGAACATTTTCATTAAGTTGAGGGGGAAAAGCCGAGCAGACGACTTTCCCTCTATACATATAGGGGCGGCTGAGCAATTAAGGCGATCTGCAAGTGGGAACGAGACCCGTCTCCGATCAGGCGAAGGGTTACCAAACCAAATGCAAGCGTTCATTGCGCTTTGTTTGTTTAATTGAATTTGCAGCTCACGACAAAGGGAACAGAGCAAAGCAAATGAAAGGCCAAATGGAGAAAGATGCGTGCGATAGCCACCGCAGCGGTAAATTTTCGGCCACGGCTGAGCCCACCGATTGATCATGTGGCCAAGGGACTTCGCCTGGACTCGATCAGCGACACCATCCGCGTTGAAAAGCCATCGCTCCATTGGCAGCAACGCTGCGAACGAGCAGCAGTTCCTCGGAACAACTCTCGGCTCCACACATTATGTCTTTCGATATTCCTCTTTGGCCAACGCCCACCTCCGTTGCGGTTCGCCTCAAGAGCCTGGCTTCGTTGTGCTCTATCGGGTAGTCCTCTACGAATCGGCATGCACTTTGCAACACTCGATTGCATTAATACTGCTTAATATTGTAAGCTCACTAATAATATTTTAATTGAATATATTCGTGGGTGCAACATAAAATGAGTATTCAAAATATAACTATTCATATTTTTTATGATTTTCATTTATATAATATTTTTTTATTTTATTTTTTTTTTTTTTAGTTGTCTGTTAGGGTATTCAATAGTCGTGTAGGCTTGCTCATTTGCTGTGTCTTGCTTTGTTGGTTTTGCGTTTATCAGTTAAGATCAGCCACGGATACCTCGCGTAGTGGGACTGAGACTGAGACTGGGGGCTTATCCTGCCTGGCTGGCAGCCTAGTTGCATGGCAGGTTTTTGGTAATTTTTTTATGTGTTTTGTTTTGTATATTTTTTTTTTTTCGGTTTTTGGGGCACTGAATTTTAATTAAAATATTTCTCAGGCTTTTTTTTCACTTTTATGCTTTAGCTTAGTTTTATAGGACTTTGGAGAGCTTTTGGGTTTCGGGCTGCTTTGAGTGTCGTGAGTGTGACACATTTGCATCAGATATGACGTGCCAGCGTCAAAGGACAACAACACAAGCACACAAACACACATGCATTCACATATATAGTGGCTAATAAATCACCTAAGGACCCACCGAGTGGTACATGGAAAAAAAAACATAATGAGAGAGACCAGAAAATGAACTTGTCGCACCTGAGTTGCCAACAAGCTGGCATCACAGCTCGTAAATAGTTTGTTCTTATTCTCATTGTTGTTGTTGCTGTTGTTGTTGTCCATTCCATTGTTCTTCACGCATATACATACATATATTTCACATTCAACTGCAGTTAACATTTGACACGTTTTTGTTTCTCTTGCGAAACATCTAAATGTCTTAGGTGAGGAAGCGACATGGCGCCAGCAGCTCGTTGCATGTCCTGCTGCGTTTGCCAAAAAGGACAACGCAGACATACAGACACACACACACACACATAGCAATTTCCTGACTCAGTTGGTAGTTGTTGGAATTCTTTGAGGCGTGAGACAAAATTTTGATTGGCCAAAATTGCGGTTGGAATTTTCGGGATTTTGGTGGGCTTTGGCTAATCTTGCCTTTAATTTGAAGGACATTTTTAGGTTAGAGTGCAAACGGGCATGTGGACGGATGGACGACGTGTTGTGTCACAATACTAAGTTAAGCCGGAATGAAAAAGTTTACCGTTTAATTGCGGAGTAAATTGACCTGAAAAGAATAGAAAGCATTATATGTATGTAAATAAGAATCAAATATATAAATATATAAATAAAAGATAGATACATAATTTATTGATTTATACAGGAGTTCATACTTCATAAATTTTTTATCAAATATATCAGAATAATATAAGTTATGGGCGCCAGCTAAAAATTTGACAAGCATTTTGTATTACTGTTTTTATCATTGTTTTTTTTTTCGCTTCATCATTTTTCTTTTGAATAATTAGTTTAATCACACAATCTGCTTAATGTTTTATATTCTCAAGTGCTATGGCATTTAATATATCATTGTCATTTCTGGCTGCTAATTATTTCGTCACCTCCCTTTGGAGGCATTTCGGACGCGTTCGCCACGCATAAATCTCAATTAGCGGGCCTCTAATCTATCTTCGAGTTACTTTTGCGTAGGCTCCGAAGTGAAATGCGCCTTCGACTGATATTTTTCAAATACGCTGCGCAGTTGAAAGGTCAGAAAATGGACACGGAAAATAATTGATGATTATTATTTATTATTAAAATTGAAATTAGAATTTGTAAGGAATATTTGAACAGTGTTATGTACTTACATTTTAATATATATAATATACATATTTTCACAATGTTTTCTTATATTATTATGAATATTCATCAGTTAACTTCATATATTTGAAATGGCGCCATGCACTGCTTGCTGGTTGCGAGCGGTTTGAATGGAGCAACAGAGACGAGCCGCAACATGTTCGCAGCGCTGTACGTTAACAGCGCAATGTTAGGGCGCCCAACGAACTGTTAACATCAAATTCAAATTGTTTTTATCAACGTCGAGTTGGAAATATGCGCAATATTCGCTGTAATCAAAAATCTTGGTAAATTTATGGAATTCGCATTCGATATGATGCCCCATTATGAGTCAGCGACATTTGACACAGTTTTGTGTAAACAAAATACCTTAAAGGGGAAATGGAGAACTGAGAAAAAAGAACAAAAAAACACAGAAAAATTCTATTGTTTTTGATAAGCGTAGCTACCGAATTGCCAGCACTTAACTAACTATTATCGAAAATATTTCGTCGATGTCAGATGCTTTTGTTTTTTAATTGAACTGATTTGCTTGCCTGCCATCGACGCATCACGTTCACGGACGGACATACACGTCGAACCGAATGCGATATCTGCTTAGACTTAATTGGAAACCGAGATAGGCGTTCAAAGTCCAAAGCAAAGAATTTGGTATTTCCGTGAGTACTTTACCTCCGCGATATTAAGATATTGACAGACTTCTCGGATGCTGCTGCTCTGATGATGAGACCCGTTGACAGCTGCTGAGCAGCTTGGCACGAGCTTCGCTTATCTGCCTCGACAAATTGCACTGAACTGTAGAGGCTCTCAAGATCTCAGCAGACGAATAGCTCGTGGAAAGACGCCTTATCGATTAGACTGTTGACTCGCACTGATCAGCCGAAAAAGAGAGTGTGAGAATAGAGAGTGAGTCCAGTGGACCTTGCTCAATGTGATCATGGTGATTATGCAGGGTTTGTTTTTAACTAAAAACTAGTTAAAACGTAGCTGTTTCTTTGACTAATTGTTAATAGTACAAATTGGCATGTGTTTTGAGTTTTGAGTGTGCTTTTCGACTGGCCTCAAGCCACTCTCGAACTGGCTCTCATTAACAGCGTCTGGTATCAGGCGCAACATCGAACCGCTGCGACATGTGCGCGGCAGTGTGATGGTCCTCTGACTGAGTCTGTTAACAGTACGACATGTGTGCTGCCATTTTGAGTTAACGTTAACAGCGTGCTGCGATTAGTTAACAGCGCTCTGCCGGCCTAACAGCCACTGCATAGCCACAGCGGCCGCACATTTGTAAATGTATCTGAGTTTGTGTGTACCTTTCGTCGGTTCAAGATCGCTGACGCGAACACAGCGGATAACAAGCTGACAAAAAAAGCAGAAAAAACACAAGAATAACAAATGAGCAGAGAGAACCAAACCAAAACACAACAAATGCGTTAAATTGAATTCGAAATAATAAATAAATAGCCGGACGCAAGAAAAATTCGAAAATACAAATAAAAACAAAATTCACATGAAATATTTTGAAATGCCGTAAAGGAAATGCTAGTAAAGTTTCATTTAAAGTTTGTGCATGAAAATGAAAGTGAAAAGTGCCTGAGAAAAGCCCATTAACTGATTTTGTTTTAAAAATCGACTTACACAATAAATTAAATATTATTTTATTATTAGAAAGCTCAACCAGTTCTACTACACTACAAAATTGCCCCAGTGCCAAAACAAAATTGAAATGAAATTAATTTTATAAGAAATTTCATGATTGATTGTGCAAAATACAAATCGAATAAAAATTCAAACAAAGTGCAATACACACATATGTAAATAAATATAAATACATAGCTACATATATAAATTTATTTATATATATATATATATATATATATATTATTATATTGAATATACAACATATAAAAGATAACATTTTTTGTTTAATAATATACAACAACAACAACACCAACAGCAGCAACAACAACAAGAACAACAACATCAAAAGTGCTGTAAAAATTAAGGGGAGAAAAAAAACAAAACAAAACAAAACAAATTTGATTTCGGCTTTTGTTGCATTTTTTTCGCTGTGTAATTTTTTATGTTAACGCGGCACAATTTGCATGCAATGTAATTAAGCATACACACAAATATACTATATATTTATATATGCTCATATATATGTGTATACTTATATAAATGTGTGCTCCCCACACACCTACATCACATGCATTTGCACTTTTGATTTCCGCTTGGATTTGTGATACGCCGCAACTTCAACTCGTCGCTCATTCGCTTCCAGAGGGCAATACGCACAAACCCATGTTGGATTATAATTTATACCCTTAAATTTGGGGGCTACAATGCGGCCAGAAATATACAATGTAAGTACACCTACAATCATGGCAATCAGCCACGCCTCCCACACTTGCACAATAGAAACGATTAGATCGCACTTAAATATAATTAGGTCATATGTATAAATATATATTTATAGGATTTTCTACATACTATAAAGGCGCACTGATAACTGTAGAGTCAAAAATATTTCAGCCCAGTAAAATCGAAATTCGATTTTGCGGCTCACGAATTAATTCCAGCGCCTATTTATGATACAATATAATGCATAATTTTCGGAAATTTTAATGCCCAGAAATGCCAGGGCTCTGGTCTAAAATTATAAACAAATTTGTTTTTAAGTCTAAGTAACTATAAAAATATTTATGAAAACGCAATTTAAAGTGGTCACAGGGGGAGAAACGTAAACGTTTTGGATTGAGGAAAAATATCCGATATAAAAAAAAATATATCAAATATAAACAAATTTAAAAAAATATTATTTATAATAATAATTTTTATTAGATATACAGTTAGCTTGGTAAATTGTGAGAAGGTACTTTTCATGAATTTTACTTATTAAAAATATGCAATGGAGAAGACAAGCAATTGTTTTATTCATAATCAGATTTGCAGCATTGATTTGCTTAGCTTCGATAGC
Organism: Drosophila mulleri; assembly: GCA_035047565.1. Taxonomy (NCBI): domain Eukaryota; kingdom Metazoa; phylum Arthropoda; class Insecta; order Diptera; family Drosophilidae; genus Drosophila; species Drosophila mulleri. Next base: position 15,401,668 of record JAWNPK010000168.1, read on the forward strand.
TTGACGATATAATTATGAAGGTTATAATTGTAAAATGCCCAACAAACCACGTGTGAATGAAAAGTATAATAAGATATAACAAAACACGCCATACGACCCAAACCTAAACCACGAATGAGAATCAGAATCAGAACCAGCAGAGGCTCAAAACTCAAGACTGAGAATCCAATGCCATTTCGCATATCAAAGACAGCTAAAAAGCACGCGGATACCGGGTCATATCTGTGTGTGTGTGTGTGCGTGTGTGGAGTCCCTTTGGCAATATTTGTACAAGTAAATATATCCGTTTCACACACACATTTCACTTAAAAAACAGTTTTCAAACAATTATATGTTTCAAACGAGAAATGAGAAATGAAAAAATAAAAAAACGAAACCAACAAACGTGGCAATAATTGCGATTCATAACTTGTTATTGCACCAACACATGCGAAATGCCAGGATAAAAACCTCGCCTCTCTTCTCCCGCTCTCCCTTTCTCTCTCTATCTCACACACAAAAACACTCTGCATATGCGAGTGCGTGTGTGTGTGAGTGTGAGCACAACCCCTTTTAAAAAATAATAAAAAGTAAAAAGAACTTTGCTGCAAAGGGTCGCCAGCTTCGGCTGTGGCGTGTCCTGATCTCAGGACATTTACCTGAGCCATAAATCAATTGCAGCAACAGCAACAGCAACAACAACAACAACATCAGCCAACGGCAATCGCCAGCCAGTCGCTAGCGACAAAAAACGCACCGAAAACGTGTCAATTAATCAAACAAACTTCAAGAATTTTCAGAATTTTTGGAATTACCCGGAACATATAAGACCCCCCACCCCCATCTTCTCAGCCCCAATTCCAAATGTTTCATAGAACCACGCCTCTTTTTATTGCATGTCATGGGCGCTTCAGGGTTCTTCGGCATCTAAGTTTGGAGACGCGAGTCTAATTCGTTTATTAATTAAACGGAAAAGCACAGAGATAAAACTCAAACACACCTACACGAACTCACACGCACACACACACACATACACACAGAAGTGCTGTAAAATGATAGACAATAACCCAAAGTATTTCAGTTTCATTTATTTTTACTCGTTCTGATAAGCGCCGTCTGCTTTTACGGCTCTATAATCTCATGTGGATCAACACTCAACTGCGGTGGCAATTCATTAGCAAGCATAAAATCCAAGATATAAACATGAAGAAACTAAAGGACACAAATACAGGCAAATCGATATCATAATTTAGATACTCGATTATAGATCGATTATGCAAAATGGCAAACTAAATCCAAGTTCTTCAAATGAGAAGAAGATTCTTTCCACTCTGATTTATGTACCCAGGTAGACATTACTTTCAAGATATATGTAAATATTCTGCAAGTACACTAGAATCTAACGGTATTATCTACCACGATTTTCCCACACAGCAAATATTTGGTGATATCTGCGGGTTCCTGGAGTACCTCTGGTAATCTGTAGAAATTCTAATCTCTTGCACGAGTGTATATACTTGTGGCTAAGAGCTTAGAATTTAATGAGCTCTCAGTACTTCGCATAAAGAAGCCTATAAAACCAACAGATTTTATTTATGGGCAGTTCTAAGAGGAATCACTCTTTCTTTGAAATATGTATAAAGCAAAAACAATCCAGATACTCTAACTTGCGTTCCATCATCCAGTCACATGGAAATCGAACAATTTGACTTGGATTTATTGAAATTTACGATCTGATAGATACGGAACAGAACGGTAGCTGAAGAGCGTAAATATTTTTATGACTTGGCACATATTTCTGCAGCTTTGATTAATGCAACCAATAAACAACGCAATAATCCAACACTTTATATCAGAAACAATCTATAACATAGTAACTGTGACTAGCCAGACGAGCCAGAGACAGAGCCAGAGGCAGCGCCCGCTCATTGTGTCAATCGGCAAATTGGTCAATTTGTCAACTCTTGTCAGCTTGTCAATTAGTCAGTTAATGATGTGTCGATCAGCTAAAAGCTCTAAAGGGTGCGGCATTTTGTGTTCGGCCTTAACGCATCAGCAACTAAGTCGAGGGTTTGCTAAGCAACAACAACAACAACAACAACAACAACGACAACTGCAATTGTGACAACATTAACATCTCATAATGCCAAATGATGAATGCCAATGCGCTAATTATTTAAAGTGCAGAGCAGACTAACATACATATACATATACATATACATATATATTCAATATATATATATTATATATTTAAGAGCGGGTAACTTGAGAAAACAAGTCGAAAAATGCATTAAAAAACACATAAAAATTAAATAGTTAAACAATTATATTCTAAAGAAAACCACATAAATATAATATTAGCAAACATGTTAGACAGAGATGCCGAAGCATAAAAATAAATAACACAAAAGTATTAAATTAAAGTATTAAAGTATTAAATTATAAAAAATAAATAAAAAAAAAACCAAATTATTTAAACAATTATTTGAAACTTAAAAAAAAGGTCGTTTCTTTGAAATAATAAATTTATTTATATATTTATTTTATTTTTATAAAAAAAAAAGAATTGAACAAATTTGAGAAAATTGATTTATTTCCACCTACTGTGGGCGAGGCAGTTGAAGATGGCAACTTTAACAGGTGGATCGAATGATCCAGCTCGAAGATTTCAACTGCTATCTTGTTTGCATAGAATATTTGATCTAAAAACAACTTGAAAATTGAAGATAAAACACAAATAGAAGATGCATAAGAGCTTACTGAAGTTCTTGTCAATCTCGGCTTAGCCAGCAGGAGTGGCAAACTGAGTATGAATTAGGTATTTCGCATTTGAGCTAAACATTGCATAAAGGCAGCTTGCCTCAGACATATATACATACATACGTAGCTCGAAGCTCAGGCAATGTAATCGTAGCTCTGGCTATTTATAACTTGGCTCTATCGTAGCTCTCTTTCTCGCTCGCCGTTTGCTAACAATTACGCAAGATCAGCCGTCCAGTGTTATGATGTAGCACAGGTGCTCAGCGCTTATCCAGGGCTGGTTCAACTACCCATTGATCGGGTTGTGGGGGTTACAGGCTTTGTGGTGCCCCTTCGCCTTTGACTCTGGGACGTGTCGTGCATCAAATTTGACGGGCTCAAGCGTAACTCAAACGCAGAGCAAAACTACCTGTCGCCAACTTTCCACACACGACTCGACGATCACTTGAAAAAAAAAAAAAAAACACCGCACTCACACTCTAGTCTGCTATAGCGGGCGGGCGCGCTTTAATAAGCAAAGCAAAACAAAAAATAATAAAAAATAGAAAACAATTAAAATGAGAAAAAAAAATGTCACTTCAAGTTTTTATAATTAGGTTACACGCGGGTGGCGAAAAGCTTCGTCGACTTGGAGGGGGCACGAGTGGGATTCAGATAAAGCAGAGAGAAAGCATATATACAGCACTACTAGACTATATGATTTTTGGATATATGCTGCTGCTGCTGCTGTTGATGCTGATATGGGATGCTGGAAGAGGCGCGTGTTAAGGCTGAGGCAGAGGCGTGGGCAGGGAGGGATCAGCTAATGCCGTGACGCAGTCGAAGCGTAGCCAAAAAGTCACGTTTCACGATGCAGCATATCGCATATTGCATATATAGCATATAGCATATAGCATATTGAACTGGATGACTCGGATTCGAGATGTGACTCAGATACATTTCGAGCGTTTTTAAACGCGCCCGAAACGCGCCCATGACTAGGCCGGAATTGCAATTGCTCTCTAATAGGATCATAAACAATGCATATATGCATATATCATAAATATTGAGCAGGTTGAGATGTCAATTGGATTCGCGGATGAAACATGTTCGAGCTCGAAGATAAGCGAATTTATGCAGCGTCTGTATTCATTTCTGTATCAATTGGATTTGAATTGGTATTGAATTGTTGTCGACTTATAGACAAGTAAGTCTAGAGCTAGCTGTGGGGCTAGATAGCCGCTACAACAAGTGCGACGCGCTGTTTTGTTTTTTGTTTTTGGCTTTTTTTTATCTTATCGACCGCACGTTCAATATTTACGCCATATACTACAATGCTTACTACAAGCTACAACTATAAAATTAAAAAACAAAATAAATAGTAAATAAATAAATAATAATAACAATAACAATAGCAAAAGCGCCAAAAATGCTTTGAGCGAAAAATAGTATATTGTTATTAACTTTTGTATTTTTGTATTTATTTTTGGTCAAGAAATAAAGTCACGGCCCTCGAGTGTTTGTTGTTTTGTTGTTGCTTCGGCGACTGCCAACTGAAACTTTAGACTGGGCGTTATTAAATACATGTTTATACATATTTGTGTGTATACTTATGAGAGTAAGTGTAAGTGTAAGTGTATGTCTATGGCAGATTCGCTATAGAGCAAGTATCGCCTGCTTGGGTCTTACGATTTACTACGTTTTGTTTATTTTTTGTTTATTGTTTCTTTTTGTTTTCTTGGTGCGCTTTCTTTTTCTTGTATTCTTTTATGCGCTGCTATTATAAAACAATCGACATATTTCAGCTGTGCGACAAAGACAGCTGTCGCAATGCAACGCCAGAGCGAAATAGCGTGAAAGAGAGAGAGAGAGGGAGAGAGAGGGAGACGGCAAGCGCACGCAGCGGCAGATAAATCATAGCAAAGTCGAATACGTGGTTGTAAAATTTTTCAATTTATGCAAATATTTGCATTACAAATTACCAAGTCGAGGGCTAAAACTCAACCCGCAGCCGCGGCCGCGGCCGCAGCCACACCCGTACCCCTCCTCCCATCCCATCCCACTCATTCACTCACTCACTCCCCTACCTCCCCTAGACCTAGAGAGCTGCATAGGGCCAAGCGCTGATCGCCGCTGCACCTGACCTACAATGCGCAGCTCACTCTTGTTGTCTCTTCTCTTGTGTAAAACACAACAAACACGCCCACTTAATACACACACACACGCACTCTCACACAGATGCACAGCGATCAAAAGATCAAGTTGCATTGCAAAATCAGTGGAAAAATTGTCGAGTGAAAATTGGAAAGTTTCGAGCTTTTACAGCTAGCGGCAGTTCTTTACAATTTAAGTTGTACAAAATTAAATAAAACATGCATAGCTTAGGCCTGGGCCTTATTACATAAGATCTACTCCAACTGCCAACGGGTTTCACTATAAATAAAATTGTATTACATATCGTTGAAATATATAGGAATTTTACTCCAGCTATTTGCGACTGTCTATCTATAGATTACCTAATTGCTAAATTCCTTAATAAGCCATATCAATTTATATAATAGTAGTGAGTGGTGAGTGCAGCACTTGATTCGCCCCCTGCACTATCAGCTGCTTTTTGGTAGCACTCACGTTTTCGCGCTGGGTCTTCATTTGGGCCATATTCGCTTTCTAGTTGACCGATTTTGTGGGCCCAATCAATGCACTTGGCTGTGGGCTGTGTGTTTACCTTGGACTTGTCGGCATCTGCGACCGTCTGCGACTTAGCCGAGCCCCCTCGCGCCGCCCATGCACTGGCTGTCTGGCCAATATTGACAGATTGGGAAAGTTGCGCTTGCCTAGCACAACAAAATGTGTTTGATTTTGGTCGCTGCTGCCACTTAAGTAGCCTCTGGCTGTTTGGCTTATCAGCCCATTCCTTAAAAACAAAAAAAGAGAAGAAAAAGAAGAGAGAGGGAGAGGGAGAGAAGAGTAACACAGGAAAATAACAAAATTGTGCGACAGTAAAAGCGGCTTATCAGCCCAGCAGCTGTTCCACAACACCCCGAGCCTGTACGAAAATCGCATTAGATATAAGCACTGCACAAGCCCTCTCTCTCTCGTTCTCTCTCTCGCTCTCTTCTGCTCACCCCTCTCCCTCTCTCCTTCACTCTCACTCCAGCGGCAATTGTCGCTGTGTTATTTTCACGCCTATTTGAGAATTATGCAGCAACAGACCGAGCTACATTCCAGAAGGGGTACCGCTAATGAGCCCAGATTTGTGTGCCGGCACGACACCAGCTTAAGCACAGCCAATTTCCATCCTCCATCAGCCACACTCCCTATAGCACCTACTCCATTAACGTATCGTATCTATCGCATCTTGATGGATAGATACATAGATGCTCTACGGCAACGAGCAACAGCATTAGCTTATCTCTGCAGTACACTGAACTTCTGACTCGTCTGTTGTTGTTGTTGTTGTTGTTGCCAACTCGAATTGCGATTCCATATTTGGGGCGTTGCTGTCCCTGCAAGTTCAAGTCCAATGCATGTGAATGCTCAAAGTCGAGTAAAAGAGAGTTCGAGTGTGTTCTAGCTTATGCAATAGGTATGCTAGCATTAAAGGAGTTTTCCAGAAATTAAATTATGAGAGACTTTCGGCTTGTTGTGGCAAATTATAGCTAGAGCACAATTTTTTTTATTCGACTAAATGAAAGAGCTGTATATTTTGATTTATGAGTATGTTAAGTTGATGGGGTTTTTCTTCAACTTGTAGTTTTCCAACATTTTTAATAGAGTCATCCCAGTTGCATGAAAATTATATAAATATTTTCATATAATACACACGCCTTGCCCGCACGCCCGTCCACTCGTCCGCCTGCTGCATAGGAAAGAGAACAAAGAGCATAAAACAAATTCACAAGCTGCCAACTGTCAAAGTCAGTAAACCCAGCAAAATGTTTCCCTTTGGAACTTCATTAAAGCGCACGCCCCTAACACACACAGCAGCAGCAGAAGCAGGAGCAACAGCAACAGCAACAGCAACAGCAGCAGCAACAACAGCAACAGCAACATGGAAGGGAACGAGCAACAACCAGGAACAAGAACAAGGCAAGAGTTGCAATGGCAGCAGGACAGCGGTAGGGACAGGGGCAGGGGCAGAGGGTGAAGCAGGACATGGGTAACAGGATCTGGGTTGGGGTTGACTGAGGAGGACTAAAAAAGCGCAAGGTGGATGTTGCAAGGGCATTAAATAACATAAAGTTACGTGGCAGCAGCAACCCCTAAAACAAAAGTAAACGAAAATTGCATTAAGTGCAGTATGGTAAAAAGCATATGACAGGGGGGTAGGAGGCGCTGCTGCAGCAGGGGTACCATTGCATTAGGGTGACCATCATCGTCATCGTTATACGCACAATTGACAGCAGGAAATTTCACACTTGGCCACAAAAAAAGAACGAACCACACGTGGCAGAGGGAACCGAGGAAAACGATGTTGTTGCAGTAATTGTTATTAAGCGATTACATGATTGATGAGACAGCTGAACAGAGACAGAGAGAGAGATAGAGAGTGAGAGGAAGAGCACGTGATAGCAATCAGACAGTCAGACAGTCACTCATGCAAAGTAGTCCTGGCAAATAGTCCTCATTGGCCTTATCACAGTTGATAGCCAGCACGCTTATCACGGATCTTGACCCGCAGCACAGTCGGACATCTACGCGTGGCCTAATCTAATCGAGCACGAATTCTTTGCATGCCACACTCACTGGTTCTCTGAGCTGTCGTGGCTGGGGCGATTAGCCGAAAGCAACAAGTTCACAGCCGAGCGAGCAAAACGTGCGGCACGTGATGGCCAAAAGGCAAATCAATTTCAATTTTGAAAAGTAAACAGCATTTCGACGTTTGACGAGCTGAGCCGAAATAAAAAACAAAACAACACAGAAAAACAACTATTTAAATCAGATTTGAAACAAGTGGCTCGAGTTGACAAGTTGCGTTTAGTATTTAATCTGTCGATCTGTTTGAGTTCTCTTTGGCGTTCGCATTGCCTGCCTGGACAATTGACGTTTGGCATTTCAGACGCTGCCATATTTGATTTACATTTTGCAAACTAATTACGGCTGGCAATAAGTTGTTGCTACGATTAGATAGCCTCTGACGTGCGTCGCTCAAGTATGCCCAAGTCTAAGGAACGTGGCAGACCAACTCACTCGAATCTAGATTTCGAATGCACTGCATCTGTATTGGTGAGCTTTTAAAAGCTTGCCTTGGCTTGCCCACAAGCTGCTCTTCAGCCGCGCTGCATGCGTGTGACCTATCCGTGTGAAAGCTCCTCGCTTCGCATCAACTGGAAGTTGGCGTTGAGCACCTTTTTGTGTGGTCCTGGGCATGGCACGTCTTGGCCCAAAACCAAGTTCCTCAATTGCAGCAACAGCTTTAATAAACTGACTGAAATATGCTCGTACAGCAAGTGAAATGCCCCTCCATCTCCCTTACGAACACAAATAGAAAGGAAAATACCGAGTGGAATAAAAACTATTCAATATGCACAGCGCATGGCATTGGGAACGTCGCATCGCGTCGTGTCGTCTATTGCGTCAGACACAATCTGAGAGTTGAGCTGACGGTAGCTGAAAAAGGCTCCGAAGATCCGAAACGTACGAAAAACTTTACTCAAGTTCATTTGGGCGTCTGCACTGCGCTTCTGTCTGCATACCAAAAAGGTAATTATGAGCCGCATTGTAAGGGGAAACAAAAGTAAAGCACAGACGGCCATAGAAGGAGCCAATATCAAGTTACATACATGAGAAATGTGGCATAGTAGAGACAGTCAACAATGAAGAAGAAGAAGAAGGCGAAAAAGAAGAATAGAATATGCGTAGAGTACAGCAACAACAATTGTGCCTCAGCTACGGGTCACATGTCGGCATTAACTGAGCTTTTGTGTATTAGAAACTGGCCTCCGGGGTTCCATTTCGGTCTCCATTCGCCAGGAATTGCGGCGCTAGGGTTGATAAGCCAAACAGTTAGCTGAACATGAGCCGATGTCGGCTCAATAGAAAAATGAAAAACGGTGCTTACAATCTTCAATTGAAAGAGTCGAAGTAAAGCTTTCGCTAATTATTATATAGGGTAAAGGCCATAAACTTCATATTAGATTTGCAAAGTCTTGAATCAAACCCAAGTTCGTTTTGTATATCATATAACTAACTCATTATTGAATTTCCATCGTCAGCAGCAGTTCATTGAAATGTGAGCTGGCCAAATCCAAATTATGTCGAATGCAAGCTAAACATAAACTAAACCAAGGCAAAAATAAAATAAAAGAATACAATAAAAGCGCACATGAAAAACGAAAAATTAAATAACGAAAATAATTGATAAACAGAAATCGTTTAATTGCTTCTTGGCTTTGGGAGCCCAGACTCGGAATCAGAACACCAGAGCAGCCTCATCGATGCGAGAATGTTTGAGGAGATATTGGCGATGCGATGGCATTTGTTTGGTTTATTTGAATTGAACTTTTTTATTGTCTGCTGTGAAATTGAAAAATGATGATAAAAATCGCACAAGAGTCACGCGTACAATCCAAATGCCGACATACAGACATACACATATATAGCACACATACATATGTATATACGTGCGTACATATGGCATATTCTATATAGTTTATTTGGGGACTGCCTACTGTGAGCGCAAAACGCCTTGGGAATTGGGCCCAGTAATTTGCACATGGCATTGGCCTCTTGCCTCTGGCCGGGACTTGGCTCTGGTCTGTGGCTTGTGGCTCACTCAGGTTATTCGATGGTCCCTTCTATTGATTTCTCGTGCACTTTCAAGTCGGTTTTGTTTCCATTGTGGCTTGTGCGCGATTTTCACTTTTCAAAAGCAGCAGCGGCAGCGGCAGCGGCAGCTAAAAGTAAAAGAGGCAAAAAAAAAAAGAAAAATACAAAAATGAACAAGAATAAGAACAAGCCCAAGAGCCCATGAATACAAGGGACCTTCGTCTAAAGAAACTACCCTCTCGAGCTATGGCTCTTTGGCTCTGGGCAGCTCTCTAAGCTGAAATCAATGACCTTTTGCCTCTGCTTCTGCCGCTGCTGCTGCTGCTGCTGCTGCTAAAGGGGATTAGTCAGCGACGCCTGAAACAAAATATATGCACTAAAAATATAAGTATGGTATATACATACATATATGCCATACCATATACATGCACATATATATATATATGATCCAATCGATAGGCACGACAAAAACAAAAACAAAAACAGAAATGAGCAAAAAAAAAGAAAACAAAATCTGAAACGTTTTCTTGGCTTTTTCCATAACCATTGACATTGAGCCAGAGCAATACTTGTATTCATGAATACTACTCATGAATACTACTCAAATGAATACTACTCTACTCAAAGCTAGTAGTTCATCTTCTGAGCCTTCAATAATATTGACGCTTTTGTTTAAAGAGCTCACGATCAGGCAATCAAATGAAATGACTTAATTGATGTTTTCTGTTTCCCCATCCCATCCCAGCCCCGAGACGGAAGTTGTACTCACCGAGTCGAAAAAATACAACAGAAAACAAAACAAATCAATAAAACAAATAATAATCATTAATAATCTGTATGATTTATGCTAATTCCCTTTGGCATATAACACTTTATTTTTAGTAGATATCGTAAGTCGCATGTTATCCTCTCTAAATGATATTCATCATCTGTTTCTCTGTGTATTGCAGGTTACTACAGTTCATGCTGCTCAATGTCAGAATTATTTTTATACTGATGGTAAGTAAATTGGCTGAAATAGCATTAAGTATAACAGTTTATATAACAGTACTGCCCGATTAGCAGCGCATTGGCGTACTCTATGAAACTGAGCTCACATATGATATGTGGAGAAAGGGTATCTCATAGTCGTGACAGGGTTCCCCGATAGTTTCCCATTGTGCTTGTACTTAATTAAATACCAAATACCTCAAGATGACTTCGCACTCACTTGATAATGGGCGTGTACGTATTATTTTATTAAAGATCAGATTGCGACGTTTGATTTACGATACGATACGCTGTAAAAATGTTTCTAATTATTATGAATATTCAAATAGGAAAAAATAGTAAAATAGCATTAGGGCTTTTTTGACAGTGTATTGACAGACTGTTAACAGACTGTTATGTATATATCTGCTGGATCTATCGAAAAATGAAAACGAAAACGAAAACGAAAAAAAGAAGAAGATAATAAAATTTGTTGTGACAATTGTTTTTCAGCACTCGAAATAATTATCGTAAAAAAAACTCATATTTATATATGTATGTATCGATATGTGTGTAGTATTTCTTTCCGTTTGATTATTATAACAAGATCGAGTGTGTAATCAAGTGAAGTGGAGTGTGGAGCAAGGGGGCGGCGACAGTGGAGGGGCGTCAGGGCAGCAGGGCAGCAGGGGAGTAGGGGGTCTCTGATATCTGAGCCGGTCAGCCCGTGGTGTGTACATTGGAGTGGCTACGTCTGCTCGGATCTGCTCAGGGTCTGGCTGGGCGCTGTTGCACAGCCACTTGAGCCAAGCAACATAGTAATAAAATAAAAAAATAATAATTATTATTATTATTACACACGCACACGCACGCCAAAACGTCATTGAACTATGGAAAAGGTCGCACATCATTAAAGCAGGCAGCACAAAAAAGTTTGAAAACTTCGAAAAGTAAAGCCAAACAATTTGGTTTTTTATGAGTAGTACAAACAGAAGGCCTCCATGAGGGCTGGAACAGGGGGCAGGGGCAGGGGCAGGGGCAGGGGCAGGGGGCATAGGAGAAATAAACTGACACTGTTTGATTTGGTGTCAACTTGAAGTATGATGAAACGTCTGACGAGCAGCTGAGAAGTAAAGTTCACGAATTTCGTCAAGTGCCAAGTGGCATTTGCCAGGGGCGTCGATTTTAGAGGGGGCCCCTTAGAGTTGGGTCAATTCGATTCGCATTGCGCATTGCGCACTCACACATTGTTTTCTGTTTTCCGCTAATTGTTGGCAATCACTTATGGGCCTAAGTCCTCCAATAAGCCCTCGATTTAGATACTCGCACATATTTTTAGCCATTCGACCAAAATAACTGTCATTATTTGCTTGCAACCGGAGCTATAGTGCCGTGTGGCAAGCTACCCCTCTCTGCCCCGCTCTCTATGTCTTGTGATACCAGAACATATCAAATTTACATGTAGTTGTACATATACTTTTTGTAGTACACCTTGTTTTGCTGACGGCGCATATATATGTATATGTATGTATATATATATATATATATTTTTTTTTTGTTTTTTTTTTTTTTGGGTTCCATGGCAAATTGCGAACTCAACAGCTTTTCGCAACGTACTTCCTCCCTCGCACAGGAGTCGCTTATGCAAATGCTTTGAGAGTTGGGCAATGCGCAAAAATAAATAAATCAATTTATGAAACATGCCACTGCTAGGCAGACAAGGCCCAGACACGTGTCGGCGGACAAGGCAAGGCAGTTGGCAACAGCAGCTAAATGCTTGATTGAGGCATCGCGTCGCGTCGCTTGCGTAACTTTGATTTGATTGATGCTTGGCTTTCTACTTTCGATTGTCCGTTGATAAGCCGTTTAATTTCCCTTTTGGGCTAATCTGCAGATGCTGCCAAACAACTCAAGTGAACTTAACGATGATGATGAACATGATTCAATGCACCCATCTGGCAGCCCTAGAAGGTTGCCCATATTCGCTAATTTACGGTTGCCAGAAGAATGCTTCGAATATGGACAGCCCAGTATTAGAGGCTAGAATTGTATATCAATTATGTCAATAGATAGTTCTACAGTGCTGAATGATAGCCAATCTCATATCGAGTATTGGCCTTTGAGTTGCTGTTGAATGCCTCTGGCCAGAGGCTTCACTCTTTGAGGCTGTGGCTCCCACACTCCAACTCTGACTCAGTCGCGACCCTCAGCAGAGTTGGGGCTACAATGTGCAGGATTAGCTGATGTCCCATGCGAAAAAAGGCAATTTGCCGAGAGCTGCTTTAATGGCAGTGGCATTTTGTGGCACAGGTGTGCATAGTCGCCGGCTCCGACTCAGGTGCAGTTGCGCTTGGCCGGGCCTCACATTAAAAAGTTGAGCGTATTTAATTGAAATTTATGGGCGGGATTAAGGCTGCAGTTTTAGGGCTTATGCTGTTCTATATGCCATATGCCATATACTATATACCATATGCTATATACTCTATTCGCAACTCTTTTCCTTTGCAGGTAATGCTGGCTCTTGTATCTACAACATGTGCAAAGAAAACGGAATACATTCTAACCCTGAAGACCGACAACAATCGGGCGCTGCATATCAATGCGCACGGCTGGGTAACGGCCGAGGATATATCGGTAGCACGTAAGTACAGCTATGGCTGATATCATTTTCGCACTCTCTGCATGTGATAAACATATGTATATATACACATGTATTGTATATACATATGTATATATCTATGATTTATGGTTTGTTTCGGCGCCCATCAATTCCCATTGTTTGAGGAGGGCGCGCGCGCCAATCGCGAGAGCTGCTCGAATGGCTTTTAAATTGAATTGGCATTTATTTTGAACTCTGGCGCTGTCTGTGCATATTGCGGGCTTAATTAAATTATTGGTAATTTAATATTTGATTGATGTTATGTGGTCCGCCATGGGCGCTACGATTGCGGTTTCAAGACAGCCGCCGCCTTCTGCTTCTTCTTCTGCTTCTTCTTCTTCTTCATTGTCTGCCTCTGCTTCTTACAATTTATTTGAATTCATGCGGTTCTCTTACCTCTCCACCCACCCCCCATCCACCCAAAATATTTCTTGCTGCTGCTTTTTATTTGCCTCACGATCAGGCCGCCTCACTGGGTGAAGTTCAGGAGCAGAGCTCCGCGTTCACAAATGGTTTGATATCTACGCGATAGCGACAGCCCCAATGAGCGTGAGAAGTCAACGACTCAGTATATACTATAATGGATTCAACTATATCTGATGAAACATTGAGATGTATCAGAATAAAGATATATCATATAAAATAGACATATAAGACATGTTTATAGAAACAAACAAACAAACACAGCTTACTACAGATCAAGGAAGAGGTAGACTCCGATTCAGATATAGATTTACATCTATATCCAAAAACTCAAATATCGATATTCATTTCATTCACTGATCTAGCTTGGGTTATATGTGCATATGTGTATGCAGATGTAGTAGCCAAACAATTTGAACAGATCATATCGGCTTTGACCGCTTTCGATGAGCATTGTGAAATTTCTTCAGATTGCGTCACGCACCTCAGCAATCGCTAGCCACTTGAGCGGTACAAAGTTCAGATCGCATAAATAATAGTCTAGAATTCTTCGCACGTGAAATTCGCCAGAGCAGCTGGTCAAGCAAAAAAGCGAGAGAGAGAGAGAGAGAGGGAGAGTGCGTGAGTGAGAGTGAGATAGACACACTCTAATGGTGCTTGGGCGTCAGTCTCAGTATAAATTAAACGAAAAATGTTGTCAGTTTGCTATTTTATCTTATCTCATAAGTACTGTAGGAGCAAGTGCTACCCATTGCTGTTGTTGTTCCTTTTATTGGGTTGATTCGAAGGGAATACTTGGACCCAGGCCGAAAGAGCTTAGCTAAACTGAGTTAAATTGATCGATTTATGTTTAACTCTCGGAAGCATTGCTAGAGCGAAGGTTCGACTCACTCGATGTGTGAAGGCAGATGCTGAGTGGCTCTCAGGGCTATCCATCTGCCAAAACCAGGGCCACAGGGAGAACCTTTCTGGCTGTGACCGCTCAGCGAGGCTCTCACAAATCATCGTGGGTCTCATGATTGGCGCAGCTTGATAAGAGCTCAGTTCAGTTCAGTTCAGTTCAGTTCGGTAATTGACTGGCACGCACCTTGCTGATTATACGACTGAGAATGGTGTGAGGTCGGGGCGCAGAGCTCCGACTCATTGCTGTTCAGGCGGAGGGCCGCTGTAAAATCTACGCTCACTTAATTTCATTAAATGCTTGACTCTTGTTTCTATCGTTAGTAGCGCCGCTGCCCCTGCCCCCTGCCCCCTGCCCCCTGCCAGTCTAATCAAACCTTTCATAACTTTATCGAAAACCTTTCAATTAATTGGGTTATCTGGCCACTGAAGTGTGTGTGTGAGTGTGAGTGTGAGTGTGTGGAGTGCAGTCCCCCACCCCCACACGCCCCTTCCACTCACATAAGCTGGCTCAACTAGCATTAAATATTTACTTAACCAGCAGAGAGAAAAAAGCCTTGTTTGTTTATAATTAATTAAAATTGATTTCCCTCTCTCGATAACGCCCATTGCAGAATCCCTAACGATGAACAGTGTTGGCGATGTACTCAGCGAGGATTTCAAAATCACCATCTATGCCAAGGATGTGGACTACTATTTATGCTTTGCCCAAGGCAAACTTGTTGGAAAGGTAAGCAATGGGATTTTCATTTGTTTATACAAGATACCAAAGAATTTACGATATCAAATAATGATCAATTTTCCGATAAAATATCAATATCTTAATAATGCAAAAAACGTAGACTTTATTTCACTCAGTTATTAAACATTTTATGGCTTTACAAAATAATTATAAATAGAATTTTGTAGATAATCAATTTTCCTCAAAAATATGAATATTTAATTATTATTGTTTATTCTAAAAAAAAAAAACAAAACAAAATTATAAATAGAAATTTCTATATAAAATCACGACAAACCTTCGGTAAAAACATGAATATTTTATTAATGAAAATAAAAGGGAAAATACTTTACGAAATATTTCTTGATCTTTGAGAAATTTGTTTGCATACTCTATGCAGCTACCCACTTTCTTGGCTTAATTTGTAACTTTGTTCTTCTTCATCCTCTATTTGCCTCTCCTTAGAGAAACGCCACAAACGATTGCCACTTCAGAGAGTCAATGGAACGGGGCTATTATCAATATACGAATGCCTACAACCCGGTGCTGCGCGTGGGCATCAAATCGAACTTTCGTCCGATTGGTCCTAAGGGGATGCAGAGTTTTAATCGACGGGCCCGTTTCCTCTTCAATCGCGTGAAGGCTGAAGATTTTCACAGTAAACTGGCCAATTGGCGAAGCAAGGTGGCAACAACAACAACAACATCCACAACAACGACGACTACAACGACGACAACAACTACTACAACAACAACAACAACAACGCCGAAACCAGCGGCTGTTACAAAACGCGCACGTGGCAAGCCACTGCATCGCATGCAGCCAACAACAGCAACAGCAACAGCAAACACAAGTATTAATAGCGATAGTTCTTCTAACCACAACAACAACAAAAACAACAACAAAAACAGTAACAATAGTAATTACAACAACAACAACAATAGTCGTAAGTCCCACAACAACAACAACAACAACAAAGCGAACGAGGATGCGCTGCGCGAGCAGAAGATCATCAAACGCAACCAGCAACACCAGCGACGCCTGCTGCATCGCCAGCGCCAGCAGCAGCTGCACAGGCAGAGGCAGCGCCAGCAACACAAAGCCGTCGGCGCCATGGTCAAGCCCCAGCCGAAGAACCTGAAGGTGCGTCATCATCACAACAATGCGACGCTGCTGGAGCGTCGACGACGCCGGCGCATGCAGCGACGTCAGCAGCAGCAGCAGCTCGAGCAGCAGCAGCGGCGTGAGCAGCAAGAGCAGCGTGAGCAACGCAAGCAACAGCTGCCCTTGCCCACGGCCTCGTCCTCCTCCTCCTCCTCCTACACAGCGACTGCGGCCTCAACAGCGCTGACAGCGACTGCTTCGCTGGCGCCCTCGGCGCTCAACCTGTTCGCCATGCTGGCGGCGAGTCGGCGCAAGCGCGGCCGCCGAAAACGCGCAGCAGCGGCGGCTAGCGCTGGCGGCAATGCGGCTGACATGGATATGCAGCTGGTGGAGACATCTTCCCAGCAGCAGCAGCAGCAGCAGCAGCAGCAGCAGCAACAGCAGACACAGGGTGTGCAGCAGCATCAGCAACAACAACAAAATGAATACTCAAAAGCCTATGTTAATAGTAACTTAAACTTAATACTAAAACATAAACTAAACGTAGAACTAAATTTAAATAGTAATAGCCCTAATGTTAATAATGCAATACCTGCCTTGCCAAAAAACTACAACTACTTGTACAGTAACGAGCATTATAATATGAATACTAAAAGTAGCACGACTGATTCTAGTAGTTTAGAGATTAGCACTAAGTTCTATAGTCCAAATAGCCATAGCAATAGCCATAGCAATAGCCATAGCAATAGCCATAGCCATAGCCGTAGCAGTAGCCATAGACGTAGCCATAGCCGTAGTGAGGGGGGCGTTGTTCAATTCAAATTCAATGATACCATTGACAATAATCTTAAGCAGCTGATAAACGATCGAATTGATAGCAGCAGCAGCAGCGGAAGCAGCGCAGCTGCACCAACTGTTGCATCAGCAACTGTTGTTGCGCCCAATCGCAATCATATTGTTGAGCATAATATAAGCGACGATAGCCATAGCAACAACGACAGCAACAGCAACAGCAACAGCAACAGCATTGACAGCCCGAAAGCAGAGAACTACTTTACGGCTCTAGAATTGCAGCAGCAACAGCAACAGCAACAGCAACGGCAACAGGAAGAGGCACAGCAGCATCAGCAGCAACAGCAACCTAATATTAATTATTATGATGCTAATATTAATGTTGTTAACGATAATCGCTATGATAACAATGCAACGCTGCAGCCCCACCATAACCATAATAGTAATTATAATGAGCAATTTGCGAATGACGATGAAACGATACGAATTCAAAATAAATATGAAACACATGTAGTACAATACAAACCTGCCGTATTCATTTCACACGGGCTGGGCATTCCTTGACAGGAAATCTAAAATCTAATTGGGGTTGCCCGACAGTAGATTTGCCAATTGGAATTCGTAGAGGAGCAGGCAACTGCCCCATTGAGGGGCCATGCGATAAGCAGGAAGTCAGTATGTGTTCCTATAATCTATTACTCTAGGAGAATTCACATACCTAAACTCAAGATATTCCTATTCTCTATATATTCGTTATACTTGTGGAGACTTCACCTACCAAAGTTCAAGATATCTCTATAAGATATCACTTTATATACTACTTATACTTAAGAAGAGCTCACATACAAAAGTTCAATACATTATGGATACTCGAGAAGAGTATACCAATAATCAAGACAAGATAGGATATTATAGCAATCTATATATATAAAAGAAATTTGTGTAAAAGTGTTACGACACTTATAACTGGATATGTGCTGGACCATTTTTTTGTCTCCGCCACGAGTAGGATAGTAGATCTTAAAAATACTGAAAAAATTTGACGAATACTTGATAAACGCGGGTTTTTCCCTAAAGGTTCAAATTTTCATTGATACCCAGTAGGCTTGATAACAGTCACAGTTTTCGGTCCTGCTCTCATGTTATACAATAGTATAGAAGTAAATAAACAAATGTGGTCAGTCAGTCTACGGTACAGCCTCAGGCGAACCTGACTAATCATAAAAAAAAACACATTTGATGAAAAATAATATATGTATATATGTATGTATATAGAGAGACAGACAGTGAAATATATATATATATATGATATATATATATATATATATATATATATATATATATATATATATATATATATATATATATATATATGTATATATATATATGTATATAGAGAGACACTGACTGTCCGTCTGCCTAAGGAGAGCAAGGGATGCAGAAGAACTCCAGGAGATCATTTAGAAAATGTCTGCAGCAGCAGAGAATGTTCCCGTTGCTCTATCTGGCGCCCTGCTCAAAATTTGAGTGGAAGTCGCCCTATATAAAGGGCAGCAGCTGCGGCCTTTATTCAGTCGTCTAGACCCGGTGGGGTCAGTCGTACGTGCAGGTCAATTTTTTTTTTTTTTTTTTTTAATTTTTTTTTAAATATTTTTTATTTATTTATATTTTTTTCATTTATTTTTTTTTACTTTTTTTTTGTTTTATTTTTTTTTGTTTTATTTTTTTTTGTTTTATTTTTTTTTGTTTTATTTTTTTTGTTTTATTTTTTTTTGTTTTATTTATTTTTTGTATTATTTTTGTTTTGTTTGTTTTAGTTTTTTTTTATTTTTTTTTTATTTTTTATTATTTTTTTTTATTTTTTTTATTTAACATAGTTTTGGTTTATTTAATATTTTTTTATTTAATTTTTTTTTATTTAATTTTTTTTATTTAATTTTTTTTATTTAATTTTTTTTATTTATTTTTTTTTATTTATTTTTTTTTTTGTTTAATTTTTTTTTATTTAATTTTTTTTAATTAATTTTTTTTTTATTTAAAATTTTTTTATTCAAATATTTTTGTTTATTGAAAAAAAATTTTTTTTTTTTGAAAATTTTGTAATCTTAATTTTTTATTTTTTTTTTTTAACAAACAACTGCATTTCCCTACACATACGACTGACCCCGTCTGGATGACTGAATAAATTCCACAGCTGCTGCCCTTTATATAGGGCGACTTCCACTTAAAGTCTGAGAGGCACTCAAATTTTGAGCTGGGCGCCAGTTAGAGATCGTTGCAGTCGATCCAATGGGAACATTCTCTGCTGCTGCAGGCCTCTTCTAAATGATCTCCTGGAGCTCTTCTGCATCCAGTTAGGTGCATCAAAATTGCAAGAGGCACGAGATGAGCGAAACCAGCAAAGAACGAAGAGAAGCGCACAGATTCGTAGTCAACAGACGTAGAGGAATTAATGGATAGGGACAAGCAACGTTTGCCGGGCCAGTTAGTATTATTATAGTAATATTCTTTATATTTAAGGAGAGTTTGCATACCATGGTTTAAGATATTCCAATACTCTACATCGAATTTGTATTTGGGGATTCATTCATTAATTTGCTAAAGTTGGTGGCTGTAGATCTTGAGATTTAACAGACGAATTCAATTAACTATATATTTAAAAAATTAATATATCAGGCAGACAGATAGTGCACGATCCATTCGATTCAAGAATATATACATATATATCTAATTTATAGAGCCGATCTTCGTTTTCTTTTATTTGATTTATATTTATTTACTTTTTGGTACTTATTCTGTTAGATAACTGGATTTTCTTCAGTTGAGCATTCTCGCTTTCCAAATTCGACAGCAATGCAGATACTTTCTTTTAGTTTTTCTACTTCAACACTCGAGATCTACATTTATCTACGATCCTTCACTTACTGCCAAGCAGCTGCCCCAAAGAAGAAATCGTATCCATTTTAAATACAAATTTCGTTGATTTATTTTGGTGCTTTTAAGCTGACATCAAATCACATCCGAGTCGTGGGGTCATCTGGCAAAAGTGAAGAGCGACCCCTTGGAATTTCGTTTCAGATATGGGCAGCCCATGAGCATAATACGAAAATCGTGTAACAATTGATAAGAATCTCCAACAATGTGACAATGTGTTAATCTCCATCTATGACCTCAATCCGAGCGGCTGTCATAAAGAAACAAAAAGGCCACGAGCTCGGGGCGCGTGGGCGTTCGAGCTGTAGAGCGAGGGAAAACTCTTGATACGTACGATTTGCTGGAATGTTGACACGCCGGATAAGTCATAGAGAAATATGTAATATTAATAATAATATATGCAAAGTATACAAGATTTATGGCTTGTCCAAAATTAATTACCCAACGAGAGAAACAAAATTGTGTGTGCGTGTGTGTGTGTGTGAATGTGAATGCTAAAGCTTTTTTTTCGAGTCAACGATATGTAAATTGAGCGCAAGTGCGACGAGTGGCCAGGCCAATCCAATCCAATCCAATCCAAGCCATCAAAATAGATGCCGTTGCCGTTGTTATTGAGATTTATCAAGCGCCGCTGCCCACCCCCCTCTGCACACACCGTGGAGCAACAGTTGACAGATCTGGCCAAAACAAAGGCCGAAAAGCAAGGCGGAGGCGCAAAGTCCCCACAGCAACAACAACGATTCGAACCTGGCGCCGTCTGCGCGCACCTCAAACACAACGCCAACGCGCCGTCGGCGACGTTCGCTAATGAAATTTTATTATGCGCCAAAAGTAATAATTTATGAATTTGCTTAACAAAATATTTAAATAAATAAATATGTTAAGCAATCAATTGAAATACACAAATCAATTGTCGCCGATGCTGCCCAGCGGCAGTTCGATTGATCGGCCCAGAAGATTTCTCAATTCGCGCTCCCATTAAGAGCTCAGTTCTATTTCGACCGTTTACGGCCTTTAAGCCAATCTCAAGTCCATCCTCTAATTAGCCATAATATATGCCCAGCAGTTCCAGAATAACCCAAATACAATCGCTTTGCATAACGCGCTTTGGCGTCATCCACATATATCACTGTTAATCAGATGGGCAATTTAATATAATATTTATGAATCGTGCACGAATCGCGAAAATAAAGAGCTCTTTAGAATGAGATACCCTAACAGCCATTTTATTCTTATAGAAGTGATGTTTCACACTCTTTGTTTTGAATGCGGAGTATAGTTTAACGTCTGTTTAATGGCATGTTTGCATCCGCATGTACGCAAGATCCGCTCTGCCTGCAAAGGGTATACACTATTCGGCGTGTCGAAGATCTCTGCTCACTGTATTCTTGTATTACTTTCTTGCATAAATATACATTTGATTTAAATTTGTTTCTATAGTTAACTTTTTCTTCGGTATTCCATGTTTTATTGTTTGTTGACTTTGGCACTGCTTGTGTCACACTAATCCAATACGGGGGCTGAATGGCGCCTTCGCTTCGCACGTTTGATGGCTTCCATCGTATTTTTGTTGCTTATTGTGATTGGTATTGGGTTTATTATTATTATTTTTGAGCATTTTGGTGTGTTTATTGGCCAAATTAGCGCTTCAGGTGAAATTTAAGCAGATCTTGCTTGAGCAGCTGCGTCGCTTTATGGGAAAATGATTAGATCCGCTTACGGTGAGTATTTTTGAAATTTTATGCGGTTATTTTTATGACAGTTATTCTAATGAAGAAACACTTTAAGCCGCTGCTTAAATGACGGAAATACCACAGATTCACACACACTCGCACACTGCTTCATTCTGGCTGCTTTTGTATTCAGGTGTATCTTTGTATCTGCGTATCTCTAACTAAGCCCGTATCGCAGATCGCATCATGTTGACTTTTCAGCCATTTTCCAAGTGCAGCTTACGATGGGATTTGCTGTTCGCATGCTGTCCACGGCAGACATTACGGCGCATTAGACGAGGCTTATTTTAATTGTTCAAAATTAAAATAAAATATGCATGACTCACGTTGTTTTTGTTGTTACAATAACAAAAGTATCTGTAAATACAGTAGCCGGGCTCTAGCCGGCAATGATCGACTGAAAGATACTCATACTTTTCTCTTTTCTGTTCATATGCGCTTACACATGTACATATATATAATATATACTAAATATAAAATATATATGCTATACTATGGAAAATTACTAAAGGCATTATTAATAGATAGTTTTATTTAAGAAGTATATACAATAAAAAAATATTAAATAGAATTTTACATTAATTAATTTTAATATTACATGCAATAGATATAATATTGGATTAAAATATGAAAATGGGCTTATAGGAATAACATGATTAAACTAGAAACACCACTGTTAGTAATATATCAATATATATCGTTATATATCATTAGTAATATATCAATAATAGGAATAGAAACGAAGAATTATTGAAATATTAGGGGACCTCGTAGTCCAGCAGTCCCGAGTAGAGCTTTCTCACTTGTTAAAGATAGAATATACACACACGCTTAAGAATTTCGAATTGATTAGGGAAAGAAAGACAAACAGGTAGTGACCGATAGAGATACATATATATATATATATAGAGAGAGAGAGAGGGATAGAGAGTAGGCAAAAGAAATGGAGCGCAGAACCTGCCAAGCACAAAAGTAGCTGACAATTTGCGAAAGAAGTGCGTCACATCAGACTCTCGCCAGGCCGATTTATGGCTGCTATAAGGAATATTTATCGCTGACCGCGAATTCGAAATTAATGATGACCGAACCGAGTCGATTATACGAAGTGTGTTTTGGCGCCGTTTAAACGGAATATAATAAAAGTGGAATTTTATAATGCAATAATTAAACCTCAACTCAAATCTGAGCAACAGCCAAAAGAAACAGTATACGTATATTGTATATAAATGTATTTATGTGAAATGCCAGCGATTTTAATAGCATCATTAAAAATGACCGAAAACAGCGTAGCTAAACCCATGACGGCATCAAAGATACTTAACGACTTCTCGCCTTCGTATCGACGCTTTATACCAAATTATTTATAAACATTTACCTCTCTATATATTTTTTTCCACAATCTATTCTATTTCTGTATGTGTGAGTGTATTTTGAGAACCGGTTCACCGCATGAAAGCCAGCCTGACGGTTTAAAATTAAAAACTGACGCGCACTCAATTAAGTTTATTGCATTGCAAATCATGTCCGTAGCCCATTTTTATGACATCCAATGCCAAATAGTGTGGCGCGCGAGGTGTCAAGATGATTTGTCAATTTGCGGCACGCCCCATGAACCAACGCCCCATGCCCCATCAATTGCAAACAGTTAGAATGCATCTGTAAGTGCGGTGCTTTGTTTTGTTTCGCTTTTCGTTTTTCGTATCTTCGGCAACCTGTTGCACTTGATTTTTTATGAGCAAGCACATTAAAAATGATGGAATGCCAGCTGCCAGGCCAGCTCGCCGGCTGTTAATGACACCAACAAAAAAACCCAGAATAACAGCATCAACAACATCAACAACAACAACAACAACAGCGACAGCGCCAATCGCGCGGGTGTTTGCCAGGGTCAAGTGTACCCCCTGCCCCTCTGCACCTCTCGCTCATCAATAATAAACCGCTGACCGACCTTTACGTTGCCCGTTTCATTTCACTACGTTCCACAGACCCTCTAGCGGTTCAGCAACCCAGCCACCTACTAACGGCCGAGTGGAAACCATCCTAACTGTTGCCTAAAGTTGCCTCGTCAGCGGCTCAGTTCTTGCCTCGACAGCCGCTTTTTCAGTCGTCGTGCAAGGTTTTTTACCGGCTTTTCCCAATGGGTCACAAACTATTAACAGTTAAGACCAAAACAAGTTGAAGTCCAAGAACACCTGGCGAAACTCTACGGGAGTACGAATAAGAACTTTAGCTTAAGAGGATATATAAATTATATTTGGAGCTTAAGAATATTTAAAAAGGATTTGTTATAGAAGATAATGTATGTGAAAGTATGTGAAGACTGACTACAGAAATGATCCTGTGAAGATAACTAATTTTGCCTACAAATCTCGATTTATATACATTTTCAATTTTACGTTTTTCTAGGAGAAAGAAGGATTTTCCAGTGAATGGTAATAAAATATCAATTTGAAGTTTCATTATTCATTCATTATATTGAAAACATTCAGCTGCAAATCTCGAATGTGAATTGCTGACATGGATCAATAAAGTTTTGGAACAATAATAAATATTAAAATTCTACAAAACCTATTTTTTATAAGTCATTATTATTATATTATACAATACTAAAGTTTCTCCTCAACTTTAAACAATTTCATGTTCCCGTTCCCAGCTGGTCATTAAAAATTCCTTTAAATGGGCATTATGTATTTGATTACGATATATATACATATATGACGATGCGCAAAAACTTGAATGTAAAGATGAAAATTGTCTTATTACATATTATGGAATTATTATAAATATAGAAGTGGCGCCACACAATATATTTAATGCAAATATATATATATTCGGCAGCTCGTTATTAACTAGCTTTAATGTGACGCTTTTATTCAAAACCGGAATACTCTAATTTACACAAACAAACAGAAATAATAATTTTATCTGCATACATTTCCTAAATATTTGGATAATAACGCTTGTGTATACCTCTGAACCAATCTTAGAAGAACAGAAATATTATTCTCCGTCTAAAAAACAGTTAATTAATAAACGTTGCATTGCTAAGATAATTCGGAGACACAAGGACAAATTTATTTGTAGATTCGTTCCACTAAACGAAAAAGAAATCAAGCTAATAAAATTCAATATGGACTTGTGATATGGACTTGTGAATGAATGTGCTCAACAGACTCGCAATCAAACTTGGGATTAGATAATTTCTGGGCAATCGCTGTGGACAGGCATATCATCAAATTGTGTGTGGGACGGTGTGGTACTGGATGTACTGCCTATACGAATCTCAATGATATACTAATCTCGATCAACGTTAATTGATCGATGTACCTAACATATATATGTAAGTGTTGATGCACCATTCAAAAGAAACGAACAGCTGTATATATTTATATTACATTCGCATAATATTGTGAATACATTTCTGGCCCCAATCACAAGTCCCTCTGGAATCTGCTACAACTGATCAAACTAGGTGTAATACAAACAGCTGAATAGCATTTGCAGCGGCCAACAGCTTTCGGCCATAAGCCGATCTTGGCTGAAAATATTTCAAGTATCTGTTAACACCTGGCGAAAAACAAAAATATACTATGCTGCAATGGCCAAGAGCCAATAGTCAATAGCCTATACCCAATAGCCAATAGCCAATAGACGAAGCCAAGCCAAGCTAAGCGGGTTGTTTACGTGGCAGCCACATCGCACTCAAAAATGCAGCCAAAAATAAACAGAAATATAAAAAATATGCATACAATATCATTAGGCGCTCCAGAGAGCAGCGGCCACTGTCTGTATCGGTGTCAGAGACCAGGCCCCGCTGCCCCCTTCAGTTGCGCCCAGCCTGTTGGGAAACAGCAGAGAGCCAAGTTGGAAGTTGGGGGCCAAATGGCCAACGCGGCTAATACGGCAGCCAGTTGGCTTGTTGGCTAGTTAGTCGGCCTGTCAATCGGTAACCGACTAAAGACTAAACAATTTTGACAAATAGTCGCAGGGAGGGGGCCGCAGCCAAGTGGAAGCGGGGTGCGGCTTACAAAATACAAAATACAAAATACGATACACAAAGAGAAAAACAACAAGAAAATTTACATGAATTCTCACCTCTGGCAGAGCAAAGCGCACTCTGAGAAAAGCTAAAGAAATTCGGTTTGGAAAGTGCCAAGGCACTTGACAGTTGCCTTTGTCGTCAGTTGGGACTTTCAAAACTAAAAGAAAAATATAAAAATAAATCTCCAAGCTGAAGCTGCAGCTGAAGCTGAAGCTGAAGAGCTGAGGCTTGGCTCTTCCTCATTATAAGAGCCGAGCAGATATGCGAGAGCTGTGTGAAGATTCTTTTTGGATACGAATCGGCTTGGCCTTTCTATTGTCGAACATTATTCAAAGCTGGACGCTTTTCATTTTCAATCAAGTCTGTCAAATTTGTCAAGCTCGACAAGTTTTCAAGTGGTTTCCCGCAAGAGGGACAGAAAGGGAGAAGGAAGACGGTGCTCAGTGGGGAAGGCAGGGGCGTCCGACCCATGCAGTTGGATGGGCTCTGTGGCTGGGGAGCTTCTTCTAATCAATGGCATCTAATTAAATGGCGTTGATTGTTGTTGCCACATTGACAAATTGTTGTTGTTTATTGGTATTGGTATTTGGCGGTCTTTTGATTTTGATGCGTTTTTGATTGGATTCGCTTTTGGGTTGGGCTCGAGCATTTCTGATTAATTTCCCCCCGAATCCGAGATAAGCCAAAAAGCTTTCCGCTTGAATTATGCGCTACATGGTTAACCGTTAGACAAATTCTCTCCCCCCTCTATCCGCCATCCTCCATCCCACTCAGCTCCCATGGATCCCGCCAACGTGTCGACGATTATCATACAAGCTCAGACCACACAAAACGCTCCGAAACAAAACAAAACAAAATCACTTGAATTATGATCGTCTGGCCCAGGCCCAAGCGAAAATCCAGTTTGCTTAGCATGTGCCAATAAAATGTTACCAGCTCGGAGCGTCTTGGTGAGTTGAAAACATGATTCGTACAAATTCAACTTGATGGAACTGATAGCAAATTAATACAAATGGAATTTAATACAATGGGCTACCTTCTGAGATGTATGCTCCCGCTTAATTAGCCCTCTCCGGTGTTTATTTGAAGTTGTAAGCGATTTTACAGGAAAGAAGTTAAAAACAAATAAATTTCCGCACATAATAGATGTACTTATATACCAATTCATTAAATTGGGTATAGGAGAAATATTCAGAGATTGAGTAAAATCATCCTAATAATATCAATAATGTTAATGTTAATATGTTAATATGTTAATATGTATGTGTATTTATGGAAAATATTTATCTAACTCGATCAGTCTGCATCCTGAATGTATAACAAATATTATTGATATGTTATCTAAATTCTCAAATATCCAGCCTATATTCTTTGATGTATCACAATAGTTCTCTCTTGGTATTACTGTATATAATATATATATTATGCAAATAGTTGTCTTCCTGAACTGAAAATGTCGTCTTCAAATTCAAATTTAAATCGAATACCCATCTATATGAAAATGATTTCGATCATGTGTGCGACCTTAAGCTGGTGTGCCATTGGCTTGCTTGGTTCCCATAGACCGAGGTCCGGCACCAAGCCAAATGCTTCCACATTTGAGGCGCCACAGGTGTCAAGCTTCTATTCTATTGACGTTTGTGGACAAAGGCCGGTCTCAGAGCTATAGAGAGTACTTACATCGACTCGGCCGTTCATTGTGTGCCGCCCCCTCCAGCGAGCAGGCGACAATTCAAGCGCCGAGCCGAAAGCCAAGTCCCAAGTCGACGGATCAAGTTAAAATGATTCGATATTCGAGATTTGAGAATCGAGATTGGACCCTATCACTGGGCATATCAAATTGATGGGGCTGACGCCGCTGTTGACGCTGATGACTTCATGGCAGTCAATCGGAATCTCGTGTATGTATAATGTCACGGTCGCATTTGAATAAAGTAAAGAATTTCAAAAAAAAAAAAATAAAATAAAAAAGATCACAATAATAACATAGATGACCGAAGCAACTTTAAGCCGCACAATGAGAGAATATTGCCTGGAATATTTTCAAATATTTTATTCACATTTTTATTGATTTATAAATAAATAGATGACGCTCGAATCTCTCCTAGTCCGCACTTGCCCAACGGGAGACAGGCAGAAAGACCGTTAACTGTATAATTCTCATTCATGGTCAGAATTTGGTAACCCCCCCCACACATACACACACCTACAAAAAACTCAATATTTTTATGATTTATTTATATTAAATAATAATAGAGTCAATGTATACTTAATTTAGTCAATTTATACTTCTGCAAATCAGTTAAATTATAATTTTAAAATTATATCGTTTACATTTTAAAGCTACAGTCCCCAAGTTTTAAATATAGTTTCATATGTATTCTGAAAAATTTCACTTTTTCTTATTATCCACCTTCACCCTCAAATCCCCCTGCCAACAAGTTTGTAAAACGATTGATTATCCAGAGCGTCGACTGGGGAGGATATGATTTCTACAGGCTAGCTTCGCGACTAGAAATCGTTAATGTACAGTCGAGTCTCGATAATTTGTACCTTAAATCGATTATCGCGATAAATCCGGGAGTAGACCGTATATTTGATTTATTGGTATTTCTTATCGTTCTATAATGAGAGGATACTGACATATTCCAGGCCAGACCTCAATTGAGGTCATCACCGGATTTAAGCTACGGAGCCAATATACTCATTTTACTTGCTGAAAGAGTAGCAAAGATGGCATCGCCTGTCAGTCAGAGAGTCAGCGAGTCAGCGAGTCAGAGAGTCATTCAGTCATTCGGAAAAAGTGGGAATTTTCGTGTGCCGTCACTCTGTCTACGTCATGTGAATATTTTCTGCCATAAACTTTTTAAGATATGGGGCCATAAATAATGCTGAACGGGCCTCCGGAAAATAAAAATAAAATTAACATAGCTGCATTTTCATTATGATCTTTAAACAGTTGGCCAGTCAGTTAGTCAGTCCGTCAGTCAGTTGAGCACACCCACGACCCACTGCTGGGCGTCAGATCGATTCCAGTTCCAAGTTCGGCTCGAGTTTTTGGTCCAGTTAGAAAGTAGTTAAGGTTCGTTGACAACCATCATAAAGTAGGAATTCGCCTCGTCTGCTACTTAAATATGTAAATTTACCAAATGCATTTCTGTTGTTGTTTGTCGTGTTGCAGTAGGTGCTCGTGTCTTGACATGATTTTAATGACACTCGCCTTACACGAGCTTCAGCCATGTTTCTAATGAGCGTTTATTGGCGTTAAGGCATTACACACCGAGCTGTCGGAGCTCATGGAGGGTGTTCTATGGTATGATGCCAAGAGGAAGTCGTCAGCCAATACGCGTAGTAAAAATCTGTAGAGCATTTCATCGTTTCCCAAAAACGAAGCCAACTTTATTTGTTTTGTTTTTTCTTTAAGGTAATATAAAATCTTTTCAGAGACCCACCCAGTTTTAGCTTGATGTATGTGCTAAAAATAAGTTTTCCTTGAAGATAGTTTGGCTAATAGTTTGTAACACTTTACTTTATTTGAATTGACTTCCATTCATAAATGTTGTAAAAAAGATCTGTAGGGAAGCTAATGAGTGGAAGGCCTGAAAAGCCTTAGCTGGAATCTCATTCACGAACATGAATTCCAAAACGAGGTACATATATATACATGTATACACGGAGATAGCACTTTAATAAAAGTTTATAATATAGCTAAATATTCGTTGTGATGTAAAAGTACATGATCGAGGCGCAATTACAAAGGCACTAAAAACATTCTATTGAACTCTGATGAATCAGTACGTGGAACTCTATCAGTGAACGCCCACCCATCCAGGGCGTTCCGGGACAGGGCCAAGACGAGCAGCGCTTATCAGCGTGGCCAATTGTAGGAAAGGAAAAAGTGCCAGATAAAACACTTCAGCCAAAAAGGAGGTAACAATAAAAAATGAGCAGAAGGGACGAGCTTATCAATGGGAAGGACGCAGTAGTCGTAGGCTACAAAAAACTGTTGCGAAAAACGAGTGCAGGACGCAGCATGCGGCAGGCAGCGGCAGGCAGCGGCGCAGAGGGCCAACGTGCAGATGCCCCAGGTAGCACGGTAGGTGAACAGGACACACGAGCTGCAGCAGATCTTGAGCAAATTGACAATTTATGTGCCCGGTGCGTGCATAATTGCGGCTGCATTTGCAGCGATCTCTGCTGCTGCAACATAATCATTTTCCAGGTAACTCTGGGCGGGGCAAAAGGGTAGCGGCAGCAGCAGGGGCAGGGGTGCATGCAGAGGGCAGGCGGCATAATAGCTATGTAATTTTTTGACCATTACAAATAAAATGCGTCGTGTGCCACAGCGAATACCCTGAGCAGATACTGCTCTATCTTAAAGATACCCCCACACACACACGCAGAGAAAGAGAGAGACAGACTCGTCGATATGTTTTTGGCAGTGCGGTCAATATCAAAGTCCTGCGAGAGTGATTTATATGGTGGCGGGTCGCAAAAGCAATTCATTGACTACCAGAATTTTTATAGACTAGCCCAATTAACAGCTGCCTGTCAGTTCCGATTTGCTTTGTCAATCGTCAGTCGCCCCCTCCGATCCGTAGCTCCTCTCTGACAGCTCCGTTGACAGCATGATCTACGAGTATCTTCCTCCCTCTCCTTCCCTCTCTGTCTCTCTCGCTCACACTTACTCACTGTAATTGGTCTAATTGCGGGCAATTAGCTAGCGCCGACAACCTGAGGCAAGGTCGCTGCTAAATGGCCCGAAATTGGAGTCTCAATGATTTGATGAGCATGTTAAAGGCATTTGTTGATTAATATCAGGTTCGATGAAGCGATCGGCGTGCCGCATTGATGATAACAGCGAGCAATGCAAGAGGAAATTCATTATGGTTATATGGCGCCGTATTAGGGAAATGCGATAAACTCAGTCTGAATGTCTTAAGTGGCATTCATAAAAATAACAAGTGGCTCTCGAGTGCAGAAGCGTGTCGTTTGGCGACTGCGTTCTCAATTACATAACTTTGATAAATTTGATCCACATAATCCCATTACATTTAGTAAGCAACGCCATAATCATATCCAATATCATTCCACTTGATTCCACGTCATCCCATTCTATTCCTTAAAATACCATACAATATTTGTTCAGACTCCTTTATATGTTGTCAGATCATTACATTCTACTTCAATATAATTTTTCGTTCCATTCTATTTCTTTCTACTCTATTCCTTTCCATCCTGTTCCATTCCATTCCACATATGTGCTTCTAATAATATTTGTATACAATTACACTCATGTGCTTAGATTTTCTATTCTGCATTGCTTGTTCCATCCATCAATTTTTGTATATAGCCAGATTCCATTTTATTTGATATCATCCTAATCTATTGCTCGCATTCCTTTCCAAACACCCATACTACTTATTTTCCTATCTAATTTATACTACGCAAAGACTACTAGAATTGATTAGAAATTGAAACTAGTTCGCACTGGTTATATTACCCGTTATAATAGTTAAAACCGATTTCTTGGAAATCTTTTTTAAGACATTTACCTGATAATGAAATTCTTATTATTTTTATTTTTTTTTTGTATAATTATAATGAAAACAAAAAATGTGTGTTTGAACCCTTTCGTCCAAAGAATCCCAAATATTTCCTGAATTTTAAATTTGTAACATGCGATAGCTTGGCCAATAATATCAAAATTCTGAGAATTGTATGGCTGTGGTCATCGGGCTAATCGGAGTTCTCGATTAAACAGATTCCAATGCGCAATTGCGGAAGTATTGCGAACGGTCTGAGCACAAAGCTTATCGATTGAAATTCCAAATGCATTAAAGATCATTTCTATAATTCGAATTCGAATTCCTGGTATCTAAATATGAAAAAACTCCCTAAGATATCAATTCCATAAAAGTATTGAATAGGGTCGATTTCCACTGAATGCAAAGTGTATCGATAAGCAAACAGTCACGATATAGCCTTGACCTAGTACTACACAAACAAATCAAGCAATGGCCAGCTATAATTCTGGCCAGCCGATAAGACTTGCAAATTTCGAAAATATTTACAGTGCGTTTATCATAAAGCAATGATGATAATTGAGAGAGGGCTAGATTCCTTCAAATCGCCCAAGGCGATAATTAAACAATTCGCAGCTGCGAAATTGCGCACTTCTGGCGATCAGCTAATCAGCTAAGCAGGCCCCCAACTGCTTATGGCAGGTCATAATAAGCCAGTCCCCAGTCCCCAGTCCCCACGCGTATCATATTCATATACGTACACTACTAAGTGAGCTCTCTGATAGTCAGTCTCTGGTATTTACGATAGGCAAATTAAGCCTTATCGATAGGCGATAGCGCAGGTCATAGAAAGTGATGTCATGGACATGGCCACTAGCGTGGCTCGAGAACAAATCGTCGCCGATAAGAGACTCTCAACTTAGCTATGGTCAGTCCATGATGCGATGACTAATCGCCAAGGAATTTCAGAGCGAGCGATGGAAAAGTTTCGGACCTTTGCCTGCAACTTGTGAGTTATCAACTGGCAAGGCTTAAGGTCTTAGCCCCCGTGTTATTCATTTACAAACAAAATTCCGGCGCCAACTGACGAAATTGCACACACCTAGAGCTAGAAACTATTCAAAAATATAATAGAATCATGCTTAGTCTTATATCGGCCAAGATACCAAGGGGCCATTTTATGACCCAAATAGTATAGCCAACGTGCCAGGCGTACGAAACGTGCCTAATTAAAGTGCAATAAATGCCTTCCGCCAGTTTATTAACTGAAGTCTGTGGCCGATTGCAAGTGAAGTGAATCAAGGCTGTGCTATTTGGGGTTCTACCGGAGCAATTTGTGTTATCCAACCAGACGGAAGCAAAGTACTATATGTGAAATTTAGTTGAGGTACTAAACTATTTTAGAATTTACTCAAGATGATTTATCATTAGCTTTGATATAGAGTTTTTTACTTTTCAAATATTATAAAACAATGAAATACTCTTGAAATTCCAACTATCTGTCGTATCGCTAGATACATATATACTTATAAGAAACGAGAATGTTCTTTCGCTACAGTAGAGTCCGGAAATAACTGCTCCATTCGTTCTGTTATTCCGACGCAAATTACATTATATGAGCCAACTGATATGGTAATAGCGTCTTCGGGTTATAACGACGGTCCCTTCAGCATCGCTATAAACGGATTCTACTGTATCTGTAACTGAATATAAATGCATATATATATGACTTGAAAGCTTGTTATATATAAATATACAAAGAATCCTCTATATAGTTACGTTTTACATACCAGTACAATAAGTAGTCTAGAGCTCTCCTGGCCGGTCCAGGCCAAAAGGAATAATATTATAACAGGGCAATCAATCTTTCCTAACGGTATTTAAAGTTCCGGTTATTAGAAACGCCAGCCTGACCTCTTTCATGTAGGTGTAGTACGCACGTTTTAGCTTTCCGATATGCCTATTTAAACGGGGGCTACATTTAAGGAAACATGACGTGCGCGAGCACGTATTTCTAATTAGCCAAGACCACGTTGAGGCAGAGGTTGTTTGTGTACGCCGCCTGGCTTAGATCAAGATTCGGCCGCTGGGCAGGTTGCCAGGCGGGCGCTTTGCTGATAAAGCCCCGGAGATTTCACTCAGTAATCCGTCACAAACGAGCCGCATTCGGCCAATTGCGCCATACGACGATGTGCGCAACATTACCGAGTACTATCCGTCTGCCCGGCCCAACGAAAATATGATATTTGCGATTAATAGAGGCTTTTCGGACTTCGCGGCTTGCGGGCTTGTAGTAGGTCACGGTTGGGCCGATTGCCTCTGCTATTGCGGGCAATCAGATATTCTGCACTTTCCATTTTTTGCTAAAAGTAAAGCAAGTGCGTGTGGACTATCTGAAGAGCCTCTCGAAGAGATCAGATCAGATAAGTGGCGGGGACAGCGGAATGGAATGCGAAGGCGATAGCCGATTATGCGAATGCCCAAATATTTGTGAGTGCGACTTTTGTTTCGCGCGCCGCGTCTCCATGTTGAGCGAATCAATTAAGGAAATGCCAGCTTGACTATATGTCGGCGATATTTGACTGATATCAGAAGTGACTGGGAGTATTTTCGATTGTGATTTCATTGATTGTTCCGTGAAAGCAATTGACGTTTGCCAAGAGAAAATATACGACTTTACGACATTTTTATTGATCCTATCAATTTGAGCTGGGCGACAGGAATGCCAGATAGCCCCGTGCTATTTCAGGGTTTGCATAACGGATATGACTAGAGAAGGTTGTTAGCGAAAGTTTTTAAACAAAATCGATTACTAAGATAATCATTGTATAGAACATTATTATCTAATCTTAAGGGTTCCGGAATTTTAGCCAGAAATCTTATCAAAATTCCCGACAGTGTCTAGATTTCCGGAAATTGCATTTCCGAAACAATAAATACTTAAGTTAACTCAGGAACTAAACAAAAAGAACCTATTAAACTTCCCGAAACTTAACAAAAATAGAATCAGATATATCCAATAGCGATTCGTAATACTCTGGAATGTATGAATCGAACTGAATTATTTTGAAATTAAAACGGCACTTGCCTTAGGCTTAGGAACTACATCTGATCTACTGCTCAGATAGAATTTCTATAAATCTTCTTTTCCAGCGGTAAGGACATCCCACATTGTGGGAAATCTATTTTATTTATTTTATTTTTTTGAATCTCGGACGAGTATTTTGCAGTCGGTTATCCTTTTACTAAATGGAAATTCATTTGGGCAACATTTTGACTCTTAGCATTTGTGGCCTGAGTTTTCATTACTTTGGTCAAACAATTTGTCTGTGACGTCACAGACGGCAAGCCCAAGGCCAGGTGGGGGCAGGCACGGAGCGAGCAAGACCAAAAGGAAGGGAGAGATAGAGAGAGAGGGAGAGAGAGAGAGAGAGAGAGGATAGCTGGAACATGCAAAATGCCGACAATAAAATGTTGCAAGTCATTGCAAATCCCGTCACAGTTGTCGGTTAGCCGGCGGCTAAAAGGGCATTCACAATAAAAACAACAACAACAACAACGAGAAGAACAACAATGCCAAAGACAAGTTGCCTAAGGTGGCAGACGATCAAAAGATTGTTGACCGGACATTTGTGTGTTGTTCGCTTTCTGTTGCGTCATGTTAAATAAAAGCCAAGGCACAGGACATGGACATGGACATGGACACGGCCGTGGCTTCCGGTGCAGTTGGCAGGACAAAGGCGCACGACGAGCCGCCTGCAGCCTTGCGGTTTTTCAATTGAAAACTGGGTGGCTCAGGCCAGGCGAGCCCAGACGCAGCTCTGCTGCGGTCAGCGTGGTTGAAAATTAATACAGAATAACCGTTTGGCACAAGGGGGCGGGGCCCTGGGCAGAGAGGAAGTCTCGCCGCCTTCCTGGCCCCAGTTGCATCTGGGGACTCGAGAGCCTCTCACGTGTCTCTGTATGCTCACAGTCGAAAGCTGAGGCAACGCCTGGTGGTCGCCGCCGCCGCTGTCCGTCCGCTGTCCGCGCATTCCACAGCCAACGGCACAGACAGTCGCCTCAGCCGATCCAAGTGGGCTCTGTCCTAAATTAGCAGCTGCCCACTAATTGCCGTTCAAATTGTTTGCGCTGCTTATTAGCAGCAGCGCGCCGTCCAGGTCAGCTAAAACAGTTGGGCCAGTTGGTCAAGTTGGTCGGCTCTAGCTACTACTGCCACAGCTCCCGCCTCCTCTGCTCCCTGCTCTGCTCTGCTCTGTTCTGGGATCCATAGAGCTCGTTTGCCAAGGGCTGGTCTTTGATTAATGGCTGACGCAGTGCATCGCGTGCTTGTTGACAAATGTGTGTCAATGCAAATGCTATAGGCACCGGCCCCTGTCCCTACCCCTCCCACACTCCGCATCGGGGCAACCTAGAGTAAGCGCGAGCCAACATTCATATACATATGTATGTGTGTATGTAGAAGCCACAGCGAAAGCACTTTGGCTTTTTAATGCATTTATGCAATATTTATTCTAATTGTCTGTTGGGGTGAATGTGTTGAATTGTGAAGTAATATTTGTTAGTAAATATTGATATCCCTTAACGAGCTACAAGCGCAGAGCGCCCTCTATTCGTTTTTAAGAACTTTCGCATTACACGTACTCTCCTTCTCAGTCTCTTTAATCATTTAATTATTATATGTATTGTATTGAAATCTAACTACCTTGTAAAATTTATTCTATTTATTATTTTTATAGAGAGAGAGAGAGAGAGACAGAGAGAGAGAGATTTACATTTTTCAATGAATAGCCTAGTCCTTTTCTGCTTCAAAATAAGCTATGTATATATACATATATATATATATATATATATATATATATATATATATATATATATATATATATATATATATATATATATATATATATATATATATATATATATATATATATATATATATATATATATATATATATATATATATATATATATATTTATTTCTAAGAGCCGCTGCCTGCACATTTGATTGGATTGTCAATTGGCAATGTTGCAGCCAGGGCAGAGTTGCAGTTGCTCTGCTTCTGCTTTATAGGGAACTTGAACTAGTTTGAAATGCTTTGAAAAGTGCATAAATTAGTTGTGTAAATAGTTTTCAGTGCATCGCTGGCTTCATTGAAGCTGATATGAAGCTGCTTCATTTGCAGTTGCAACAATTTGAAATAAATTAAGTCAGACCCGACACGACTCAATGCTCGATAGCTGTGCGGTCTCCCATCAGATGGTATGCTGGGACGGGATGTTGGGATGCTGGGCTGCTGCTTCCATCAAGTGACGCTAATGGCCACAACAAACAAAGCAAACGATGCATCTGATGCTTGCAGGGCAACAGCGGCAGCACCAGCAGCAGCAGCAACAACAAATTGATCAATTCATAAAATGATGAAAACGTTTAGCCAAAGAAAGTGTTGCGGCGGACAGAGGCTGGACAGGCCGAGATGCAAGCGTCATCACATCGCCAAACGTCAATTTTAATCACCTCTGATAGGCCACATTGAAAAGCAATGGCAACTGGGAGCAGGGAACCGCCGAGTGGCAACTGGGAACAAGTAGCAAGTGGCAAGTGGCAAGTGGCGACACACAGATCCCTCGCTGCTTGCGACACATGAAGTGAAGAGTTTTTCACTTGCGTTGGCGATTGTCACGATCGATGGCGACGTGCTGGTGGTGCAGTGGCGGTGTGGTGCTGCTGCTGAAATGAATACATATTCAAATAAGAAATCAAGTTCGTTGTCTGTCGCCAGTCGTGGCCGCATGCAGCAATGTCAATAGCTGGCTGCAACGCTGCCGGGTTGCCGGGCTGCCGGGCTGCCGGGCTGCCGGGCTGTGGGGCCGAGACATTGTCGCCGCTGTCAACGTTTGTCAAGGCAGCAGGCACCAGCTGCAACATGGGTGGCCACTGGCCAATGGCCACTCAAGCACCACCAAGCGGCAGCAGCAGCAGCAGCAGCAGCCGCGTTGACAGTTCCCCCATATAGAGCACACCGGATAAGGCGTTTTTCACATTACTTTGCGACCGGCTAGTATTTTCTGCTTCTAGCCCAGAAATTGGAAAAACGCCCCTGGAAATTCCTTAGGCTGTTGCTCCTTGCAAATCTCTCAGATTGGCGCCTAATTTGGCGCAAAGACTCAGCAGAGCCTGGGCTCGCTTTTAGAAAGTAATTGTGGCATTTGTGGCATGAATGAGCAGAGCAGCGCGTGGGTGGCTCTGGATGTGGACCTCGATCTGAATCTGCCGCTTGCCAATTTCCCACTTGTAGTTGTTGTCATTGTTGTAGTTGTAGTTGTAGTTGTTGCTGTTGTCGTTGCTGCTGTTATAAATGGGCATTTGATTGTCGAACCAGTTCTTGCCACCTGCCACCTGCCACCTGCAACCTGGCACCAGCAATGAGTTATTTGGTTATTTGGAAGTAGCGGTCACAGTTTTTCGACTTGATTCTTACAGCTTTCTTTAATTTATTCACGTGCAATTGGCGGCGACTGCCGAATAAGTTGACTGTGAATTGCATTCTACGACCTGATAGTCGGGTTGTACACATCAGGCCATATCATGCCCCTTTCCTGTTCGAATCGCTTGTAAAGCAATATATTTTATAGTCAGCTATCTAGATATAGATAGATACATATATAGATAAAGCAGATATGTATTCAAATGCACTCACATAAAAAAACAGAATATTTTATCGCCAACAATAACTAGGTGAGGCAAACAATTTTATAGATCACTATGAGGGAAAAGAGAAGGAGATATGGAAAGGAGAGAAGGAAAGACAGGAAGTAAGAAACAGAAAACAGAGAAGAGGATCAACAAGAGAAACCGAAAGAGAACAGAATCAAAATAAGAATGAGGAAGGCAATGGTAAAAATAAGGCATGAGAATGGAAAGTAATAATAAGATTGAGAACGAGAATGAGAATGAGAATGAGATTGAGAATGAGAATGAGAATCAGAATGAGATTGAGAATGAGAATGAGAATGAGAATGAGAATGAGAATGAGAATGAGAATGAGAATGAGAATGAGAATGAGAATGAGAATGAGAATGAAATAGAGAATGAAATTGAGAATGAGAATGAGAATGAGAATGAAATTGAGAATAAGAATGAGGTTGAAAATAAATATGAGATTGAGATTGAGAATTAGAATAAGAATGATAATGAGAATGAGATTGAGAATGAGAATGAGAATAAGATTGAAAATGAGAATTTGAATAAGTTCTTAATATCCTTATTTCTATAAATAGTAATATGTTTCTAGTCTGAATTACATATATGAATTAGATATTATATCATATATTGTGTCATTATACCTCTATCTGATTTACCCAAGTTTGACCAGAATAAAATACCAACTCACTTAAATTCATTTACTTTTAAGACAATGCAAATTGCTTCTTCATACACAAATACATAAAGAAAGACCATTCCATCCATTCCATTATACATACATATATGTTAGTAGGTCTACTTAGACATGTAACAGATTTCTGGTTAATTTCTAGCATTGCCTCATATCAGCCCTTCGTCCCTGTTGTTAATTGTTGCTAAGTCAAGTAGTTGGGCATCATAAATCAAGGGTAGGATCTCCATTCGATCCTGGGGCACCGACTACTAATAAGCAAAATGAAAAATGCGCCACGCCCCTGGGCCACTTAATTGTTGGCAAACAAAATGAATGCATAATTAGTTTTGTCAAAGGCAAGCCAGAAGCTGAGAGGCTGCGCAGCCGGTGGGGGGATCTGAGGGGAGCGACCGCTCTGAGCTCGGCCTGAGACTGGTACCGCAGCCAAGTTCAGGTTATTTATGTTTGTTGGATCTGCCTCTTATGCATATAATGCATTTTTTCTCTCTCAGTTTCTGTTGTGTTTTTTGTGAACTCGGCTAAAATGCATTTTTAATAATTTCATTAGGCCACAGCGAGGCAATCGCTGGGCAATGGCCAAGTTGTTGGCTTGGTTCTGGTTGTCTGGATGTCACGCTAGGGCTGGCTGGCTGGATGGCTGGATGGGTGTCTGGTCAGCCGATATGCCATAATTTGAATGCACTTTATAGAGACATTGAGAGGCAGACGACACCAGACTAGATAGTTTCTCACCGATAAAGGTGGAAATGGGAAATTTATTCTTTTGTAATTGCCAGTTGCCGTTTACCGTTGAATGTCTCACTCGAACTATGGCCGATAACTTAATTGGAATTTATATTATCGTTGCTTTGATCAATGTCTTTCAGTTCCCTCATTCTTGGTGCCCTCCGTGTGCTGGCATTAGCTTTACTGTCCGATAGGAATCTGGGAGCCAGGTTTCAAAATAATTTCCAAATAATTTATGCATAACGTCTCAAATGAGCTTTTAGTTTGAAATAACCATTTTCCACGCGAGCCCAAGTGTGCTTTATGAGTCTGCCACAAGAGATAATTTAAGCGGCGTGGAAATCGCGCGCAAATCGCTAGCGAAACGCGCGCGCCAAACATAACCGGTCAACAAGTTTCCATCGTGGCCTAATGACTTGGCAACTGCTGACTACGCCGACGATACGAATCCTGCGGCTGATATTTTACCAGCGATAAGCGATTATAAATATTTTACAAACTATATTAAATATGATCCCAGGCAGGGGCTAACTTCTAGCGTTTGGCCTTATCGGGCGAGCGCATCTCTCAGAGAGCTCAATCGCGGAGAGCAGCCGGCGCAGGCAGCTGAGCCAGTGGCCAGTTCGAGTCATGTGAAATCAATTTTGCTGCGTTGTTGTACTTAATTAAAAAAAAGGCAGGAGAAGACAACGGTGGAGATGGAAAAGGAGGAGGAGGAAGAGGAGGAGCAGCAGGGAATGCCTGCATATATTAAGTAGCTGTCCAAGGCGCAGATCCTTTTGAGCACTTCATTTGGCAGCAGGCTTCTCTTCCCTCCTCTCTTTGCTCTTGATTTTCCTTTTGTCTTAGTCTCTGGTCAATTAGCAGCATGCACTTGCTGTGTGGCCAGCTCTAATATCAACATAGACGAAATTCCAATATCGAAATTCCCAAAATTCCTTAGCTAATTTCCTCGCTAGGCTAGCGATAAATCAAGGTGTGTCCAAACATTGCGTGGGGTCCCACGTCTAATCAATGAATACTCGGCGCGAAGCGTTTGGCATTTGTCCTTTTTGACCGGCGCAGCCTTTGTGCAGGACACACACAAGCGTACTAGGCATGGATACACATTAATCAGGCATTGGCTCATAAATCGGTCCGTGCTTTATTATTTATTTGTGGCTCATTGAATTCGCTCGCCATCAAAACAAACGTAAATCATAATTCCAATTGTTGAGCGTGGGTAAACCAGAGAGAAACATATTTCAGCCATTATACGAAATTGTTTTCTGTATTTCATTCCTTTTCTTTATGTGACTACACTAATGAGACCCTGCCGGTGAACGTGTGTGAGTGAGGGTGGGTGTGTGAGTGTGTGTGTGTGTGCGTCAGGTGCCTGTGGCCAGCGAAAGTGTCTCGACTGGAAACGAAAAGACTGTGGGTATGCTTAATGTGAAAACAAATTAAACACAAAGGTCACATGAGAAGCTCGAGCAAAGTATAATAAATAATAAATATTTCAATAACAATTAATTAAATATAAATTAAATATATACCGTTTCACTTGACTAAGAATCTTATATTAATATAATTTTAATATAATTGTTATTCTCTTCTGCTTTCTTGCTAATGTGAAAACAAGTTAAACACAAAGGTCGCATGAGTAGCTAGAGAAAATACTGATGAAAATAATTCAATAATATATAAATATATTATACATTAAAAATATGTCGCTTCACTAGTACTAGAATAATGACAACTAGCAATTCGTGGTAAAAATTCTTGGAAGAAAAGATTTATTTTATTATTATTATTTTTTTTTTTTTTATTGATTTTGTTCTTTTCTTCATAATACTGAGTAATTGAATATATACTGCTGTGAATTACTAGATTTATTTCCCTATTGATTTTAATCATCTTCTTCTTTTGTTTTATTATAATGTATTCAACTTCAAGCAAAAAAAAAAAAGTTAATCTCTAATTTAATGAATCAGTTCTTTATTAATAAGATGAGCCAAAAGTATAACTGACTTAGTAACTAGTTCCTTAATTAAATGAAAATGAGCGCGTTCATTTTGAAGCGGATTCATAAAATCATAAAATTTACTCTTCTTACACATATTGAAATATAATATTATTAGGTATTCAATTTCGTTGCATCAAAAAACTTATATATAAATAATTTGATTAATTTATGAATTTCATTATGATGCACTTCTACAACTATGACGACTCTACCTTTTCCTTAATGGTATTGAAAACTTATCTAAAATTAAATCTGATTCGCAGTTATATTGAATACTTTCAACTTGGCAAGGGAATAGCTGATGATGATTTATTTCCTCATTGAATTACATATGTTTCCAGCCACAAGGTCAGCCTTTCCTTTGGGCCATTAAATCGAGTTTGGTTTGCCTGGCTAGGCTGCCTGAAAGTATGCATCTGCAGTCGCTTTCGCCTGCCAAATGGCAAATGCTTGCGAAAAGTGAAAATAATTGCATATTTTACCGTAATAAACGCATACTCCCACATACACTCACACACACGCAGACAGACTCTCATACACTTGGATAATTTATAGCCCGACCGCAAAATGTAGCGCCTAATGCAACTTTAAATCAATTTAAACTAGCTGCAAAATGGGGCGTGCCGAATGCTCACATGGCCCATATGCCACATGCCACATGCCACATGGCTCATGCCTCATACTGCATGCCGCATGGCCAAATAGCTCGTAATTCAGCATGTAAAATGCATAAAATTTCATTTTTGCTCATAATTTATTGTCAACTGAGAGAAAGGTGTGTCCCAGCTCGAGCCCGAGTCCATGTCCTTGCCCAGGACTCGCCTACCTGGCCAACACGCTCATTGTGCAGGATGCGGAATGTGAAAGGTTTCGTTGCGCTTGGCTGGCTGCCGCTCCGAGCCACACTTTCACCTTTTCCCTGCAGCCGCCGCCTCGCATTTCCACTTTTTGGCCTATTGTGGGCCATCCTTTGTGTGATTTGTGCAGCGGCAGCAACGGCAGCAGCAGCTGACACAGCTTACACGAGGCCTTGGCACGGGTCCCCGGGCCAATTGATTTGCCAGGGGGGCGGGCCGTGTGCCACTCTGTGCCCCACTCTGACTGCAACAGCCATTTGCAGTGAATCAGCCCCAGAGGCCGGTGCATGAGTCACACGCAGCGACTCGAGCATCTGCGGGTCGACTTCAGTACGACGAATTTCCAACGAAACGAGAATCATCAATGAACCGAATTTACATATCAAATTGAGTCTAAATTCATCCGTATATACATACATATACGCATGCTCAGGCATGTGCATATGCACATGTATTTCTATACATATACGTTTATATCTGTCGGAACTGGCGCTGGTCTTATCTGGGGCGCCATTTGAAGTTCATTTTAGACGCATTACCTGGCAATCGACTGAGAAAATTGAAAATTCAAAATTGAAAATGCGAGCACCATGAGCGTTTCATGTGCTCCTGCTCTTGCTCTGCCTCCTGCCGCACGCTCATCGTGTTGCTGTAGCTGTTGCACTAACGGACGCCAAAAACATTTAGTGGCAAGTCTCGCAGCCTTATCAGGGAAATTGTGTAAACCACTTGAGACGACTCGACTCGAGACGAACTGAGGGTAGAAGTGTGTGTCTGTCTGTTCGGTTTTTGCTTTTGTTTTTGTTTTTCTTTCTTTCTGTTGTTGAATCTCGAGATGTTTTCGGTTGTTTTTTATTGTTTTCCTTTAGGCATACATTTATTTATTTATGGCACGAGTCGAATTTGACCTTAGAACTTTGCTAGAAACTGAAAGTTCCAATACTAATATAATATTAAATATAATTTGATTTTTATGTATTTATAGGTTGATTTATATATATTTATATTTAATTATATATGCATTGGAGTTTTTTAATTTAATCTAATTTAGTTTAAATTTATAATATATATTTATATCCTATTTTATTAGCATTAGTGTTACTTAATTTCTTAATCATCTTTTTGTATCTCAAGGGAGTATTATTAATATCCCCAAGCATTTCCAAGCTATGGAGTAGAAATAAGTTCAGCTTCAGACACTAGAAAATAGATCATCCTCTCTTCAGTTTATTTATTTATTTTATTTTATTTATTTAATTTGTTGGTATTACTATACTTTTTGCAATGTTTAATCTAAGCAGATCTTCATAATATACCAGGCATAATAAGTACTTAAATAGCAGAATAACAATTTCAACATTATTGACAA
Source organism: Drosophila mulleri (assembly GCA_035047565.1). NCBI lineage: Eukaryota > Metazoa > Arthropoda > Insecta > Diptera > Drosophilidae > Drosophila > Drosophila mulleri. The sequence continues at coordinate 15,445,313 of JAWNPK010000168.1, forward strand.
CAACTGTCTCATTATTGACATATTTTTTATCACCAAAATCTTCCCTTCTAAGAAGCTCTATTTGTGTATATATACATTTGATAAAATTGACCTTCGCTTCCACTTTTTCATCTAGGCACTTCCATAGTGCCGTTTGCTCAAGTAGAACTTGTTAATGGACACGTCCTGGCCGTTGACAAGTGCGCGTCCCATTTGAGAAAAGAAATGACTGGCAATTAGAGGACAATTCCTGACAACTCCTCGCAATTTCTGTTGTGCTGAACCTAATGACATTGTCAATTCCGACTGTCAGCCGCACGTGACTTTGGCGCAGTTCGCGCGGCGAAAAAGGCGGCGTGAGAAGCACGGAGAAGGGCGAGCGGACAGTGCTCGCACCGTCACCCGCACACGAAGCAGCCCACCGGGAATGCCCTTACCAAATAATATTAGCAATATTTATAGAGCTGTCATAAGAAGAGCCAACATTGATATGATGTCTCGCAGTCGCAGTCGCAGTCGCAGTCACAGTCAGAGTCGCAGTGTGTGCCTCGGCATCACGTGCTGCATTTGGCTTTGGCTTGTCAGAGACATGTGCCACAATAGGGACACACAAAGGATATTCTCCAAATATTATGCTCCCCGTGTGTGTGTGTGTGTTCTGAACGGCATAATGGATTATAGTTGAGATTTGTGTATTCATAAGTATCATAATTCATACGAAATTTGTGTCAGTTGGGCTCAAATTAAAAAGGTGTCACACGGAGGGCCACGCAGAGGCGTGGCATGACATGGCAAAAGACTTAACAGAAATTGCAAATGACATAAGTAGATTTCAAATAGCCTGTATAGGTAAATATAAACAACTTTTAAGAGTGAATTTCACAAAATATGTATACCAAGCTATTAAAATATATATTGAGCTGAAAATAAATATTAAATTTTAACAAACTTGAAATATAAGGATATATTGATATATATAATAATATTGAACTATATTATTGCAGTCAACTCTACCTTTGATATATCCATATACCTTTCTAGGCTTACTATTCCTGTTTATTCATTCATTATCCTGTATAAAATGTTGTTTCAGTACATATTTATGCATCGCCAATCTACTCTAGCCAAAGTTCGTTAAACTCAAGAACCACCTGCAGACATGACGTGAGATACCAACCGGTGGCTGTAATCATAGCCAGACCCTAACTGCTCTGACCATATCCCAAGGCTCCAAAAATGTTGGCGTTGCGGAAATGCCAGGCGGCAGACATGTCTGCCATTTGCATACAACAACAACAACAATAACAGCAACAACAGTAACAGCAGCAGCAGGAGCAACAGCTAGAAGAGGAACTGCAGCAACAACAACGGAAGCAGAAACTTGATTAAAATTTCATGGCGACGCATTTAGCATAATAAAAATAAATAAAAAACCGAAAAGTGCCAACAATTTCGACCATAAATATGCAGCAACATTTTCGTGTGGCAACGGCAACAGCAGCAGCAGCGGCAGCGGCAGTTGTGCAAACTACATTAAATGTTTACTCAGGGCAGGAGGGGAGAGCCTGCAGGAGGCGAGAAGCGCTTATGTGATTTTCACACTATTATCCTGCACCGTCTGCAACAAGGAGCTGAGTGAAAGAAATGGAAATTGCAATTTATTGTTGCTGCTGCTGCTGCTGCCGCCGCCAAAAGCCATTTTCCATTCTCACATTCTCAAGAATTTAACAACAGCAGGGATTCGCAGGACTTTCGCCTTAAAGTGCAAATGAAGAATTCAACTTTTCCGCTTTTCCATTTTCCGTTTTCCACTTTCTCAATTTCCACTAAAGCAGCCTGCATAAATTTGACTCAGCCAGAAAATGCTGGCCCGTTGCTGTTGCCATAAACTCATTGTCATCAAGGCTTAAATTTTACATTTTCTACAATTAATTTGCATGCGTTGGGGGTATTCCCACACATCGAGAGCTTTGACCTGACTAGCTAGCTGCATGTGACATGCTACAGACGAGGGTTCCTCCTGCCATTGGCCATTGATAAGATTTACTCATGTGAGAGGATTGTAGATTATTTATCAGAACTACAAACTCACAGATCCCAATGAAAACTTGAGGAAGTAGAATACCAAATCCATTTTCATTGTCTTGTAAAGGACATTCTCTAATTAATTTAAGAGCTTTGCTTTCATTGTAAAATAAGTTTTCATTACATACTTTATTTCTAAATAATTATTTTTGTATATATCTCTGTTTAAAATAGTCTGAAATTCATATATAGAACCCTCATATATGATGATGGAATATAATGACCAGTATCTCAATTTCACATTCAAGAGAACATCAAACATTTAACAGGCGATAAATCCGCAATCGCGTTGAATGAACGAACATAAATAGATGAATCTGTTATGTCAATCTTTCAATTAGTTCCCTCCGTCAAGCAGTCAAAGAGAGAAAAACTTTTGTGGCAAATTGCTGCGGGTAGCCGTCATAACCTGAGCAGAAGCTTCAGTAATTGGAGACAATCCTCGCTGGACTCCTGCAGCGAGCTCATAAATAATGCCAAAGGATAAGCGACGAACTGAAATGGCTGCCAGGACCCAGCCAACCAGCAGCAGCAGGAGCAGCAGCAGATAATTGCCAAGCAATCAAACTTTATTGAAACATTCCAGCGAGCTCGACCCAAATACGACCTCCGGCCTCACTCTCATGCCCTGTAGCCAAAAAGCCAGCCACTTGGCAACATGCCGCTCGCCAGGACGACCTCAATCTGGGCTTCTGTCTGCGTCTGGCAGACGCCGCGTTGCCTACAACGCGCAACAAAAGTCGCCTCACAAATACACGCACAGCACAGCACACACACACACACGCACACACAATGAACAGATTCTATGAATGAATGAATGCGTAACTAAATTCGGGAGTGGGAGGAGGTCTTTTAGGCTTTTGGTTGGTTCAGTTGTTCGGATTGCCCTCAGATTATTGTTTTTCGTTAAGTATTTATAGCAGCGAATTTAATATGTTCTTTATTATTGATTCCTATTGACGAAGCTACTAAGATCTACAGAAAAAAATACGGTCTGCTAGAAATAGCATTGATGCATTGAAGGCGGTTTTCTAGATATTGCTAAGCCATAATCTAATAATAATAAAAAAGATGGTTGTATAACGGGAAGCTATAACTTTTCATCATGCTCCGCAAGACATACATTTATACATTTACATATGTATGTATGTGTAGACTTCATGACCACAATTTGAATTCCTGAATATAGTGCCATAAATAATTACTTGTATCTCTCAAGAGATATAATATTACCCTATTCGCCACACACATACTTAACATAACCAAAACAACTATAAAGGTCTTACGTTAAACTCGAATAGATAATTTCTACTCTTATTTAATTCCTCCTCTAAATCACTCAAAAGGGAAAAGTTCGTGTAGAAACAGTTTCAAAAATCAATTTTGGCCACCTATCCAGCCCATCTCAATTGGATTACTCCCCAAGCCAACTATCACAAACAGTTGCGTCACTTTCGAGAGGCTTTCGAGCCACGATTTAGCTCAAACCAAGTTATTTTCGTTTTCATGCAACTAAAAATAGTAACAGCGACTAATATTTTCCCAAGCTGGAGTCTAATGGAAAGTCGGGGGGAATTTCAATTAGGCCGTGCTCTGCATAAAATGGCCATCGCCGCCGCTGACGTCGACAAAATGGCGTCCAGGCACCGTTAAGTCGAGCCCCAGACTCTTGAATAGTGCAGACCTCGCTCAGAGTGGGAAATGACGCCAGAGTTCGCGTGTTCAGCGCGACCTTCAATCACGAGCAGACGACGACAACTGTCAAAAAGATTATATATACTTTATGTGTATAAATTCTGACTGGAACGCCCTTTCTTATTGGAAGTGCATTGCGTCAGGCGCTTCGATGACGCCAGCCGTAAAAGTTTGCGCCAAACAAACCCATAAAGCAACACCTACTGAGGAATTTTCTATTTGCTCGGCATATTTATCGTTGTTTGCAGACTCCGCAGCGTCAGCAGCCGAAGGGCCTCTTACGAGAGAAATCTCTGTGAAAGACGTATACAAAAACGATAAAGTACAAACGAACAAACTGCAACTGCGACAGGACGATGCTGACAGGACCTGCACTCCTTCCCGTCGATACATCTGAAGGAGTCAAATTAAATATTTGCCAAATTTGGAATTTAACAGGAGTAGTAGCGAAGTATGGATGGATGGTTGCCAGCTTATTAGGAACTATTTGTAACAGCCTAATTTGGTATTTGAATATTCATCTCATCTCTTTCATCTTAACTTTTAATGTCAGCATCTCAAATGTAACAGGAAAATTCGAGCTTTGCACATTTATCTCATTTATCTTAGAATATTTTATGGCTTTTAATGAATTTTATTATTTGAAGATCTTGTAATCTTTATGAAATTAAACAAATAATTTAATATTTTCTCAAATTAAAAATATTGTATTTAATGAAACAAGCATATACTCTTAATTAATATATAAGTATTCATTAACTAAAATTTAAATTAGTCAACTCAAGCAAATTTTTGGTGCTTTACTCTATTGCTCATACTAAAATTCTATAAAATCATTTTACTATTTGATAAGCCTAAATTTATAGGAGATCTCATTTATTTTATATTCAGCAAACATTGTATGTAGCTTTGCATATAGTTCTACCTTTCTCTCTCTCTCCGTCTATGCTCCCTAACATAACTCATTGGCTATGCAAGTGGGCCAAATAGCGGTTAAATGTGCTGATGCGAGCTTCAATTTGCAAACCCTTTTTGAAAACGAGCCTCAATGCGAAAGATCCAATCGAAATGCAGCCTGTTAATTCCAATTGGTGCATGCCCTGTTGACCAGGCGGCCATAACTGGCAATGCAATTAGAGTCTAATAAGAAGCAAAACACTAACGCCAGGCGATGCATAAAATGCAGTAGTAATCGTCCAAAAAGATGCCGAGCAGCAGACAGAAGACAGCAGACGGAAGACAGAAGACTATGCGGAGGCAGCCTCCTCAGAATATGAAAAGAACATGAAAGCGCAGCGGGCCACAAGGAACAACCAGCAACAGCAGCAGCAACAGCAGCAGCAGGCGAAACAACAAAAACTGACTGCAGATAGCCATCTAGTTAGCCAACAAATTGCATAGACAGTAAAGTGGAAATCTAACACACAGTCGACCACGGCCCGAGGGACTGGGCGGAGTCGCTGTGGTCGAGGGGGGCTTTCGGCATTCGGCTTTAGCTAGCGGCATGAAATGGTGAGAAATTTTCACAAATTGCGCTTAGGCCAGAGTCGAGGCTTATCCAGCCAGCCAGCCAGCCAGCCAGTCGGTCGGCCGCTTTGCACAGATATGATTAGGAATTTAAATGCTTTTGAATTATTAAATTAGTAAATATGCAACGCCCGGCTAGATCCAACTTCAATCGGGACTCTGGCTGCGATCTGAGCAGTTGTTGCAGGTGCAGCTGCTGCGCAGCCGCAGACGCAGCCACGAATAACAGACAGAAAGAAAGAAAAAACCAGTTAAAAGTCCATTAAAACGCCAGAGAGAGCTAGCTCCAGAGTACCATCAACGCGACTGAGAGGCCAAAGATACCCTGTAGAGAGTTTTGCCAAACTATAAAGACATTCCGCAGGATTTCTTTGCACAGACAAAGGAAGAAGTAGCTGGCATTGGTGAGAAACATTCGATTTCCGCATAGCTTCAACTCTTGGCCTCCAATATGATTGTCTTCTCTGGTTTACAGGTTTACAGGGTGTCTCGATAGTCGAGCCTTGTGCTGTACTGCTACGCCTTAGTCAGAGGCCGCCCATTCTTCAATCTCCTGCTCGCTGTTTGGCTCGTTTTGTTCTTGTTCGACGTTGTTGCTTTTGTTGTAATTACACGCCGCCGTACGCCCGCCCCAGTCGCAGTTGCGCAGTCTCCATCTCCGTCTCCTTCTCCTTCTCCTTCTCAGTCTCAGTGTCTGCCGCTGGCCCCGCTTTATGCTGCGTGTAATCGAATCTATCAATCTATAAGATAAATCTTATTTTCTAATCTTGTTATCGTGCGCATGCGCCCCGTCCAACACAAATTGCCAGTCTCCTTCGGTGCAGGCCCGCCACCACGGCCCAGTCGGAGGCTCGTGGCGGCCTTTGTATCGCACTTCTACTTAGCTTGTCCGCTTCGCAGTTGGTCATTGAGCAGCGCCAAGTCGGCTGCCCAGCTGGAGCTGGGGCTGAAGGCGTCCACATTTTGGCTATGGCCATGGTATTTTCGTTCGCCTCCTCCGCAGCCGCCCGCAAGCGATCAAGTGGAAGAAACTAGTGCATAAATTGGCATAAGTGGACAGCTGAGGTGGAAAATGTTATAGCCGGATTTTCGGTTATGCTTAATGCAACTGTTGCCGCAGAGCTTCACTGGACACAGGTGGGTGAGAATGCGCTAGAACTTCAACTGCACTCAACTGGTCCATCGAGCCCTCCTGCTTCTAGACTACTGCATAGATTACAGACAGTTCCTGTGAAGGTTAGATGAGCAGAAGTACGACCAGATATAAAAACTTAGATATCTTCTCTACTGATTTTGAGATATTTTTAAATATCTATATAAAATATAAACCAAACAATTGAGTCACAAACATTACATACCTTTAGTCAAATTTGGTTGAATATTTTTTTTTTGTTTCTTTATAAAACTTTCAACATGAAACTTGTAAACTTTAAGAACACTAAAAATTGACGATGATATTAAAAAGTGAGTATGAAAAGTGTGTATGTTGTAAAATATGATATGAGCACGATGAAAGATGATGAGGATGATGATGCCCTCTAAACTAGGATGAATGTGTGGGGATTTCGCAAGGGAAGAGTGCGGTCCGACAAATATTCAAGTTAGGCTTCTCTAAGTATGTATATGGAACGATAAGTATTATCGAAAGATGAGGTGAGAGCATAGTGTTGTTTTTTATAGAATTCCCTTGATGACGAATTTTAGTTTTAATGCCTCATCATTACTGGCAAATAGAGCACCAATTAAAGGTCTTATAATGAGGTGATACGTTTATAGGCCATTCTATAATAAATAAGGAGCAGCTCAATGGAGCGATACATGTATGCATCCATAAATTAATGATAAAGACTGACTTTGGAATGTAGTCATAATGTTGACCTATAGTTGATTAACCAATCTAATTCTGAATATTATGAATATGTTGTCGCCAAGTATTTTCAGATTACTTATTATATAATACTCTAATTCACTAATAGAATAATATTGTGTCGATTGTTTCATTAAAACTTTTAGTTAGTATTTTACAAAGAAGTCAATAAATCAGAAATCTCAATTTAAATTGGAATCAGTGCAATAAGAAATGAATGTTGATCAGCTTAAAGTTAAAGCTAAATGAAATGAGCATTTCCATAATCTAAATAGTCAGATCCTTGACTGAGCAACAGCTGAAGCAAGCAATGATGACAGTCCAACTAGCGCCGAAAGAGGTAGCACTAAAAATAGACGAAACATATTTATAACCACTTGGGACTGAAGCGAAGGGCGTCCGAGGAACGGCAACGAGGCCAAGTAGCAGCACTCTGCGAAAATGAAGAAGCGGCATGCAAAGAAGTAATGCCCATCAAGGGGCAGAGAGAGAGAGAGAGAGAGAGAGAGCGAGAGAGAGAGAGCGAGAGAGAGAGAGTGGGAGAGAGAGAGGGAAAACGGAAAAGCAATTAAGCTCGAGATTAATTTACGCGCGCTTGAAACATTTAACAGAAATATTAAGAAACACAAATAAACGGCAAAAGATGGTCAACCGGGTGCCCAAGACAGATCTGAAACTAGCGCCCTCAGAAGGCAAGAGCGAAACTGTTTTTGTTTCTGTTTTCTCTTTTTTTTTTTGTAGACTTTTAATACCCTGTAAATGATTGAACTCAATGTGAAGAATATGCATTTCCCATATATGATTGCGATTTATTGATGAGCTGACTGCTCTGAACGGAGATAAAGGCGATTATATATAAATTTATATTTAATGGAATAAGTTTTCTTTAACGTAAAGATTTCTCTAAACGCAGATGTTCCAAAGACCTATGTCCCAGTTCTAAACAAGGTATTTTTTAGTCATGTTTACATTCGGCTTCACTTGTGTGTTTGTCTTTAACTCTTACAGCTTCCAGGTGAACATTCAAATGTTCAGTTGATTGAAAAAGATGAAAAGTGCACTATTGGCAGCTGGACAGACCAAAAAGAGAGACAGATAGAGCAAATAAGAGAGAGGCAGCGAGAGGCGTAGAAATCAATGGGACAGCAGAACTCTCGGACAGAGGTGGGCAATATTTAAACTAAAACGAACAAAAGATGTAAAGCGAAGCCGACACGATCGCCGACTGCTCAATATATATATATTTTACAGATATAGATATATATATTTATATATATGTATGTATATAAATATATACACTGCAAGGTATATGTATGTATGTGGACTCTCTGTTTGTATACTTGGTTGATGATGACGATGATTTTGTTCTTGTTGTTGTTGTTGTTGTTTCTGTTATTATTTGTTGTTGTTTGCCTGGCCGGAGCTCACTGACGCCAAGGAATGAGAATGCGAACTGCAACTGCAACTGAGAATGGTTGCCAGGTTTTTAGGAAGGCGTCGTACCGTAGCATGTTTACTTAACGAATGCGCCCGGAGCCAACTGCCTCACTCCCTTGCACACATCTCTCTCTCTCTTTAGAGGGAGCCACGTATAAGCCACTTGAACGGAACTGACCAGTGGATGGGGTTGCCAACGGAGGTCAAGTGCAGGTTTTTAATATTTTCAGTTGCTGCTTCTTTATTCCCCTCTCTGTTTCAATCTCGCTGACTGTTGTGTTTGAATATTGAATTATGTGAGTGGAAGCTGTTGTCATCGCAGTGGAGGGTGGTCTCCGTAGCCAACTGCTGCTGCAGCCTGAAGGATGCGCTTAACGCTTCGACTCTTAAATACATAGACACCTTCTATGTATGTAAACAGCTTTTGTGCAAGGGTCTGCCATTCATGACTTCGGCTTTTTAGGCTTTTTCTCAGATTCATATCCACAATGTTTTCAATAATTGTAAATGGTTCGTTATGTCACAAAAATATGGCTTACATTATTTAATCAATTTATCAACTTTCATATATTCATGTATGTTTTCTTTTTGTTATATTTTTAGCATTATTATGACATCAAATATAAATGTATTTATTCTCTCAGATTGATCATTTAATAGCTTGACAAATTTTAAGGCGATTGATATAGGAATTAAAGGCTAATACTTGATTGAATATAGCAGTTAATATATATTTGTGGCTTTTGGTTATACCTATTCAATCCTAAGTCCGAAGCGGATCTACTAAGAATTTAATCTTTATATGTTTTTCTGTAAAATTCATTTCTTCATTGAAGGGAAATATGTTTAATTTTAAATTATTATATTAAATAATAATAATAAGGTCAGAGGAAAAGGCCACTCTTCGAAGAAATGTAATAAAATGTATAGTATTTACATATTTATGTTGGAAGTTCACGCTTCTCGTAGATCTTGCAGGTCACATAATTTTACCACGAAAAACTCATAGAAATGGCGAATACGTAAGTCAAACTCGAACATAAATCAAGTGCAGAGGAAAAGCGCCGCTGTCAGTCAAAGGCTAGACCCATAAAAAACGCTTAGCCATAAAAATATATAGAAATGGCTATAGTGAATTATTGTAGAGCTAGCCGAAGTTCTGGACCTAAAAGCGACACCTTCCATACATCGAGAGACGCGCAAATGTTGTTAAACAATTAAAATACCTTAAATATACATATGTATATTTAAAGACTTATGCATGGATATGTATGTACGAGGGCCGTTCAAGCAATATCGGACATTTTTAGATTCTAACTGGCTGGGTATATTCGATACTCTGATGTATTCCAATGAGCGATACTTGTAAGAAATTTTCATTCTAAAACTGGAATCTGCACATTGAAAATATAATGGAAGGATGACCAGGAGGTCGAGGAGGAGGTTGAAACAAATGCAAAATGTCTAATGGTTATTTCGTTGAAAGGGATCAAATTCAAATTGATAACTACAACAAATAATTCGCTATACTTTTGGAGCAGACCTCGAGAATAAGTTAAGGCAACCCAAGGGCCTGTGCCTGTGCCTGGGTCTGTGTGGAGGCGCATCCCAGTTCGAGGCAGTCGTCAGGCAAAGCCAATAAACTGTTGTTTATTTTCGTGGCGTCGGCGTCGCAGCAGCGCATAAATACATCCATCAAGCCCTGGCAGAGGTAAATGCTGCAGTGCATCAGCTCCAGCTACAGCTCCAGCTCCAGCTTGGGCCTCTGCGTCGGCAATTTATCTTTGAAATCAGCGTCTGTCTCGTTTTTTTGTAATTAGATACGCGCTTCGCAGCGGCAACCCACACATCCCCCCACAACAACAACAACAACAACCTGAGCAGGTGAAACGCTGCTTCGCAATCTTGTTCGTTTTATTTTTTGTGGGCGTGGCTGTCATAGGCGCACAGAATTAAGTTATACACAAAACGCCAAGAATGCCAGAACGGAGCTAGAGTTGCCCACTTTCATTTGCAACGGCGACTGCAGCAAACTGCGTCTGTGACTTTGCATGCGCAATCAGCACAATGCCGGCTCCGAGCTGCCACACCCCGCCGCATAACAGCCCCCCTGGACACACCGCACTCCTCTCCGGGCCTCTTCACAGTCGTTGAGGTGCTAAAATGCAAATGCAAATAGCTAAAGTCCAGCCATGGACACCATCTGCAAATGCAACTGCAACTCTGCAAGTGCATTAACAACTGTTGCAAGCCTGGTCAAAGCAGTTGACTTTCGATGCACTGCGAGAAAAGTGGGCTGGAACTCATCGAAATTCTAGGAAACAAAATATTCAGAGACAATCATTATATATGATGCGAAAACCTAAGACAGCAAACTATTATTCATTATTTTATTTTATTTTTTTGTTTATCCTTTCAAATTATTTATTGTCAATGATAAAAATGGAAAATTTGTATTTTATATGTATATCAAAACTTTTAATTTTGTTTTATTATTTATGGATCAACAAGCAATAGAAAAAACAATTATTAAATAATTACTCTGCGTATTTTTACAATAAATCATCACTAATTTTACTTTGCCTACATTTGCAATACTATATACACCCCTATATTTGTTCAGTGTATTACAACTGACGGCAAAAATTCTTCACTAAATTGCGTTTTAGACAGAGTCTCAATGGGTCAACATCTAATTGTAAGATATTTAGGGTAAACAATAGGCTTAATTGAAATGTTGAGATCATCTTTAACAGATCTGCTGATCATTATTTCTCGCTGAAGCGCAGCAATTCCGGAAACCCTATTCTAAGTAATTGAGTACACACACACTGAAAGTAAAAGCTTGCACAACAGTCGCTGGGCCACTACGAAAAACTCATTGGACGCAGGTCAAGAAAACAAGCTAAAATGCAAATCATGGTCGAGGCAAAATATTTGATCAATTACCAATTCGAAAATATTGACACGCTCAACATTGACAGCTAGCTGGCCGCTACGAAACTCCGATGCAGTAGACGCAGCAGATGCGAAAACTGACAGACAACTATGGAAATACAACAAATACAATAAAGAGTTATGGAAATGGGCAAAACTAAGTGTTAGAAAACAAAACGTTAACTTTTAGCCAGAAAGAGGCAACAGTAGTTGCCGCCCCCCTCACCCGTCACCCATCACCCATCACCCCCTAAACACTCCTCACCTGAGCGGCCCTCCGCCCCTTCAGGGGCTGCTGTAAATTGAACGTGTAATGAAAATGAGGCTGTACTAACTGATGTCTGAAGACTGCGTGCTCAGGTGCCGGATCCAAGTGTCGAGTATCGTATATCGAGACACACGGCTCATAGTGTCTCCCGTCTTCCGTCTCCCGTCTCCCATCACCCGTGTCCCGGATCATGCATCCCAGGTCTCAGATCTCGAGTCTCAGGTCTCGAGCATCGAGTCTGGGGTTTCTCTAAACGACAGTCATGCGGCGCGTTGTTGACGCGGCATAATGAGTTATTAGAAAACGTTTAATAATTTGCATAAATCAACAGCCAATGCTGTAAGCATGTGCGACCGTACAAAATAATATGCGCGGAATTTGACAATAAATAAAAAATGAAAATAAAACAAATTGTAAAAAATTCAATAGAGGAATATTAAGTTAAATTTAACTGGCATCTGGTATTCGTTGGCCGTTGATAGGCTTTCCGACAAGTAAGTCAAAAATCAATAAATAAATACAGCAAAAAATTAAAATACTCACTTGCATTGACATGAAGAAGTCGTAATACTCTTATAAATAATCTAATCTGATATTATCATTATATGAAATAGATTAAAATTATCTGTCTCAGGGAATAATCATTTTTGATTGCACAATAATTTCATAAAAGTAAATGAAAAGAGAGGGAGGGAGGGAGAGAGCAAGTTAATTGATTGAAATAATATTCATACACTTAACATTATTTTTCAGCTTTAATTATTCTGGTTTTTTGTCTAAGACCCCATTCGCATGAATGGGACAGTATAACCCTCCCATTTAAAAAAGTGCCTCCATAAATTCTATTTTTGGGTTTGGAGCCATCCATTGTTAGGGTATGAGGAATATTTAGTTGTCTGTGACATTTATGATATGCGCGATTGCCAAAAACAAAGGAACGCGCGAAATTCATTTGGATTTATTTTTGGCATTCGGTTGGGAATTTCATGCGCAAATAAATCAAATCGAATCAAATCAACTCAAAATCCGTGTTGTTGCCCTTAAAAGTTAAAAAAAAAACTTGTACTGCTTTTGTTTCGATTACTTTGAGATTACTGTGCATGTTATGAATGAATTGTGAGATACTAGTACAGCAATCTCAATCACGACTCTTGGGTATTTGTAGAAAAAAGATAAGCGAGCCGACTTCTGAAGTAAGTCTATCAGATTTGTTGTATCGTCTCAGGTAGTTGTATTATTGATTTTTTTATTTATTTATTTTTTTATATTTCCAAAATTTCCTGCACTTAAGTGGTCGCTACAGATAATCTGCGATTTAATTGCGGCGCGTCTGAAGTTCTGTTTCTATTATTAATGCTTTTTCTACTACTATTCTTTTTGGTAATAACACTACTGCATTCATTATTTCTGCAGCAATTATTGTGAGAGCTGCTTCTTTCTATTAACACAACTTTTTTAATAATTATTTTAATATTACTAGGATTTTTACTAGTGCTACCAAATTGACCAGTAATGCTACTTGTTAATACTCCTACTTTTTATACTAGTGCACCTAATCATTCCATTTCTACGACTAATAAATTGAATTAAAACTTATAAATTTACTACCTTTTTACTACTACATATATATGTATATTATAGGACTTTAAATACACTTTTCTACTAGCACATCTAATCCCTTAACTTCAACTACAACTGCTACTATTACATTTATTACTACTATTACATTCCCTACTACTACTACTACTACTATTACATTCCCTACTACTACTACTACTACTATTACATTCCCTACTACTACTACTACTACTATTACATTCCCTACTACTACTACTACTACTATTACATTCCCTACTACTACTACTATTACATTCCCTACTACTACTACTACTACTATTACATTCCCTACTACTACTACTACTACTATTACATTCCCTACTACTACTACTACTACTATTACATTCCCTACTACTACTACTATTACATTCCCTACTACTACTACTACTACTATTACATTCCCTACTACTACTACTACTACTATTACATTCCCTACTACTACTACTACTACTATTACATTCCCTACTACTACTACTACTACTATTACATTCCCTACTACTACTACTACTACTATTACATTCCCTACTACTACTACTACTACTATTACATTCCCTACTACTACTACTACTACTATTACATTCCCTACTACTACTACTACTACTATTACATTCCCTACTACTACTACTACTACTATTACATTCCCTACTACTACTACTACTACTATTACATTCCCTACTACTACTACTACTACTATTACATTCCCTACTACTACTACTACTACTATTACATTCCCTACTACTACTACTACTACTATTACATTCCCTACTACTACTACTACTACTATTACATTCCCTACTACTACTACTACTACTATTACATTCCCTACTACTACTACTACTACTATTACATTCCCTACTACTACTACTACTACTATTACATTCCCTACTACTACTACTACTACTACTATTACATTCCCTACTACTACTACTACTACTATTACATTCCCTACTACTACTACTACTATTACATTCCCTACTACTACTACTACTACTATTACATTCCCTACTACTACTACTACTACTACTATTACATTCCCTACTACTACTACTACTACTATTACATTCCCTACTACTACTACTACTACTTTTACATGCCCTACTACTACTACTACTACTATTACATTCCCTACTACTACTACTACTACTATTACATTCCCTACTACTACTACTACTACTATTACATTCCCTACTACTACTACTACTACTATTACATTCCCTACTACTACTACTACTACTATTACATTCCCTACTACTACTACTACTACTACTATTACATTCCCTACTACTACTACTACTACTATTACATTCCCTACTACTACTACTACTACTACTATTACATTCCCTACTACTACTACTACTACTATTACATTCCCTACTACTACTACTACTACTACTATTACATTCCCTACTACTACTACTACTACTACTATTACATTCCCTACTACTACTACTACTACTATTACATTCCCTACTACTACTACTACTACTATTACATTCCCTACTACTACTATTACATTCCCTACTACTACTACTACTACTATTACATTCCCTACTACTACTACTACTACTATTACATTCCCTATTACTACTACTACTACTATTACATTCCCTACTACTACTACTACTACTATTACATTCCCTACTACTACTACTACTACTATTACATTCCCTACTACTACTACTACTACTATTACATTCCCTACTACTACTACTACTACTATTACATTCCCTACTACTACTACTACTACTATTACATTCCCTACTACTACTACTACTACTTTTACATTCCCTACTACTACTATTACATTCCCTACTACTACTACTACTACTATTACATTCCCTACTACTACTACTACTACTACTATTACATTCCCTACTACTACTACTACTACTATTACATTCCCTACTACTACTACTACTACTATTACATTCCCTACTACTACTACTACTACTACTATTACATTTATTAATACTATTACATTCCCTACTACTACTATTACATTTAATACTACTATTACTTTCCCTACTACTTATACTACTACTATTTCATTTATTACTACTATTACTTTCCCTACTACTACTGCTGCTTAGATCTTAGCCCATGTACTTCGAATGGAAATATTCATAATTTATTTGTATATTATGGATATTATTATTGATTTTTCTCTAACAGATGTTGCTCGCCGCTAATTATCCAAATATATTCATATTTGTTTCTATATTTGATGTCATTGTGAGTTGAGTGGCGCTGAAGGCATTTATGGAATTTCAATCTAGTCGGATCTCTTACACACACACACACACACAGACACTCACCTGCAGAGCTTATAGGCAATGCGATTTTAACAAGGTGCGATAAACAATAAATTAATGGCCTGGCACGACGACAGCCACCACTGGATGAGCTCTCGCTCTCGGTCTCGCTGTCGTTGGTGGCTTTTGTCTCATAGAGCACCAGCGGTGGGCGCCGGAGCCAAAGGGCTTTGGCATTTGGAGCTGGAGCTGGAGCTTGAGCTGGGCCTGGTACTCGGATACTGGGACTGAGACTGGAACTGGGACTGGGACTGGGCTACGGCTTTCGGTTCCGACGAACAATTCATAATTGTCATTTATTTATTGCTCAGATATTGCGTGCTGGATTTTACGGGCGCTTATTAAAATGAATTTTTCAACACCCCTCCCAGACAGCGGCTGCTGCTCGCCCCCTCCAACTATCCGACAGCTGCGACTGCGGCTGGGCCTATCTGATAGGCAATTTGATCGAAAGCTTCGATATGTGAGAGCTCCACGCACCACAGCCCGCGCGCTCTTCTCTCGGCGGCTCGCATTTTTTTATTACAAGACCGCACACCACCCGCTGCGCATGCGTGTAACTTTTTTCTGATATTTTTTGTTATGCCTCTTGTTCTTTGCGTTTTTATGATGCAAGACTCTCGGTGTCCTTCGGCGGATCCGTTCCTTTTGTTGTGGCGCGGGTGGTGCGGCGCCCCACTGTGCCTGCCCCTTGGCCAGTGGTCAACAGTGGTTGGGCTGGTGGCTGGTGGCTGGTTGCTGTGCTTGTGGTTTTGTTTCGCCAATTTGTTACTCTCCGCTACGTGTTCACACCATTAAGCCGGCCGACTTTTGTTTGGGCTGCTCAAATTGATAGCGCATGTTCGGGCTAAGGATCTATGATTAATGACACGCGGCTATCGCGTTCGTAATGCTGTCAATATATCACAAAACACCTATGTATGTATGCATAACCGATTGTACTCGGAGTCCCACTTTCCTTTCCCCTCCCACTGCAGCTGAGCGTATGCGTGTGTGCGGGCATCGCGGGAGCCATCAGCGTGGCTGCATTGTGGCTGCATTGATGATCCTGTCCCAGTCCAATGCCAATGCCAACTGCCACGCTGCTGCTGGCAATGTTATTGACACAATGCTGCAACATGTTGCTGCTGCGTTGCAGCTGCTGTTGCAGCCAACCTCAAACCTGTTGTTGCACGTCCAACTCTGTCCACAGCCCACAAGACGGCCGTATCGCATGCGAGAGCAGCTCGACAGACAACGGAACATTCGACTCAAGGGGTAAGCAGCAACCCCCAGGCATTAGAGTGAGAGAGAGAGAGAGAGAGAGAGAAAGAGAGAGGGAGATGGAGAGAGACACGACCAAGTAAAAGAGAAATAGTAAGAGAGACAGAGAGTCTGAAAGAGATGGGCCTACTGTCCGCTGCAACAAGGTGACCAGCTGGCATTCGAAATTCCTAACGGGTAAAATCATTTGAAAATTACAATAGTTATTGCCTATAAAGAAAAGAAAAATTTTGTGATGAAACAATATTACAACCAATTATGAACTTCTAACTTATCGGAAGAAAGACAGCCATAAATTAAAAAGACTTTCAATTATTTCAAATATATTATTTGATTATTAATAATATTAATTTAACAAATCACAAAGTTATTTAACACATTAATAATGTAATTAACTTTAAAAACAGAGCAATATTTTTGTATTTACATATATTTTCTTCATTTTTCTTTTCCTGTGCATTTATATTCTATTCCATTTCGCTAAGCTTCAAAGCTCTATTATTTCGCTTATTGTGTGCTCACTGTAATCATGCAAATGGTCACCCCATCGGCATTGCGACATTACGTGCTATTCCTATGGCCTTTCGAATGGAAACCAACCCCTAGCAGTCGACCCCTCCCACCCTCTCGCCTTTTCAGTCGTTATGTTGGGCCTGAGCAAGAGCATGGCGTAAGACTAATATTATTGCATGCGATTTTCATGCTAAGCCGCATTGACCGTTATGCGGGCGCAGCCGTCTCTCCTCCCCTTGCTTACCTCTATTACTCTCACTCTTGCCCGCCCGTCCGCTCTATCTCTCTCTCTCTCTCTCAGTCTTACCCTCGCTGACTCGCTCTTCTTGCACACTTCCGCATAATGCTTAAGAGAGCCAATTTAACTCTTTCCTTCTCTCTCCCGCTCTCTGGCTCTCTGGCTCTCTTTGTTGCAACTGTGCTGCGTTGATAGCGGCAATTGCGAAGCTTTCTCTTGGCTCGGGCTCGGGCTCGGGCTCCTGGCCAGCAGTTGAATTGCAATCGACTCGCTCGCCCGCTGCTCTGGTTTCGGCTCTTCGTTTCTTGTTGTTATTAGCCTCAAGTGGCGTGCACACACACGCACACACACACACACACACACGCTCGCACATGCACGCAAACACACACATGTCGGAGCAACATCGTTGCTCCAGTAGCCACCCAATCCCTGCCCCCGACCGCCCCGCCCCCTGCCAGAGCAGGCGACGCAGCTGACGCTGGCCGGTCTCTGTGTCCGTCTCCGCTTGCGTCGCCCTCCCCTGCTGCGTGTGCTTCTGCTGCTGTCTCCTGCTGCCCCACTGTACGCGCTCTCGCTGTGTCTCTGCCTCTCCCGCTCCGTCTCGCTGCCTCTCTCTCGCTCTGGCACACTCTCTCGCTTAGTGTGGGTCTCTTCCTATAAGAAACCAACGTCAGCGCCCGGCTCTGCCTGGTCGGCCAGTTTTGCATCGCATTTAGTGGGGTTCACAACAAAAACCGCAGCCGCGAGTCAAAGTCGAGTCGAGAATCGAATGCGAATATGTGAATGCCTCGCCTCGCCGTCTCGCATACATATTCGTATCACTTAACACTCTAACAAATTCCACGGTCACCCCGAGTTTAATTAATTAATAACATTTTCTGTGCGCACCCAGTGGGAGCAGTGTCAGTCCAATTCAATTAGTCACGGCTCATCAAAGTCCAATGCAAATTCACTTAAACAATCAAATTATGACTAACTAATAGACAATCCTCTGGAACTGCGTGTGTTTACCTACGTGTGAGTGTGTGTGTGCGTGTGCTTGTGTGCGTGTGTGTGCGGTGAACACCTTGCTGACCAGACTTCTCGGTAATGACTAGACTAGCTGTAAACAATTAGCTGATGGGGCGGTCGGTAGGGGTAGGGCGGAGGGGTTGCTGCATTGGGGAGTCGCAAACTACTTCCCTTTCTCGTGCGAGGCATTCATGTCCCACAGGAGCTCACTTGAGCCTCTTAAGCCCTTTAAGCCATTTAGACAAACGTTTACACCAAGTAACAGTTGAAAGCGAACCCTTTTGCCTTATGTTGCCTGTGATTTGACCGGATCGTCCAGGCAGTGATTCATGCAGTGTTTATGAATACAGTGAAGACTGCCTAGCAGGGAACGGCTGTGAGTTGCTGCAAATTAGTGCAAACGGTGGCCAAAATGAAAGAGTCAAGTTTGTTGTATTACGCTAAAAATTTGATGGACTCGCATTTACTGCATCATTGGCGATTATTTACTTTGAAAAGTTGTGTCGACGTTTCCAGAAATAATATCACATGCTATCAGTGCATTAAACAATTTATTTATTTTATAATCACCGATGTTTACTTTGCTTTGTTCGAAACATTTCAGTGGATGTATCAGATACCACATATAAATGTCATTATGGGCATATACGCTTTACTCTGAGGTTTCTAAATGCAAAGATATAGGAATGTACACTAATAGAATATACATACATACATACACATATGTATTGAACTGATGATAGTTAAAATTCCCACCAGCTCGTTTTCCTAGAATAATTGACTATTATAGCTCATTGTAGAATTCAACGTCTGTCAAATGTCCATAGAAAAGCTCTTGCTGTTAACGCTATTAATTGAAGCATAACTAGAACTTCTGATTCAATTCGTCCAACTATCGCATTACCTTACATAAGACGAGTCGAAATACTCTTTCATTTGGTAGAGATTCATCGACTCTTGCATACTACTTCCTCTTCTTATCTAAGGAACTCGTTTCGGCTCACATTACATAAAACTCAAATTCATAATTAGCCATCTCTCTTAATAAGCTTTGCCATCTGATGGCTGAGATCAGCTTGGGCTCTGGCTGAAACTAACTGTTACATTTGAAACGTAAGCACAAGCAAGCAGAGCTTTAAAGCTCTCTGGGCCGTGCTCTTTACACAAGGATATACGCCTCTCTCTTTTGAGACCAAAACTGACGCGCAGCAGCAATTCTCTCTCACTCTCACAGCCGCTCTCTCTCTCCCTCGCTCTTGTTCTCTTTGGGCTGTGCACGTGTAAATCTTACGCCGCTCTCTGCCTCTCTTATTTTCACTCTCTCATCTCTCTCTGTCTCTCTCTCTCCCGCTTGCTCTCTCTCTCTCAAGAGCAGCGCAGTGTTTCTATACAATTTTTGACACTTGTGACATTTTTGACACACAAATCAATTGTTACGTGAATTTTCAGCGCGTCGTGCAGCAGCAGCAGCAGCAACAGCAGCAGCGACGGGTAAAAGCGCTGAGCAGCAAAAAGAATTTTAACAACAAATTAACTTGATAAATTCTACAATTTTTTTATTGTTGCCGTAATTTAGTTGGGAAGCGTATACAAATATTGCCGAAGCTCAAGTGAGGCATAAAAAGAGAAGAGTTTGTCGCATGTTTTTCGAGCTACGAAACGTAATCGTTGCCTACTTTCGTGTTCAGCGTGTGTGTGACATAATTTCGGTGCTTGTTTGTGTGTGCGTGCGTGAGTGTGTGTGTGTGTAAAATTTACTAGATTTTAGGCAAGCCTAGCTTGGTCAATTGTTATAAACAAAACAGTTTAGTTGAGTCTGTCTCCCCAAAACATGAGCCATCGCCTGCCCTGTGCCTCTGCCTCTGCCTCACTTTTCTATTATTCCAGCACACACACACACACATACACACACACATATGTTCACTTGGTGCAAATCGATTTCTGTTTCCGGCATTTTTTCACGTGGTTGCTGCCCCCCTTCTTTTGCCATCCGTCTATTTACCTGCCCTCCTGAGCGAGCCAGCCAGCCCGCCAGCCTTATGCTCATGCACTTTTGGCATTTGTTGTTTTTCCGTTCAGCCTAACGATTTTTCCTAAAACGTGCCAACAACAAATTGAGCAGAGCCGTCGAAAGTAACAGTTGGAAGCACACTTTGCAGAAGAGTTCGCCCCAGCACTCGAAGTTTTTCGGCAAGAGGGAAACTTTGGCAGAGCACATTCAGTACCAATCGAGCAGCGATTGGTGCCACGTGGCGTATGCGTAATATTTCAAAATAAACCTACAATGTAAAGAAGTCGAGCTCAAACCGAATTCTAATTCATTTTCAGTTGCACACTCGAAGCCTTCTACTTTTAAATATACAAATTCGCAAAGACTGTGTTAACGATATCAAAAGATGCAAAAAAACCAAACGAACGCAAGGAAATTCGCTAACAATAAATCAATTCAATTATCTGTACTGCAAAATTATTTAGTAAAGTGCTAAGCGCAGCGAGTGAATAATATTTGATAAATCAATAAATAAAGTGCTTAACAAAAGGTGTTCAAAATTCTAAAAAAAAAAAAAAAAAAAAAAAAAAAAAAAAGTTGTGTGTTTGAGTAAATCAATCAATCAATCAATAATTATAATATATTATGCTTAACATAAACTTAATGTTTACGAAATGAAATCAATACATTATAAGCCAATCAAATCGTACGAATATGAATGAACAGTAATTTTTCGAAATCATTATATATTATATATTTAATAACATATATGTAATCACAAATCTGCTGCATCGAGGGCGAAATCCATTCAAAGCCACGAACTTCTGTTACGCTCATCAAATGGTCGCTCGGATTGAATCTAACAAAAAAGCGTAGCCGAAATACGAATGCAAATTAGATGCAAAATAAATGGGTAAAATGAGGTCAAGTAAATACGATGTAAGTATTGCAGTCAACCTCTCTATATCTATATATCTGTATGATTTACATATTGTTATAGTTAATATCATTGTTCTATGCGTAATTTATTTAATATATTTTGAATTAAAATTATTAATTCAAAATTCAAATTCAAAACTTCGAGACTGAGGATTGACCTATTTGTGCTACATAAATGTATGGGATATATGAAGACTTTATTCAGTGTATACTGTTTATCCTTTCTGCCTTACAACTTTCTTCAGCAGCATTCGTAATAGTTTATAAAGGAAATCAGTAAAAGACGATTTGTCCAAGAAGCAAAATAAACTTGTTGTTTTTAGTTTTTCCTGGGCAAAATTTATTTCGGTAATAAAAATAAACACAGTGAAAATGTCTAATGTCTCAAATTAGGATATTTCTAAAATGGCTATAAATAATATCTAAAATCTAATTCACGCTGGCTTCGCGAGTGTTGTGTAATTCAAGCCAAAGCTTATATAGTGATATGTTTATAATTTCCCCTATATCCTATTCTCTATGAAATAAATGAATACATACATTTGTAGCATAGTGTTTCACAACTGTTGGCTGTATATAATATATACTCTACGTCTTATACATCTTACTTAATTTCTCAGTTAAGGTTTCACTCTGAACTGCCAATAATAAATTGAATGCCTTTCAAGTTGTTAACCAATCTCTCCCAGGGGTTCACTTGAAGGCTGCATACATCTAAGGGGCATGACATTGATAGACTGTGATCTCTCTCCGCCTCTCTCTCTCTCAGCCTGTCTCTTCTCGCCGCTGCCAGCCAAAAATTTACATAATCACTTAACTCATGGCCCACATTTTCAGAGATAATCTGAGGCAAAGAGGAGAAACCGTCAAGTGCACATAAATTAAAACAAAGATCGAAAAGTGCAGGCCTCTAGCTAAGGAGCATGCCATGCCACGTCGATTGCTCTGGGTCGCCCTTAATCTTGAATTACAAATCGAGTGCAATTATCTGGCGACTGCAATGAGTTTGCTGTGCCTCCGCTGCGCCTCCGCGGTGCCTCCGCTGGGGCTTGCAATTTGTTTTCACACTTTACGATTTGCATGGCCCGCAGCCGGCCGGGGCAATCAATGTATTTCGATAAGCGCCAGTTCTAGGCCCTGGCCACAGCTGGGCAAAAGCCCACGGGGCTGCGTTGCATGTTGGCAATCGTTTATCTGCGAGTAGACGAGCTAATTCGTGCTGAGCTGCTGCTGGACGCGGACCTCGACTCCAACTCCAACTCCAACTCCGACTCCGACTCTGACTCTGACTCAGGTATCGGAGCTACTGTGCGCCTTTAAATTTAACATTTAATTGATTTGTCAACACAAAATGTCTGTCGCTGTTTCCTGGCTCGCTACTAAGCGGCTTAGCAGACACGAAACTCCTCAAGCGGCTTAAGTTTCGGGTCTAAATACACGAGTTATGCTGCATAAATTGTCGACTTTAGTTGGAAAACGAAAGTGGATGGAGTACGTGCCCAAAGGAAGTGTTCTCTGCTGCCGCCGCTGCTGCTGTGGTGCCACATCAAAGGCCAGCTGACAACGACGAGTGCCACAATCATCAATCACAGCGCCTGCTGTCCCGTTGAAGTGGCATGCCACTAGATTGCTGCACCACCACCAGCAGCAGGAGTCGCAGCAACAGCAACAGCCACTGCCTCAACTCAATCAGCAAAGTTGCAAGCTCATTGCCCGCCCGGCCTAGGCCCTGCCGTGGGCGATCCCATCCCATCCGCTCCGATCCATGCACCAGTCCAGGCTCTGTCTGAGGTCCAGCTCCACTCCGAGTGCCTGCGGGACTGTGTGTGTGGGCGCCAGCTTGTGTGAACGTGCATTGATTGCTGAGCTTTGCATTAGGCATTGTGCGTTTGCAGAAGCCGTCCGCACAGTGGTTAAAAACATCTACAATTTCTAATTCAAATTTATCAAGCGAATATTCATAAGACACGGTAGAATATTTTGAAAAGCATAAAAATTTCAAATACCCCAGTAGCTAATAATAACTGTGTGAAGCAAATAATAAATCTATTTGTCTTATATAATTTGTAATATATTCTGGTATAATTATTACTTTGAAGTTTATTCATTATTAATATTTATTCATAATTAATACGTATATATTATTAAATATATATTATTGAACACTCCATTGGGACTGTTGAATATTTAAAATACAGCCCAAGTGAATCTACTTATTAACACTTTTTTTTAATTTAAAAAAAAAAAAAGAATAAAATAAATACATTTTTTTATAAAAATTTACGCATTCAAGAAAGTGAAATAAATATATTGGGTTTGGTAATGTGATATGATTTATTAGCACAATGAATTTTTTATTAGAATCATCAGAAAATATATTTGTATATAATTTCTATTTACTTGTTGTTGATTATCCAATTTATGTGCATTACATATTTGCGCTATAAACAATTTCATTTCAAATAATTCTTTTCCATTTTACAAAATCTTTTAGTTTTACTTATTTTCTTTTATTATTATTATTTATTATTTATTTGCGTAGCAATCTCATTCAATAATTTCAAATAAAATTCTTTTCATTGGCCAACTTTGTCAATTAATTTCAGTCCATTTCCCACGTGATTCGACACACTGTGTCGCTTTGACACTTTATGCAGAGTGACATTTTAGCTTCTTGGATTTTCGTATTTAGGTAGGCAACGCTCAGTGCCGCCTGGAATCGAAATTATGTTGTCTCTCTGTCGCGGTCGTGTCTTATTGTCTTTGTCAGTATCATTGTCTTTGGCGAACACGCGCTGCCCCGCGCGTGGAGCGTGGGCCGTGGTCCGTGGTCCGTGGTTCGTCAGCCGTGGGCCGTGGTGGCGCAGGTCGTGTGGGTCTGGCTTTATTAATTGTGTGCGAATGTTTGCACAATTTGTCAATATTATCGCGCAAACATGAACATTTGTAAGTCCATGCCCCCAAACCAAAGCCCAAGACCCAAACTCCAGCTCTAACTCTGATTCAAACTGGAACCGGCGACCGCCAACCGCCAACCGCCAAACGACAAACGCCAACCGGCAGCCAAAAAGCCAAATAGGCAGAGACATTTACCTCCACAGCTACGTACCACGCCTCACGTTCCCGAACTGTGTTTGCCTAAGTGATTTGTGATTTATGAATTCAGTCGCATTTGCATGCACATTTAATGCGATGTGGCGCACGGGATTGGGAACGTGGACGGGAACCGGTGCCTGCTGCCACCTACCGGCAGCTCCTCCAGCAACTCTGGCTGTGGGGCTTGCCTAGTTTGCTAATTTTCTGGCATCACACGTCTGCTATGCTTTACGACTTTATAATGCCCTGTTAATTGGGTCAGCCAACGCGATTGAAGGCGACGGAAGCTAATGGAAGCGTTCGAGGGCGACGAGCGCTCCAAACGTTTGATAAACGCGTTCTGGCATTGCCTCCTGACATGCCTCATACATATTAATGGAGACTTGCGACTGGGCCTCTGCTTGCCACAGCCCGCTGCCCGCTGCCCGCTGCCTAAGTGGGTCTCCGGTTACCAACTGGCGGCAACAGCAGCCGATTTGTATTTGAATTTAAGTAGAGTTTCGACTCGAAGCTCAAGCTCCTTGAACCCTAACTCAACTTGGTGCATGGCATAGCAGAAGGTGCGCTGAAACTATAATCGAAACTCTACGATGAATGACCAAACTGAAAACAATACACAATTGACTCCACCTACCATTCGTAACCATTACATCAGAGACTTTGTGATTGCCTGCTGAGTTCACATCAGTTCAAGTTGTTAACTTTGTGTAATTCGTTCGAGTAAAACCTCTCAAAGTCCTCAATTAACCTCTTAGTTAGCGGTTGCAGCTTTACTTGGATTTCCTGTTAGATATATTCTTGATCAGGGCGACGAGCTGAGTCGTTCTGTTGATGATTGCACTGATAGATTTTTAAAGTATTCTTATTAAAACTTAGTTTTCATATTGGGTGATTTATTTTGCAATTTTTCAATTTCTTGATAATAAATTGAAATTAAAAGCTTTGATTTGATTTTCATATACAAATTGTTGAATATTAATTATTTGTTATTTTAATCATATAGCTAAGTTTTAATAATTAAAAGTATATTTGTTTTAAATAGCTCAAAAATTAATTCTGATTTCTTAATTTATTCTTTAAATGTTTTAATCGTTACGGTCGCTGGTTAAAATAGAAAAACATGCGATTTTTAACAATGAAGTTAACTCGGAACAATCCCCAGGCGACTCTGTACACTGAAACTGATTTCTTTGGGAAAACTTTCAACTTTTTCGCTCTGCTTGCGCTCAGCAGTTTTGCTTGTTAACCTCCATTTTATATGCCATTAGCCTTAGACATAAATAAATCAAGAAGGAGAGAGAAAAATAAAAACGAAGCAATCGTAAAACCACAGATAATTTTTTATATTTTTATATGGCAGGCGAGGCAGGGACTTGGAATTTAGCTAAACTTGAAGTGCCTAGTCCAAAGTCGAACTGCCGCTAACATAAACCAATAGACGACTCCATTAGCCAACCACAACAACAGAAACAGCAACAACAGCAACAACAACAACAACAACTTGAGCTGGTTGCCACCAGCAATGATCGACCAAGTTTAATAGAAAGCGAAAACCCGACAATTTTCACAACTTTGTTGGCTGCTAAGCCGCGAAAGTAAATAATCCAATTATCGCACACACATGCGCGCCCATAGCATAAATAAAATCATTTGATAAGACAAGCCAAGGAGGCATCGGCCAGTAGTCCAATCTTCCAGTTATACAGTTTGGCACACCAGCAAATTGCATAAACATGTTCCACAGCAGCTGAGGAACTGCTGCTGCTGCTGCTGCTCAGTCTGTTGGTCGGAGGAGGAGGGGGAGGAGGAGGAAGTGAGTCAAGCGACTTGGCATCGTGGCATTTGAAATATGCTGCATTAATATGCCGATAAATTTGTGCGGCGAAACAACTCAATTAGATGACAGGCAGCATACGAGTTGAAATTAAATGCCATGAAATATTTTCCTGCCCCAGCAGCGCAGCAACAACAGTGTTGCTCTTAAGAAAGAGACTGCTGCTGGCAGCAGTTCCGCACACACAACATTGTGTCAGTGTCAGAGACAACGACGACGACTGCGACGACGAGGAGGAGTGCGTACGTGTCAGCAATTTGACAGACATTCATCAAGCCGCATGGCAAATGCTTCTGCGCCGGCGCAACTTCTGCTGCTCCTCCTCCTCTGGCTGCTGTAGACCCAGCTGTATCAGCGCCTGTCACTGCGCGCCTGTCGCATGCTCAATCATTGCCGAGTTCCAGTCAGTCCCCAGTCCCCAACTTGGTCAGAGTTGCAGTTGTCATTCATTGTGTGCCCCGTGCGCATAATTGATTTTGTGCTGGGGCATTGTGTGGACTAGCGACTGCCGACTGCCGACTGCCGCCTCCTTTGCCAGCTCCTTTTGTTGTCATATTAATGTCAAAAGATTGCACTTGATCATGAATTGTGGAATTGTGGAATTGTGAAAATGTGAAAACTGCGTGGAATGGCGAATTGCGTGTTTGCCACTTAACACTTTATGCACTTATCACGCCTGCGGGCCGACCCACTCAAGTGCCACACCAACAACTGTGGGAAAGCTACTGCAACTGCAACTGCAACTGCAACTACAGCTACCTCTGGGTGAAAGGATGCGCATCTGCTTGGCTTGGTCTATTTGTTGGCTGTTGAAGGACGTGGGCTGTGGGCGTGCCGTGCCACTTGCTTTGACACGCATGGGAAAATATTTTTGTTTTTGTATCTTCTGGCTCGACTGCAAATTCAATTGCAATGCCAACAAGCGTCGCTACTGCTGATTCCGATTCTGATTCTGAATCTGATTCTGATTCGGATTCTGATTCTAGGTAAATATCGACTTCGTATTGACTCACGTGTAATCAGTTGGCAGTCAGAGGCAGCTGGCAGGGAGGGCAGGAGGGGGCGTTCCACGTCTCGCCGCTGTCTAAAAATAATAAGTGCAAATGTTTATCAGAGGTTTATCAAGGGTATTACTGACCTAAGCTACCTTAATATATATTGCCAAATGGAAATGAGTTTAGAAGGTGACGAAAGCTAAGCCGCATGCAAATAAAACTATGATAGCAATCAAAATGTTTTTTCTGTAATAATCCACAAATCGCTTTTGCGATACAATTAAATCGGCAATTGAAAGAGAATTCTGGAATCGGTAGGACCCGTCTACACCGTTCATATATTTAAGGCTGACTGATCGAATGATAGCTTCTATGAGTTTAAGAACTAACTGCTTTAGTGTGTTTTAGGGCAATCAGTAAGTACTTTTAATCGAAAATAAAAAGAAAAGAGTATGTTGGTATACTGAAACTTAGATTCACCAACAGCCAGCATATAAAGTCCGAAGACACCCTTTAATAATCGACGTAAGATGATAGACATAAAACATGATATTCATAGAGATTTATATCTACTCAACAATTTCATTGCTACATACATTTGACTATAATGAGTAGAGCTATCGGTTAGCTTAAATATATTTTTGATAGTCGTCTCATTTGCTACTCTTATCTATAAATAACACCAGACGCTGTTCCGGATGTAACAGACGCCTTCTAATCCCCACTTTTCGCGAGCAGACACAACTTGCGAGTGCAATAAGCACTTAGGCAAACCTCAAGTCATAGAGTCAATGCATGCCCGTCTATCCCTTGCTGTTTTTTTCAATTACGAATCGGAAAGCAAATTCACGATTATCGGGCACACACAAAGCCGAGTAAACAGCTCAATAAACTATCATTTAATAAAGTGCTAAGAGCAGACGCTGACAACTCAATGTAAAAGCGATGACAGTGCCTGATAAACAGATGGAGATGGAGATGGTGATGGAGAGAGATGCAGATGGAGGTGGAAGGGCGACTGCGAGTGGGTCTCAAATAGTGAGTGGTACTGTAACGGGGTCTCCGGCTAGGTCTGGTTGGCGGCAGCTCGATTTAACAGTTAGATGCGCATTAATATGGATGCATTTCAATGTCAGGGTGACTGTGGGTGGGGTTTCCCCTATGTATAACTGTGTGGGTGGCTGTGTGGCTGGGTGGCTGTGCATGTGTGTGTGTATGTGTGTTCAATGGCATTTCCTAGTCGTAACCGAGTTCATGACTTGGCTGGCAGCTCGCTCCGAAAGCTGGGAAACTAGTTGGCATCGAAGCACTGCGAATTGCATATAAATATCGTATAATATAATAACTGGCGTCTAAATGTTTGCTGTAATTACGAGCAACATGTGCGAACCGCAGCGCCCTTCGGCAAACTGTTTTACAGTTGTTATTACCGACGTTCTTGTCGATGTTGTTGCTGTTGTTGTATTGCACAATTAAATGAAGCAATTAAATGGCTATATAACAGACAGCTCATTGAACTCTGTGGGCAAATAACTTGTGAATGGGCAAACGCACGCGAAAAGACATTAAAAATTGTGCCATTAAAGAAAAGTGGTTAATTAAACAAAGCCACATGGATTTGTAAATGAAAATCAAGGAAAAGAAATATTGTTGCGACAGCACTGAAAGTAAGCGTCATGATGGATATAGTATACCGATTAATTTACTAAGCCGATTACGATTAATAAAGTGTTTATCAATCGTAATCGCCTTACTAAAATAGTCGGTATACTATATAATTATTCCAGGAAACACAACAAATCCTTATTTAAGAAGAAATAAAAGTAAATAGATTTAATGTTTAGCTTAAATATGACCTAAATTCGGGACAGTTCAGATATAATATGTACTTTTATTAATTTTGGTGCAAGACTGAACGGTAACTTATATTTCATACCATCTAATCGTTTTCCAGACGCTAAGAAAAACTTCATTTACAAAAGTCTAAGAATTAGGGCCCGCCCTAATGAAGTATTTATGGAGCTTTGTGCTTGACTTACGAATTCAGCAATCATTGAACATTGTGTAAGGCGCAAAGACGATTGATTAATTGCTTTAGAGCTTAGATGTCACCAAAAACCACTTGACAGCGCACAGCTCGCATGATCGTTTATTTTTAGCTATTCATTACGTGTAAATTGCGTTGTACCCATATATCATGAGGCTCGCACGTTTATCCATCCATCGACAAGCTAATAGAGAGCTGCTCGATGGCCCTACGACGATGATAGGACCGAGGGCAGAGCACACCCTGGGTTCAGTTTCAAGCCGCCCAGTAGTGGGCATTACGAATCGAAAGTGCGCAGTATGAATCGAATGGTACAAGCCATATCAATTTGCATTGACTGTAACTAAATGGGGGACCCGGAGTGGGTAATCGGTAATCGAATGGGCATGAGAACAGAACAGAACAGAACAGAACAGAGCAGAGCAGAAAGCATGTAATGCAAATGTGATTGCTATTTTTATGAGACAACAACAACTTTGTAAATGTAATTGAAATTGAAATTGTAATTGTAATTGAAATTGTAATTGTAATGTGTGGCCGTTGTGCTGATATTGTGTGCGGTTATCTGATTATAACATTACTTTAGTTTAGTAGATTGCTCAGCCCCGCTGACATAATGACAGCTGTACGGACGTGTATGAATATCAATTGCATCGAAGTCGTACAGCAAATCGAGAGACAGATTGTCCAGTGTCTTAAGAAAAAGGTTACTGCCAACCGGTTCAACACTTCATTTGTATGCGATTCTGAGAGCGGCAGCTGAAGGCAACTGAATATAGATTTGCATCAGTCTTTAAGTATGAATATTCACTGAGGCCTTTATACATGTATAATATTTGCAATAGTTTCATCATAATAGTTTATAATTTGACTATTTTATTTTACTCAAAATTTGTGTACAGCTATCTCTCGAGTTGGTTTCAATTTTTCCCTCAAAGAAACTAACCTGATGTCAACTACATATGTAGATAAGATCTATCATATATCATCCAATATTATCGGATAATCACTTTCAGTTGAAAATAAAATAAATTAATATTTGCATATATATTGTTTAATATATTACTACGAAACACAATAACATTTCTAATAAGCAAATTTATTTAAATTTATTTTACACAAATATTTTAAACTCAAAATGTTGTATAGAAAATACTTATCGGTATATTATTAAATTTTTCAGAAATTAAATTTATGTAATATGATATAATGTTTTAATTTAGCATTTCTTTCATTATTTTATTTTGACAGAAATTTGTAAAGTTTCGAATATCATTAAAGCTTTATTTTATTTAAATAAAATTGATATCATATTTTATTTCAGTATTAGTAATTTGAAGATTTTTAAAACTGTTTTTTAGTAAATATTTATGTAAATATTTTTTTTGATATATTTATTATAGCATCGTTCAAAGTCACGATTTAAATTATCAGTGTTAAATTGGAATCTGTAAGAGGTTTTAAGTTTCTTGTTTAAATGAAACCCAAACTTTTTTTAATGGCTTACATATTTAAATTTATTTATTAAATGGTTTCTATATTTTTTAGTTGAATAAAACTTTTGAAATGCATGCAAAAGATGTATAGGACATCTCTTAATATATTTCATTATTATATATCTTTAGCTTGCAGATTGTTTTAGCTCGTCTTGTTATTTTCTTTTTTACTTGAATAATTCTGAAAATGTGTTTTTCATCTATCGTATTGTTATATAAATTGCAAGCTGAAGCAGAAGGCAAGCCCGAAATGTATTTCCGCATCGCTTTCGGCTTGATTCATTTCCGAGTCAGTTATTTTGTCTGTCAAGGAAATTGAAAATGGGTATTTATGTAAGAATAGATCCAATTGGATAAGGCCGAAGGCGCGCAGCAATCCGTCCTTTTGACTCAAGGCTGAAGGCTCTTTAAATGTCACATAATAATTCAACTTTAGGTCAAAACCTGAGACTTGTCGAGTCTTGAGCAAAAACTAGGCTAGCGAATCAAAGAAACTGGCCAGAACTGCTAAACGTGGATATCTATTTAAAAGCATTCGACATTTTCGTCCGACTTTGTCTGTTGTCCTGTTTTCAGTGCGAAGCTTTCAGCCATTTGATTGGCTTCGACCGCCTGCCTGGCCGACTTGCTGCATTGCCGCCTCGCTAGCTAGCTTGCTTTGCTATTGGCAATTAAGAAATTCTTGGCCATAACTATCGACGCTTTATAATGTTTATCACATACATTTTTTATCGCAAATATCACAACTTCATCAGCAATCAACAATCGACCAGCAGCAGCAGCAGCAGCAGGAGCAGGAGCGGCAAACAGGCGAGCTGACAATTAGCCATAAAATTAGCTGCAACTCGGCTCAAGGAATGCGGTGGCCAAGGCAAATTGAAAACAATTTAAGTTATTTGCATATAAATGCAACTTAAGATGCAGGCAGCAGCAGCAACAACAGCAACAACAGCAGCAACAGCAACAACAGCAACTGCTGCACATTGGCCATGTTAACGTGTTGGGCTTCTAGTGTGCCTAGTTCGTTCATCACAAATGCATTAACCACATCAAATGTGCAACACCTGTCTGATATGATCGATCCAGAGATACCTTCTAAATTTCTATAACTCATAATACCATTGGCACTACGTGTAAAGCATATTAGAAAGTGTTCTTTTGTCTAAGCAGAACTCCCTTTAGAAGTAGTTTCAAATGCTTGACTCTCACATATAAATATATTAAATTGAAAGAAGAAGTAATTTCGAGTACAACAAGCTCAAAATTAAAGATGTTGTGTGCATTTTGTGTTTTACGGCTTTACTGGGGAAAACATAAAAGGCACCTTTATATGCGATTCTCAAAAACCGAATGTGAATTTCATTTCATCATTTGATTAATAAATCGAATTTCCATATTAAAACTTCAATAATTGTTATAGGAAGAAGTTTAAGGTATTTGAATATCAGTTCCGTACACCCCAAGCACACTATTTACAGGGTATTTGGAATGGGCTGTTGCTGCAGCCGATTAATATAATGGGAAGTGCAATGACGTTTTATTAACCGAAGAATATCAACACTGATATCGCTGACCAAATGCGCCTGGTAACAATGGCACGCTGCCCAAGCGATATATCATTTATGATCTGAGCAACGATAACTCGCAACAACAAGAAAACATAACAATACTCAAAGGAAAAGCAGTGTAAGACCATTGCAGTCGGGGAAGGGCGACTGAATAATACTGTTTCATAATCGGAACAAAATTAAATTGATGCAATGTATAATATAAATAAACTATTTAATTCTATTTACGTGTCGAAAACTGTGGCAGATATAGGGTTTTCTGATTAACTACATCTCAAAAATGGCAGATATGTCAACTAGATATATTTTCAAACAAGCTAATATACTCTTTTCACTTAGCGAACGTGTATAAAACAAAGCCAATAAATTTACATTTTTTAGCGATAAGAAAAAAATTGCATGTGGCGCCTAAGCAAAATAAATAATATAATTACACACATATATATGTCTGTATAGTAGTGGCAGTAAAAGAGAAAACAAAAAATTTCCATTGTGAGTGCTGTAATATTTTAGCCAAAGTTCAAACTACATTTCACGCCTAATTTCATTTGACAACAAACGAGAAAAAATACATTGAAATATTTTTTCACATTTCACATGCTGGATATATAGTAAATATGCATATACATAGGTATGTATGTATGTATGTATGTATATTTATTATTTATATTTTGCTTTGCCTTTTTGGGTCGGCAGTTGCGGGCGCTGTTGTTAATTTCCGACATAATTGCAAAGCGACAATCGAGCCAGGGGAGGACTCGGGGCGTGGCAGTGGCTGTGGGGCGACTGGTTATGACAGCAGCAGGCGGCAGCAGGCGGCAGCTGCAAAGCGCGACTTGCCGCCGTCTGTGGAGCATTTGAATAATTTGCAATTAAACTGCAAGCTCTGAATTCAGTTGGAGCAATCAAGAGTCAACAAAAGTAAAAAGGAAAAAAAAACACAGAAAGAGAAAGAGAAACAAACTGCTGAACATTTCTTTTCGAGCCGGCTGTAAGCCGTGGCGTATGCGTAATATAGCATTTGATTATTTTGTGAAACAAGTTTGTGCTGGCCTGGCCCCGAGAATGAATCGAAATGTCCGCATCCATCAGCTGTCTGCGCTTCACAGTTTTGCCGTTGAGCTTGATGAAGACAGCAGCAGCCAAAGCCAGAGCCGGAGTTGGAGCTGGAGATGGAGATGGAGCCGTGGACCGGTCAAAACGAACACCCAACTGTGTTTCCAATTAAACGCCGCTTTGACAAACAACGACAATGACGGCACCAGCAGCAACATCAACAGCCACGTCAACAACAACAACATCAACGTCAGTTGTATCTGTTAGATGCAACAACTTTCAGTTTGCTTTACGGTTAGCTTGTCAGCTGCAGTTGCCTCTGCCAAAGAGCCGTAGAAATTGAACTTGAATGTTTATGTGGCAGGCGCTTTAACTCGGTATGGGGGGTCTGTGCACACACACACACACACACACACACACACAGACACACACGCACACTCACACATACGCGTACTTAATCACACACCTGCCCGAAAACTTTAGCTGGCAGCAGCTCAATTCGTTTATACAACTGTCAACACGTTGTCAATCAATTTGAGGCTGTTGATTGGCTGATTGAAAGCATTTGATTGATTGCTAGATTTGCGCTTGATCAATTGATTGCTCCCATCGGCTTGTCAACTGCGCCAAAATGCCGTTGGCAGCAAACATTCTCTGCAAGTTGTTTTTGCTGTTATTTTGCGAAACATTTACAAATTTTTCCCAGCTGATTTCCAGTCGAGTTTTTTAAATGAAACTGGTCTAGATCTCGAGATAGGCAACTGTGGCAAATTATGGAGCTATGGGCAAATTGAGTTAATATAACTCTGAATTGAGTTTCTACAGTTATATACAAATTCAATCAATACAGGGAACTTATTATTATACATTACAACAGATCAGTTTTCCAATCTCTAAAGAGCTTCATTCGATATGCCCCATTAACTTCGGGTAATATACATAATATCAAACGAATATCTGATCAAGATTCTAACTAAGCTGATTTCCCATTAGTGGCTCATTATGGGCCGTGGTAATTTTACGTTAGCGAATCAGATTTTCATTGATTCTTTACACCGGCAATGAGGCAGTCATGCATCTGCTCTTGGTTCACGTCCTGCTGTTTGCTACAACTCCACTGCAGACAGCGCTGAGTAAGTGGAACTAAATCAATATCGAAATTGAATACCGATTCCCATAACATTTCGATTCTGAAGCCATGGCGCTACGCAGTAGGTTCACAAACGTCAGCTACGAGCACAATGCCGAATACTTTACGAGAATGAAGAGTTGGCTGACGGCCGAGGGCTATCTGAATATGGATGTCTATATAGATCGATCTCTCCCGCCGGCCATGCGCACGTCCATAACTGTGCAATTCCAGATCGAGAACTCTAGGAACTACCACACTCTGTTCAACTACGATGTAGACACCTGTCAGTTCGTCAAAGCTCTTACGGGCAACAACCTGCCCAGCCTCTGGTTTGGAAACGTGCGCAAGTACGGAAATCTGTCTGCCATCTGTCCCATGAAAGCTGTAGGTAGCTGTAGGTCTCCATGGCAAGAGGTGAGCGGAATTAACCGTATTCATATTCCAGGGCTACTACGACCTGCGCAACTTTCATGTGGAGGAGAGGAGCATTCCTGTCTATCTGCGTCCGGGCAACTATCGCATAAAATACTCGAACTACTATGGGAAAAGCAATGCCAAGGCCAAGCAGCGTCGCCTCGTCTCCACAATCATTTTGCAAATGCAGTTGTATTAAAGTTGCCTTCAAAGCAAAGCAAATGCCTATGCAGTCTCGTTTCATTTAACTGAACTCTAGGCCTATTGGCCAAGTGTGTCAGTAGCTGGCATGTGGGTAGGGCTAACAAGTTTTCTCCGGCCAAGTTAGCTGCTTTTGCGTGAGAGTAGATCTCCTCCTCTTTTTCCTCTCTTTGACTTTGTAGTTACACTTGGCAAAGCCTATTTGAAATTGAACACAAAAAGTTCGTTAAAATATAATTATATAGAAACGCCTTTCCGCAAAATCGTATATCTAACATATCTATTTAATTGCAGCACCACTCAACGACACAAACGTCATGCAATTGTATTCAAACAGAATTCATAACACATTCATTGCATTTATCACCCATTTCTATAACAAATGTTAACGTCTACTCAATCATTTTCCATTCCATCCATACATCTATCTTCTGCCCTACTGTTTCGGTAATTATCATAGCTCATTCATCACTCTACTCTAATAAGCCGTTTTGCTACTTCAACTCCTCGTCACAGTAGGCGCAAGTATCATCCATGCTTTAGCTTAAATTTCTGCGAATTTCTGTAGGTCACAAGAGTATATTGAAATAGAGTAGAGTAAGAGGCGGTGTTACATACGGTGTTAAGTACATAAGTCTCGGATGAGTGAGATTGTGGGAGACCAGGTTCTACTTGAAGCAGGTTATGTTAGGTCAATTCATTCTTTAAAATATTCCTACCCACTTTCCAACACTTATCCACAATTTCGATTACATAAGAGCCCCAAGGTCTTACTGTGTTTGCCGAGCATTTTACAGCTTTTTCAACGAACATTCTTTGGCGCTTTGGTTTCCGCTGACAGGAGCAGCAGCTGAGGCTTTTGACTCCTTGTGCGCTACTTTTGTGGGTCAGTGTGAAATGTGCTCTTTTGTTGTGGCAGTCTTTTAACTAATTGCATAATAAATTCCAGAGAATTTATTAGAATTAACTGGGCGAGTTGCACTCCTTCCGAACCGTTTAACAAATGTCAAAAAGTCGTTCAGAGCAACGGACTTAAAGTTGAGAAACGAATATGGCTACGTGCTTCGTGCTTTGTGCTTTGCAGTCTGATGTCTTGTCATAACTGTTATTAGAGGTGGGTGTTAGAGCCAGCTGCTCAAGTCGTGTGCTCGACTTACCCAACAAGGCGGCAACACTGGAGTCGGGGGGCACACCCGTCAAAAATCTGTCTGAAAAAAAAAGAAATAATGCTAATTGAAAAAGTAGCATAAATTTCAAATTCCCAACGTAATTCTTGCTGCATTTTCATTAAATAAGCTCGTAAAAGGCAATCGTCAAGTGACATCTAAATTACAGCCCCAACGGGGAAGTACAACTCGCAAAGAAAAAACTGAAAATGCATTCAACTAATTTATATACCATAATTATAATTGTATACACATATTAAGCTTGTCGTTTATTTTCAGGTTACCACAGTTTACGGTCTATGCCAAGATTATTTACCTCCTGATGGTGAGTAGTTCTCAAATATTAAATCGTATGCCAAGTAAAAGGTTTCAAGTCCCATCTGAACTGCTTAGCTTGGGCAATTATTCTAAGAAATTTCCCCTCCATGAGAGAGGTCTTGCTATATTAATTTGTCAATTCGAAAGGGAAGTTGCACTTGGTAAACAAGTATATACATATATGCAGGGAAACACATGTTTCTCTGCTCGTGTGTAATATTATCTAAATGAAGTGCCTCTACGATTCGTTACATTGTATTTGTTTGTGCGATTCATATAGAATTCGTATTCTATTGTTTATTGATATTATCGCATACTATTTGAGGAACGTAGCATTTGATACTCATCTACTTAACATTCCGACGTATTTAAAAAGCTGCCAGGCTATATCAGAAGTTATGTCACTGTAAACAATTTAGTTGGAACAAAACAAACCCAGCCCAACCCAACTCCACCCAGCCCCAACCCCATTTCCATTCCCATTCCCATTCCCAGTCAATGGTGATAACCCATCAAAGTTATGCCAAGTATTTTATCGGATTCGATTGGCATTGCCCTAAAAAATATCAATGGAAATGAAAATACAATACGATATAAATTGACACTTGCACTGGGCAATAGCAAATATTTGCCAAATTTATCAATCACAATAAAAGAGGCAATCACAAAAAGTAGCTGCTCTTGCAAATACCCTGTAAACGGAGCACGCTAGGCAATTCAATGGAACTTCTTTATCATATTTAGTTGGATTGATTGTTGCCTCTACCATTATCGCCATCTCCCCCCCTCTCTTTGATAGCTCTCTTTAGTTGAGTTGAATAGAGTTCATATTCATATCTTCGCTATGTCACATTCGTAGCATAGAAATTCCATTTGCTAATCAATCAAAAGCTGGAAAGTATTCTACTCCATCCAAGTTCCGCTCTCTGAAACATTGAGTTCCGAGCTCATCCGCATTGCAAACCCTTCACTTAAGCAGGGTATGACATATTCCTTATATGTGCAGGTACAGCGGAAACATGAGGTAAATAATTATAAGATGCCAACAAGTGTTCGTTAATTAAATTATACTGTTTGTGCGAAAGCTCTTTACATATTAATTTCACATACGAATTTATTTACCTTTGCTTTTGTTTTTGATTTCAATTTATTTTACAATCAATTTTAAATGCGAACCCCCCGGCCCTGAGTGCTTGGCTTGTGTTTGGACTCGTGTCTGGGGCTGTCTCCGCGTTGTTAATGTGCCGAAATAAATAACTGAGATGACTGGAATTCCTTGGGCATGAATTTACAATATCTGTCATTCTGCTCTTTCCGTCTTCTGCTTTCGGCATGGGGGAGCCATGCGTGAAGTCTGCTCAGCTCATAACTCGAATTTATTTGTTCTAAATGAGCTTTTCGCAAATTATTTATATATATTTTCCGGTATGCGCTAGCCAGAGGCTTCGTCTCTCTCGGAGCTCTTCTGACTCTTCCTCTTCCAGCCGTTTGAATTATTCAACACTTTCGAGTGTTTTGAGCACACTTGAAGTATTTGCAGCGCCTGAGGCACATTGCTGAGTGTGTGAGAAATGTTTGAACCTCTTCAGTTCAAATTGGTCAATTGTGAAAATGGCTTTCACAACGTCAAAGGGGAAGGGGACAGGGGAGGAGACCAAAGACCAGAGATCCAAGTGCTGACCAAAAATAGAAAAAATTTGCAAACTCAATTAAGCGAAAAGCAATTTTTAGTGCGCAGATGAATATGCAAATATTTCTACTACGCTTTAGCAATCGAACCAGATTTTAGATAGACTTAATTGTTTTCAGAAAGTTAAGCTAATGGCATTTTTATAGGGCTATAATCAAAATTATGCATACATATGAATATGAATACAACTGATTAAGTAATTGTCAGAAAACATTTATCCAGCTAAACAAATCAAGTCTAACGAATAAATGTACAATTTTAAATAAATATACCCGGTATGAAGATATAAATATTGGAAAATCACTTTGTTTTTTAATTTTAAGAGATATTCATGTAATACATAAATAAGTATTCTGTGTTTCTCAAGTTCATCAATAGTTTTAGAGTTTACTTCCCCGGGCTGATATATATTTTCTGGGAACCCCCTAATTAGGTCATAAAAACAATAATGGTCTAAGCTAGAGAGAAAAATATATTATTTAATTTATAATAGGGTATAGCCAAGTTTTACCCGATCAACTGTAGTTTATGGTCCGTTGGCCTGCTGGCCCGTTGGCCCGTTGGCGATTTACAATTTATATGTAATTTACGTCTTTTTATGACTTAGTAAATGCGCATTTGCACATTTTAGAGAGCGCGCACAGCACAGCTATAAAATACAAAATCACTTTTTGCTACACGGCACAAATAAATTATTTCATAAATAACGCACTCAGCCTATTGAAGGCTCTAGCCAAATCGTAAGTCACCGTTATGCGGCTACAATAAATTCAATGTCTGGTCGAGTGTCTTTGTCGAATCGAATTGAATTGAAATGATGCCAGACTGAGGCACAGCAAAGAGGCGACACTTCGTTTTTAATAAAGCTAATGCAGGAGGGTCTGTTATTAATGCCAAGGGGTTAATATTAGGTGGGCCTTAGGTACACAATTGAACAAATAATGGGCAATCAGGGGTCAAATTAGCAGCACTTTTAATAGAGCTCGGCAAAGACCTCTGATTGCGCCATAATTCTAGCTGGGCCAAGAGCTTACGGATGAGTCAGCACTACGAATTCTGACAGTCAGTCTCTGGCACACTGTCAGATAACAGGCAGAACAATATGGAAATTCGGGGAAGTTTTAAAGCGCCTAATTTTGATAAAAATCCTATCTGCAATGCGCATCTGAGTATACTCACATGTGTAGCATAATAAATGTACATATGTGATTCATAGCACTCGGAGGCACGATCCAGGCCTCCATATCTATTTTAGGGCTCTTATCTGAGTAATCATATACAAATGACATGATTCCCGATTTCACAATGCCACGCGCTAATTTTCAAAAAAAAGCTCACAGCTCCATTTCTGATAATAATTTAAACTAGAAAACGAGAATTTTATGCTAAGCAAATAAAAACATTTATTCTGTTCATTTAGGGCAATTCTTAGAGTCATGCATAAGGAACTCAAAGCAGTGAAAACGGGTGGAAAATTTTATGAAAAAACGCTTTGCTCTTATAACATGATTGAAAGTTTTTTAACCTTTCATCGGAGCATTTAATATATATTATATTATTTTAAAAAATTGATTATTTAATTTAATTTTCTTCACATCTTTTCATATAATTTTTACAGCTTTTAAATACATTTAATTCCTTATTAAAAATAATTTTATTTACAGTTTCAATATTTTTAATGCACGAATAAAGTGCGAATAGCAACAATTTCACAATGTTAGCAAAACATTTGATAGCCAAGGCTTAGCATAACAGAGCCCCAGTAACATTTATTTAGCCTGCGTAATAACACACTGTTAAAAAACTCAGACTATCACTCAAATATGGTCGCTACGCATGTCAGAACATGTTATATTTTTAAATATATATAATATTACAAATCCTTAAAAATGTGCCTAATCAGAGCCTGATGAAAATAAAATTGTTCTCGGTTCAATTGAGGGTCTGTAAAGTCAATCCTTTTGAGGTCAGTTCTGTATGCATTATCGACTCCCACTAAAATCCATTCTCGATTTCTAGAGAACTTTGTATTTCAACTGATGTCCTCTGTGTTTCACACCTTCTGATAACTATTTTTCCGCTAATATAACTGACGTCAAGTATATCAAAAATTGTTTAAGATAAAGATATTAGACCCATCAGAAGTCCTAAGACAGGTCCGCTTGACCTGATTCAGTCACCAATAATAGACGAAATACACCTTTTTGCATTAGCAGTAGAAACGGTTTTATTTCTACAATTTTTATTTAACACATTCACAAGCAAATACCTTTGGCTTTAACGCTGAAGTAGCTCCTATGACTGCACAGCCCGCCAACTTATCGCACATTCTCCAAGGAACTGCACTTTCTCACAGCGAAACTGAAGTTTTTATAGCGCGTGATGTAGCGGTCTGATAAAAAGTGATTTACATAGCCAGATTGCAGGGTGTGAAAGCAGCGCAATTTATGCAAATTGGACACGCCTCAGGACCCACTCGACGCCGAAGGCCAGCAGTGCCAGGGTATAGCCCAAAATCGCAATCTGTGCACCCCAGATAAGATCGCTCGACTGCATAGCGTTCGGCACCCACACTTTTCCCAGGCAAATCCATTGCAGGCGTGCGTATACTGTGTCAGTTCCAGGGTATCCCCGGCAGTTCAGAGAGATCGACTCTGCTTGCGGAGTCACAGACTGCAGCTCTTGGCTTTTGGCTCTTGGACTTAGACAAGTGGCTAGCAGAAGCAGTAAGCTTAATTTCGTCATTTCGCCTGTCATCCACAATTTTCACTGCAGTTTTCCCAGATGGTCTCGGCGCTTTTATAGTCCTGCATTAGCTCTGCTAATTACCAATAATTCACTCAGTAATTAATGCACGCCCAAACAAAAGGAATAATCATAATTTCAATCTACCCATAGCGAGTCCCCACACGAATTTAATTAGTTAATTAACTTAGACTTAAATCGAATATTCCCAGCATGTTTGAGATAACTAGAAATGGCTTTACACTAACCTATTTAAACTATCCAATTTACTACATAGATCTCGACAATTCCACAAACTTTGAATATCTTCACAGTCCAAACTCTAGCCGTATGACAGTATATCCCCTCCTCTCTCGGCAGAGCATGTAGACTCTGCTTTCAGAGGTAACTTGTGTGGCTTTTATTAACTTTTACAGTTTGTTATTAGGTGGCTGTACTTGTGGCTTTGGTATACCCGAAAAGGTGTCCCACAGCCATGCTTATCAAGAAATTATTTCAAAACGCTAATTGAATTGTCAATAGATGGTGAACCATTTTGTGGTCTGGCCACGTTGCCTTTGGCAACAAGCCAAATGATACCAACAACAACAACAGCAATACGAACAAAGATAGCTGTAGATATTAAGCACATGTACTTCTATGTATTGCCATTATAAATTCCCATTGCTATATGTTAGTGTGTCGTCGTGTATTTGACTCTTATTGCATTTGCCCAGATAAGAACTTGATGTTCGACGCGTATTTAGCAGAGTTGCCACACAGTTGAACTCTTGGCGCAGATCTCCCACACAATTTGAAAATATTGGGATTCAGAGATTTTGAAGAGATGCTCACATACCCTATATATTACATTCATTATAAAAAAACAACAAAAATCAGCTGTCATCAAATCTATTTTTGTGGAATAAATAGATGTGTTTACTTAATATTTTATTCGTCTTTTTCCATAACAAAATATATTTCCGCAAAATCAATACAAAACTCTCAGTGTCTTTACTGCTTTGATTACCCGTTGTTGTTGTTGTTGTTGTTTATGGCGGGCTCGCTTATAAGCCCAGTGGAGCGCCAATTTAACAATGTTTTGATTGTAAGCGGAAAGTTTTTGTTATTCAGCGTATGTGTCGCGTTTTAAAAACGTGCACAGCGATAATACCCGAAAAAGTAATATATATGCACGAGTATAAAACGTGTTTTTTACGATCGCCATGACGGGCATTGATAAATGAGGCATATCGAGCCATTCGTTATACTCAATAATTACAGTGGGCCAACAAAATTGGGTGCGAATCCTGTAGACACTGAATCGGGCCAAACCTTTGTGTGGGATTCACCGGCGCCAATGCGACTCATTGACTCTGAGCCACGAAAGCAAACACAGACAAACGGGAACTTTATATAAATAACCATACATACTTACAGCTACCTCTCTTTCCTTTTCGATATGATACACGATATGATCCGAAGCGCTGCCTGTTCTGGCTATTCAGGGGAATTTGAAATTGAAATCCCAAATCGCAAACACAAACCAAACCGAAAACAAAAGGAAAGGCATTTGAAAACTTAAGACCCAGCTGATGTCCAAGTGCTTGATTTATGCGTCGGCACATTTGATTGTAGAATCAGTTTTTCGCCTTAAAAGGCTTTTGCTGTTTGAAAAACTTTTCCGGCTATCACAGGGCGGTTTCCGTTTCAATATAAGCAACTAGCCACCGCTGCGAAAAGGCGACAACGCTACAAGGCGGAAAGGCGAAAAGGCGAGAAGGCGGTGTCTTTCGCCCTTCTGTGTGCCATTTAAAATATGCCGCTGTTGACTCTGCTAATGTCTGCGCAAATATTGCACTT
Source organism: Drosophila mulleri (assembly GCA_035047565.1). Classification (NCBI taxonomy): domain Eukaryota; kingdom Metazoa; phylum Arthropoda; class Insecta; order Diptera; family Drosophilidae; genus Drosophila; species Drosophila mulleri. The sequence goes on from JAWNPK010000168.1 coordinate 15,488,591, forward strand.
TTCTTCTTCTTGTTCGCTTGATTGGACCCGAGAAGTGAGCGAAAGGGCGGTCTCGAGGCGGCCGGGGGAGCCTTCCATATCTGAGGTTGATGGCTCGTCAGTAGTCGCCGCTGATAGTGCAGCTAGACACACTTTAATTGTGGCTATTATGTGGGATATCAGAGTTTTCTGTTGGCCTTGCCCACCCGATTGGTGCTCTACATATATAAGGGGCTTCATCTTCATGCTATACACATATGGGCTAGCACCTGAATTAATTGTCATAACACCGTCATGTCACTTATACACCGCACTTTTACACATTGTTTTAACTGTTGTGCACAGACATCTGAATGCTTTAAGCTAAGCTGTTTCTCATTGGCTGCAAAGCTCTCCCTATATCTAGCTAAAGATATTCCACATCTGTTATATACACCTTTCTGTTGCATAACTAAACTGTTATATACATATCTTACAGTTATATACCGAATTGTTATTTATTAAACCATATACTAAACTACTGTTATATACCGATCTGTCATATACCCAACTGTTATATACCGATGTGTTGTTATATACAAAACTGTTATACACAAGTTTTAAAAGTAAAACACTATACATCTGTTTTTATAGAGTACCCAAAGTTTGTTTATATATATTGGTCACATCGTTGATAGATATCAAAAATATATACTAAATCTGAAGTACTTATCTGAAAATAGCTATCGTTTCCATGTATATCTATCATTCTAAAATAAAAAGCAGCCAACCCATCCCAGTTGCTATCATATCGGGAAGCTTATAATTTGCCAATCATCCAGTTGTATAAATAAAAGAAATTCTTGACTTTATTTGTGACCCCATGTTGACATGAGCTATTTGCGTGCCGTCTTATCGAGGGGATGTCTATTAATATACAGTCAAAAACAAATGCACTCTCTCAGTTTATTGATATAGATAAATTCAATAAAATGCCTATAATAATTATTTGGTCAAGAGTTTTGGAAACACAAAAAAAAAGAAAGAAGGCAAGTGAACTTGGGTTGGGTTCGCATGAGCTATTTGTCAGGCAAATGGCATTCCTGGAATGTTGTCTGCTGTGGATCATTAAGATAACGGTTAAGTTAAGGGTTCTCGTCTGGCCCTGTAAACGGCAATGCTTGAGGTAGCGGTAAATACTAGCGTGTGTATTGGAGTTTACGGTTTTAGGCCCCAAGGTGTTAATTAAAACAAATTGCGCATGTGTTCTCGGCAAGGCATTCAAAAACCCCAACAATTACGATATATGTTCCTTAGTAAATGTTTTATTATTGCTCTGGTATATATTTTAATATATTTCGGATACCCTATAAAAGTTGGCCAAAACAAAGATGAGTAAAAAGTAAAGTAAGTGAAGTGAAAAATAATAAATAATCTCCTTTATCAGATTTACGACTTCATGTGATATATATGTTTGTCTGCTCCATGCAAACTTCACATATTTGCTTCGAGATCCGAGAATGGGTCAAATTTAAATATGGTCTCTAAAGAGACTCTCAATTTAAAGATTGTCAATTATCAACTATTCCATAAGGAAACTTCCTACTTTCTTTAGCGGTCCTCCAAGTAGCACGTTTAAATTGTATAGGGTATCTTCAGTCGATCACACTCTGGCAGATAAGACCTAATTGTTAAAAATAACAAATTGGTCTGGCAAATGTTTTTTTTTTGTTTTTTTTTGCTAACGCTCTGGTTTATGTAAATATTTATGAACGGCGCAAATTGATGGGGGCTGGGCAGTGGACCCCAAATAATGGGTCTGACATGTACATACATAGTATATGCATATATTATAAATAGATGGCATTTCAGGCTAAAGTCTGTTCGACGATCATTGCTTTTGTATGCGATACTGATACTCGTCCATTTAATGCCAAATGCAAAGCGCAAGTGGTAATTATGATTTATAAAATAATAAATGTTAAGTAAACATTAGATTTATCAATTTGGCAATGCGGATGGCGCTGTCGCTTTATCATTTTGTTCATTCAACGGGGAGTGATGGCATGCTATGGCATGTGGAAGGGGAAGCTCCGTTCTCATCAAGTGTTTAAATTATTGTATACCATTGACAACTATTCAAGTATATTGATCTGTCACTGTCCAGCACTTTATCTGTACTATACTGAATACATATAGTATATACCAGGTATCGATCCATTTATCGATCAATATCGATATCAGTTTAATATGCATGCAATAAATCACATGTGGTGTAAATGTTTAAGCAGTAGCCGTACTGAGTGGTAAATTTAAGGAGTAGTCGTACTGAGTGTTCACTAGTTGTATATACCCGCTTTGACTTGTGTTCTGTCCTGCTTATCATGCATGCCAAACGATTGCCAAAAAGCTGGTCAAATACTTCATACCAGGTGGTCGCAGATCTTCATTAGCCTCCGGCACCCCGCAGCCGTCCCGCAGGGCTTTGGCCAGCGCCTGGAACTGCGTTGTGGGTTGTCTTGTAATCTTATCAAAGTAAAAAAAAAAAAAAAAACAAAACAAAAATAAAAAAAGGCAGCGCTCTTATTGATTAATAAAAAATATAATAAAATAACAAAAAATATGATACTGATACTAAATTATGTATCTACGCTAGGCTGACAATCCCATGCACCGACAGTCCGATTGTCCGGCGATCGGATTGCCTGTCTGCCCGTCTGTCTGTCTGCCTGGCTGTCGGACTGAAGTTTTATTTGAATAACTGGCGCTAGTTGGAAGGCAAACAGAAAGACATTGTCATTGTGGCCAAGATTGTGGCGCACTCCTTTTCCCGCTATCTTTATCTGACACGCATTTCTTTAGACGCCGCCGTGTCGTCGCTGCTGTTGATAAAGTGGGTGGCATTGAATGACATCGACAGCTCCAATAGTTGCCTGCCGGTGTTTCCTCTTACACGGCACGAAATTCAGCGAAAAACCCATAACGAATATATTATTAATATTAATGTATTATTATTCGTAGCGAGTCGCTCTTCATTTGCGCACTTAGATAAGCGCTTTATTTTTTCGACCTGCCACTAAATAATCAAAGCGCTCTTGGAGGCCAGCGAAGCAATCGCTTTTAAGTATCGAAACTGGCCATGTGCTCCGTTTGCTTTAAAACTACAGGTACTATACTCTCTCATAGTTGAGAAAGAATTTTACGCAGTAGAAATAAACATACATACATACATATATATTTGCTTTATTTACTTAATTCCTTTTAACAGTTACAATCGATTGTGAGTATTATTATAATATATGTATAGCGCTCCAAAATTCTTGGAGATTGTGCATATATTTCTTATACTTACTTGATATTTTAATCTGTTAACCATAATCTGTTATTATATCGCTCCAAAACGAAACGGAAACTCCTCTTGAATATTACCATTCCACTTTTAATTAGCCAAGCTATGAGCAAGAACAGCTCAAACAATGAGATAATGTTGGAGTTCCCCAAGGCGTACGCCACTTTCACTACAGCTGCATGCGACACACCCACAGAGACGCCGCTCAGATCAGAGCCCCGAAACGCAACCGAGTTATGTCAGCTGCAGTTGACCCACTTAAGACGAGGCACAGGAAGAAGCTTTTAATTGTCGGCCGTTGCCTGTTGGCTGTTGGCTGTTGGCTGTTGGCTATTGGCTGTGGTGCACTCTCCCTTTTGTTTTGCGGCTGGGCATTTATCAGAACTCAAACTTCCGTTCAGTGTATGTGTGAAGCGAGAGACGGAGGAGGCAGCCAAAGCCGCCCCAGACGCCCCCGCCCATTCGGCTGCACTGCTGCGTCTGGCAGGCGGCATATTTTTTGTTGACAAGTCAGAACCGGCTGTTTATGATGATTATTTCTGGTGCAGTCGAGTCATAAGATATATGTATCCACAAGATACGGGCCTAACGGGAGAGGGGACAGGGGGGAGGGGGGCAAGAGTCCCGTTATAAAGATCACCTTGCCAGCGGGCGATTACTTGAGCTGGCAGCAATGCGAGTGCATAATTACATATTGTTTATTTCCTGTGACATGCAACGCGAATGCCGACGGCAATGTCTAACTAGTCTACAGCAAGCAGAGAATAGGTCTTACCTGTATGAAAAGACCCACTCACAGTCACACATACACACACACAGACACACTCCATCGAGGCACATTGCAAAACGCATTTTATGTTATCTTCTTGTGTGGCTCGTGGCCCGCTGAATCGACCTAATGTGTGGTAACATCCGCTTAAATACCATAAAGACCTACAAATTCTATTGCGAAGTATATTTTGTATACCCTAAAGAGGGGTATTAACACTTTGTCCCGAAATGCGATGTGCACATTCGTCATTTACTTTGCAGGGAGTCTTAATCAGCCAACTTTGCATCGATCCATCCTCTAACTGCAGACAATCGATATATCGAATTAATATATCATATGGTCGTTTTGGAAGTCGCTTCAAAACTTAACTTTTTCGCGAAGTGTGTTTTTATCAAAATATATTTAGTACTTATACGCCTAGAAGAGTACTCGACATTCGTCTTCCATAAACACCCTATCGTTCTAGTTATATGACTGTGTAGAAATAATAGACCGCTGATGTCTGACGTATTATTTTAAGTACAATTAACTATTGATATTCGAGGCCATATACCTCATATGCAAATACGCCAAATGTAGATCAGCTGACTGCATAGCTGGATTTATAGTCTATTTGCACGATCAACAAGTTTCGGTATCAATTTACTCACTGTGAATCCCGCGTCCGTCAATATGTACATATATTACAATACATCAGTTTACTTGATGTTTACTATATCGTTTATCAATGATCATCAAGATAACCGTGACTTAAATTATCGGACAAAGCGTCTCAGTCAGTGCGAAAATATGTGAGGAATTTGCATGTGAAGCACCTTTTGTGATACCCTTGGCGAGGGCCTTACACATTTTGAGTTTGCTTTGAATGAATGGCATAATATCGATATTTATCGATATGTCATCAGATTTGTATAACAGCTAGCTATAGAACATGTGCATATCAATTAATTTATACTGAATACCCTCAAGGCAATCTTTAAAAACTTTGACTAAAACTAGTTTCCCAAAATTGTAGCTATCGAAACATATCGATACATGTAAAGGTAAAAAGCTCTATTATTGAAGGTGAGGAATCGATTATTGCTATACTTAGTAATTGATTGCTGTAGACTGTGTAGACTTTAGTGCATATATATGAATTTAAGGAATTAAAAATGCTGTCCATATGTTCAAAGCTTGACACAGTCTAATATGTTTACCCAAATCATCAAATTATCTAAATTTCAAGTGTATTTGTCTTTCGTCCCATCGAATCGAGCTGCCAATAATTTGCTATTACTTTTGCACTAGGTAGTCGGCAGAAGCGAATTGCACGAGAATCAAATCAATTAACGCGCTTGACAAATAATTTGTTTTATTGTGGATTACCAAACGTAACAATACTTATGTTTGGCGATAAAAAGCGCGCGAGCTCAGAGTAGAAAAAAAAAAACAAAAACAATTTATAAATAATAGAAAGAAAATAGAAATCAAAATCCACAAAATGCTTTAAGCTCTGCCACACGCTAGCGCCAGCCCCAGCACCAGCCCCAGCACCTGTGGAAGCGCCAGCGTTTCCAATTATCTCGTTTGGTTAAATGTAATTGAAACTGTTAATTTCCTGTCAGCGGCTTGTCAAAACGCGTGTCTGCCAGGTCTGATGGGCGCTTAGCGGATACAGCTGCAAATGCCCATAGATACCGCCCGCCACCAGACGATCCAAACTTTGACCATATCTATTTTAGCATACTGAGCGCATCGATTCTATTTCGGGCTGGTCTTAAAAACCTATTCATTAGACTTTAGATTTTTTGCAAATAGCCTCAAGCCGAAATGCCCGCTTAACTATGTTCAATGGGCCAGTACTCTATGGATTTGCGACTGTCCAAACTTTATCAGCTGCGTATTGCGGCTTCGGTCAGTGGGTGGCCACGTTTGGACATTTGATTTCTGGATCTGCAAAGGGTTTACGGGGCGACGCATCCAAAGCCTTGACGAAGATAGATGAGACAAGAAACCAACGAGTATGTTGCACACATTTCAATAAGTCTACATCTATCATTTCGTGTGATCCAAAGTGAAGCACTTACCCGCCCCGATATGCTAAACAAGCGGAGTACTTTACGTCAAACTAAAGCTGACGAAGATTCATGAGTGGAACCTATTCAAAACAAGGGATTTGCCAAATAAGCGATGTGCTACGCACAGCAAATTGATCTATGTATATTTCGTGTTGGCATAAGAAACAGTCAAGAAGATTACAGCTGAACGACCAATAAGTTGCACTAGTTCAGCATAGTTCATTGTCAACTGAAAGATATCATTTAGATTAAATACTCGAACAAAAGAAATTGAATACGAGCTCAGATAACTTGTTCAATTATACATTAACAAACAAATCTTATATCCTTACTTTAATTATCATTTTCCATAACTACAATCTAATCCATGTATCGAACTAAAGTTTTAACCTCATGTAAGGTCATACCTGCCTGAGGTCTCTGGGCCATGCCGTGCCATATAGTTTTCAAATAGTTACAGCTTATCATGAGAAGTAAAGCGCACACAAACTAGCAAGATCGACAGTTGATAAAACCGGAAGACTCATAAAGAAACTCTACAGCAAACCGCTAACAATTTGCTGTGCTACACCTATTTTATTTTTGTTGATTGGTATAATTAATATGTATTGAAATAATAAACATAAGCCCGAGACAATCCGAAAAATCAATTATAATTTATATGACATGGTGCAATGAACTATGAACCAGTTCAGTGCATAAGGTACCGCCCTTACTGTACCATGTGTGCCAGGGAATTGCGTTAATATCTGCATCACTACTGCACGCCCAGACGCCGCTGCTGTGACTTACACGACATGCTAACTCAATTAAAATTCCATTGCCGATAAATGAAGTGGCTGCTTGTAGAGCAGAGGTACATTCCCGGTACCACACCAAAAACAAAAGAAGAAAAAACAAAAAACAAAAGCAAAAAGAAGAGAATCAACAGCAATTGTTGCGGCTTGTAAAAGCACTCAAAGATACTAACCGCCACTCACGCGCACAATTTGCAGTGCCAAAATTCTTATCAAATAGAATACTACAGAACCGACTTACCAACATACCAACATACCATAGTGCCAACGACCTTGTCCAGGGCTCACTCAATGGATTGCACCGTCAACGGCAGCGAGGCTTGCCGAGAAGTCTTATGCAAGACACCGAGCTGCTTCGGACTTTGGACACATATTACTGTCTTGACGAGGCATAATTGGGACCATAATCGATCAAAGAATATGTTCTGATGTCCTCAACTGTCACAGGGCGGATTTGAGCCGCCTGCTGGCACTTGAGAAAAGCACTTCTGAGGTGGGTCGCAAGCCCTCGAGCCGATTGCCTCGAGCTGATAAACGAAAAGCCTTTACAGACACACAAAACGAATTATTCATTTCTTTTGAAAGGTGATTTGTCGCCTTTTCACGCAATTACAGTTGGCCAAATCATATTTGATTACCCATGAGGCATGGCATATTTTGAACTTTGCGCCATAAGTAAAATGAACTTTGATTCTTCCGATTTTGCAAACACCGTAAACTCAGAAGTGCTCGGCGTAGAGCAAACCACATTAGAGTAAATCAAATGTATCTGACTATGAATGATTTTATAAACTCTCTTAGTCATACTCACAATGGTTGGTCGGCTGAGCTAACTAATAATTGCATACAGTAAAATGTAGACTCTGTATAGGCTCAGGGCGGAAAGGAAACTTGAAGCAAGGTAAAGCAGTTGTTCCTTTGAGAAATCTGTCAATTGGGATTTTGAAAACTATTTCGAATTTGCATAGGTATTTATTATACATAGAATAGGAAATCCAAAGGAGGAAGTTTAGATAGGTTTTTAGTGCTGCTACCAAAATTTGATCCATAGGCAACGAAGGCTCAGTTCAGTTTTCGTTATACTTAATACAGCGCTTGGAAGGAATTCGAGGGATACTGTTAAGCGAATCGAGAATTTGGTGCAATCAATATGCGGCTGATGAAATGTTGTTGCTGCGTATCGTTGCAATTCGGGACAATACTATTCGGCTGCATTTTTGGGCTTATGGACTTTTATCTAGGGTCTCTTGGCGTCTATTATGTGACCCGTAATAAAATGCCACAAGCATTGGTAAAATTTTTTGATAAAATGGACGCACGGTACTGTGTGTTTTGGTTCTCAATAATCTTTTACCTAATGGCCTTCAGCGATCTATTGTTGATTACTGGAGCAATGACAGTGAGTTGGACAAATCGCTTCACACTTCTTACTAAAGGCACTCACCACAGAAAAACACATCTTGCTTGGGGCCCTGGCTTATAATAAATTTCATTGTTCTAATTTGTACTATAGCCACGGCTCTGCTGAGTGCCATTGCGGTTTTAAGAATTGGTAAGCACGGCAATCGATAGCATCGATTTATGTTGCGATTATCGATCATTTACAGAATTTATGAAAATATTAATATTTAGTATTGCTAGAATTAAAAGTATTAGTTGTCGATAGTTATGCCAACTATCAATTATCGATAAACGCACCTAAGTTGATATTATCATCTCGTAGGTATACTCATGTATGCCATGCTAGTGGTGAACTCCTTCTATGATGAGCTGACAAATTGATTGCATCAAATGCTCCGATTCTGCGCAAACAAATTCAAGGTATACATGCAACTGGAAGTGAGACGATGTGATCCTCAACTTAGGAGCCCGGGACATGGAGAGCGAAAGAGAGGGACACAGAAGAAGGAGAAGGCGAGATTGTGTAGGGAACCCGATTTTAGACCGATGACAAAATGCTGCAGCGCTTTTATAAACAGGATTAAGCGATAATGAAACTGCACTTTTTGAAAATGCCGTCAAAAGCTGCGCTTAAACTCATTAAAAATCCATTAAACACGATAATAAAGAACGGCGCAAGAGGCGGGAAATAAAAAATAAAAAGAGAAATACGAAAAACAACAACAGCCTAAATACAATTTCGTTAATAAGCTTTACACCAAAGTGCTTTGCCTCAGAAATGGAGCACTTGGCGACAGTTTTTGGGTATTTCGGAAAGGGGTATATATACATATGTATATGCATATGAATCTGTATATATGTATGTATATCTGTATGTATGTAGCTCAGTCAACAGTCGGCTGCCGGCCACTTAAAAGTCACCTTATTTTGGGGCCCTGGTGAGTGCATTTCGATGTTGCATATGCAAATAAATCATTCCATTTCGAATCCAAGCGAAATGGAAGCAAACCCGCAGCGCCTCTGCCACATGAGGTATGCAACATGTTCCACAGCTCAACTTTGAACCGAGCCGTTGCACAATGGCCAAAAACACTCGAAGTAAATATCTCTCGAGTGCTTGCGCCCCAATGTCAATATATATTATACTACTTAAGTGCACATTACATAAATTAAAATGCAATTATCTTACTCTTCTGAGCTAATTGCCAAATAGAAGTGCAAGATGGGCAAGATGGGCTTGAGCACTGCACGTAAATCATTATTTGAATATGGCAAAGAGTGAATGAGCGAATGGGATCCATTGCTCAAAGACTTCATATTAGTTACAATAAATCAACATATGGCCAATTATAATTCATAGCAAACATTCTTACATTCATAGACTAAGTATTTCACATGCTCTAAATTCCTTCACATCCATCCCTCATCCGAATGCCAGACTTTTATTTACAAGACTTTAAATATTTTGACTATTTCGCAATGCAGTCACAATCCGAAATATTATTTGCAACGTTTCATAACTTTACGCCTCTTTGTTTATCTCGTATTCATAATGCTTAGCCAGGCTGGGAGCAACTGAAGCATTTACTGCTTGTTCAAACAAAACGCTTGTGAGTTTTGAGTTTTTTTCTCGAATACGAATACACAAGAGATATGTGTGTGTGTGCTTGTGTGGACAAGCAGAGCTTAAACGGCTTGCCCATATGGCTGGCCATAAAACGTATTTACCAGATACAGATACACTACTCACACTCACACTCACACTCACACTGAGTGCAACTACTGCTCAATTGCAATTGCCTGTTTGCCGGGTGAATGACACGCTGAGTGTGTTCGTGAGCTGTGGAACAGGTGGCGGTGCGGCGGTGCAGTGGTGCGACGGTGCGACGGTGCGAACGAGGACGTACTGTAACTCAAATAAGCCACACACTGTGTCAAACATTTATCAGTCGCTGCATCGATAAGGCGGCTATACAAAGTTGCCTCATGCAACAATCGGCAGAACGCTAGAGAGAGATAGCAAGTGCCGAGCAGCAATGAAGTTATCACGCAACAGCGACGGCGGCTGCGACAGCGGCAGCAACAGCGACTGAGACTGCGGCTGTTGAATGTGTGTGCCGCCTCCTTCAACTTGAATACAAAACGTTTCAGTTTCACAACTTTGTTTAATGCACGGCATTAAATTCACTTTCCATTTATGAGCAGAGACGCCGCCGCTGACGCCGCCTGCCGTGCGTTTTATAAGCTATGCTCCGAGCTCCAGTTACCCTTTGAAGAAGAAGCGTCCCCGTCCAGCGGTTTGATCCCTGCGCGATGCCAATTTCTAGGTAGACCGCAAAATTTATGTTGCGCCATTAAGAAATGTCTATAAAAATGTGAGCTTAATTAAAATACTACGTAACAGGCGTTTAAATACATTTGCTCCGCCCGGATTGTTGTTTCTTTTCTCTTTCTGAATCTGCTTGTGCTGCTGTTGCTGTTGCTGCTGCAACTGTTGTTGCTGTTGCTGTTTCCATTCTGACTGCGAGTAGCGCGAGCGGGCAATGTGCTTTTCAATTTGAGTCAAATGCTGCATGCAAATTACTTGCATATAACCCGTATTTATGGCCTAGGCAATACTCCACGCCTGTATCAGGCATCGCCCGTCGGCATCCTTTTTCAGCCTTTAACTTAATGAGATTTTCCCAAAAGCAAAAATCATAATTTTCACGCGCAGCGGAGCGCGCCAAATTGCCAACCAGGGGCGTGCCCCATGCCACAATTCGCTCAAGCTGTTTTTCTTTTCGTTTTTCATTTTTCCCTTTTCAGCTTTTGCTCAACAGTTACCTAAAGTCCCAGCTCCCAGTCGGTTAGTGAGCGGAACTTACACCTAGTTGCAAGGTGTCAGTTGCATTTAACTGTTTAATAACTAGACAGCTCTAGCCTTGTGAATTGGACGTGATGCAACCTCTTAAAGCAGCGAGAAACAACAGGGAAAATCAAATATTTGGGCTTGCAAATATCGGCATAAGAGGTCAATAGCAAATCAATTGATAACTGATAATACCATACTGAAAGATTCTTTTATGAATTATTGTGTTTTACGTTTATTATTTGTTGACGAAAGTTTCAAAATGGAGCTATTGAACATTTTACTAAAAGAGATATTCAGAATCTAAAATTGAATTAATATGAAGGAACTTGTTTTAGATTTCCCTCAAATACAACAAGTATGAATATTTAAGTTAGTCTTTTCCAAAACAGTTGGAAATCCGTCGTGATGTCTAAATGAAAGTTCCAAGGCTTACCTAATGCAACTGCAATATGATCAAAGATCCATCAAAAGTCAGCTAAGATAGTAGATAGCAGTTAGCCTTGAGTGGTCTCAAGCTTTTCCTGACAGTCAGTTAAACAATAAAACTTCGTCGGCTACTTAAAGAGGATTCACAATATCGGTTTGCTGGCTGATATCGGGTGATTGACAAGAAAATCGCTCACTCTCACTTTTAACATCAACTAAAATGAGTTAAATGACAGCTCTGAATCGCTGCTTAGCGCTGTTCGATGTAATTTATGGGTGGCCTAGCATATGGATTAAAAGCGAATTCAACTGATAAACTTCTCCACTTGCTCTTGGCAGCTGCACAAATTGCTTGGTAATCGCAGCAAAAATAGAACCTAAACTTATTTTTGGCAATAAATTAACTACAAGTATGTGATATGAACTGTTTATGTCAACTAACATATTTTTAAAAGAGCTCAAAACTCAGAGATATCGTGAACATGTCGGAAATCTAATATATTTAGCTTTCTAGGAACTGCAGCTGACCTACAGAGAGGCGAGTATTAATGGATATGAATGAATGATGGGATATAGCTGGAGGACTAATCTAAAGGCTATGATTAGCTTATTGTAACAAAACCATTTGCTTTTACTTGAAACGATAAGACATTAAAAATGATTGCAACTTTTATAGTGAACTACATCCTGCTTCCGCGAGGTATCGTAATCCACATGGCTTAAACCCCATAATTAACATTGAAATAAATGGGTTTTGATATTAAACGTATTTTGTCTTCTACGTTATTATATATTCTTTATTGCTTTTATTGTAGCATCTAGAAAGCCCCGTATGGCTTAAAAAGTTAACAGTTAAAAAAGAAAAAGAAATAAACAAATTTATAGGAAATATTAGAATTCTCTGTTTGTTTTGTAGCATACTTTTAGGACAAAGCACGAGGTGTGTTTTTCATTAATATTATTATCTAAATTTTTAGCAGCATAAATTAAAAGAAAAAAAAATTTCTGTTGTACCTCCACCAAAATTATTTATTAAACTGCTTCAGTTACCCAATGCCTCGCCCATTTGCTTGCCTTTCATAAACGTCTCGTTAATGCCACATCGCTCAAATTCAAGTATTATTTTTTTTTCTTGCGCTTTGGCCACGTTTATAGTGATTATAATGGTTATTACTGCCGTTTTGTTGATCAATTTCCTTGTGAGTTATTGGACAAGCATAAGGAAATATTCACAATACGCCATGTTGTGCCCGCTTATGCAATGATTGCCGTTGCTGCTGTCCATCGGGTTGTGAATAATGTGGAGCAATAAACACACAAATCCAATACCGTTCAGCGCTTGTTACAATATTACATTTTCGCCACATTAAACAGCGAGAGGGAGCCCCACCCACAGTCCGCTCATGTAGGCATAAGTTGATGACGGAACTGTGTAAGTACACATACAAATGTGTGGGTATGCATCTGTATCTCAAGCTTGGGTGTGCATCTGCATATCGATTTCAGTTCGTCGTCCTGAAGCCCCAGTCTTTCGCAAAAGGCAACTTAATTCGTTTCCGTTTTTTGGCAGGCTAACAACAAATATGAGACAAAAAAGCCACAGGGTTGCCAGCCTTTCGACAGCTTCCTTGCTTGCTTGCTGCGGTCTTAGCTCGTGTCCTGTGGAGCGCCGACATTTTTTATTTCTTATTTTATTTTTTTATGCCACAAGTCGCAAGTTGCGCGTCTTTCCGCTTCCGCTGTAGCGCATGGAGACATAGATTTAGACTTTTTGCTGCCTTCCTACCCGCTGGGCTATATAACTCTGTACTAGATTGTTTGTCTTTGGTTGGCTTGGGCCACCTCGCTTATGGCGCTTCCTCGTCGTCGCCATCAGCTCATTCTCCTTACGTATACATATATACGTATTTTTCTGTACAGACGTTTGTTGATTATTGCATTTCTCGGCAGTTCAATGAACGCATTTGGTGCGCCATTTGCAGGCGGACGGGGCTCGCAACCCAAAACCCTTGCAACGGCCCTTTTATGATGTATTTTTCTGCTTTCTTAAATTTCAAATATTTGTAGCTACACGCATACACTCCCATACACACACATATATATATACATATATGCATATATACATATATATGTATTTATATATACTCATAACTCGCGGACACGCCAACATTTTGGCGCACATTTCCGCTAGAAAATGGCAAATGGAAATGCCAAAAGACCAAAAAAACTGTTTAGAAAGGAGTGAGAAACATGCCACATGCAACATGAAAGAGGAAGAGACTGGCAGAGCAAGGGTTGCATGGAAAGTAACAACAAATGAACAAGCATGGTATTAAAGTATAGGTACGGTAGTGTTATAGCTAATGGTGTTACGAATAACCCCAACGAAAATTGAATGAACGGTTAACAATACAATGGAGTAAGAAAATATTATATTTAAAATATATAAAGCGATCAGCATAACAGCATAGCAGTATAGCAGTATAACTGTATAACAGTATAACAGTATAACAGTAAACAGTATAACAGTATAACAGTATAACAGTATAACAGTATAACAGAATAACAGTATAACATTATAACAGTATAACAGTATAACAGTATAACAGTATAACACTATAACATAATAACATAATAACAGTATAACAGTATAACAGTATAACAGTATAACAGTATAACAGTATAACAGTATAACAGTATAACAGTATAACAGTATAACAGTATAACAGTATAACAGTATAACAGTATAACAGTATAACAGTATAACAGTATAACAGTATAACAGTATAACAGTATAACAGTATAACTGTATAACTGTATAACTGTATAATAATGCAAATGCAAACTAGCCTGATAGTATAATTAGAATCTATTGAACTTCATATACATATTCACAAATCTGAATCGCGTCAATGCCATTTTACACCACTGTTCATAGGGAGGTTTTCAATGGAGGTCGCACAATTTCTGACCATTATGTAATTACTTAAACAACCAAGTCAAATCCCTTCGCATGTTATAAGCTTCCGTTCTATTGATTACTTTGTACGTCGAGCTGTCTGCTACACACACACAAATTTGCATATTGCATGGTCTGCCCAAATTTTGATTAACAAATGGATGCCGGTGCCGGTGCCGGTGACGGTGCTGGTGACGGTGCCGATGTCGATGTTCAGATTTGCTTTAATCACTTTTATTACTTGTTAAACATGAATTGCCCGCCGGCCACGCGTCAGCTGCACTCTAAAACATGCATAGAAACACGGATACCAATTTCTGATTTGTGTATCTTGTTGCGGGAATTATTTGGTTGACTTTGCGGTTTTGGCTGTGCTACCAAAAATTAGTAAGCTTCATTGTGGCTTGCGGGGCAAACAATATTATGGCAAAGTAAAAAAAGAATGCAAACAAGAGAATGGTGAGCACGTGCCCAGGAAACCGCAAGATCCTGTACACAATATACATATGTATATCATATTTAACTTGCTGTCTCATAAATCGCGTACTTCGTGTTCGGGGAACAGAATTCGAAATCAATTAATGCTCATTAGCTCTTACAATCCAGAAACTCAAGCACCGGCCCCTTTCATTTCATTGCTGGCCATGCGAACAACGATAAGTGGAGCTGTCCGCCAGGGCTGGTGCTAAATATACGATGCATAGCCAAAGTTCAATGCAGGCGTCAGAGGCGCTGGTGCCGCATCAAACGTGGCCGATAGTAGCCAGCCAAATCGTCAAGTGCCAATGGCCAAATGGAATTTTCAACTCGTTTTACAATAAATATCAAGCAAACGAGATATATACAATTATATATATTAAATGCTTCAGATTTATTTACGATTTGTTTTGATTTGTACGTGCACAATCTTTATGATTTCAATTAGGCCGCCACCCAGGCCATAAATCTGCACTCTATATATAAATCGTACACACCAGATTGTCAGTATAGCATTATAAATAAGTATTCGGACAGTTGACGCAGTTTAGCTGATAAATATCGACTGTCTGGCCGAATAATATCGCATTCGGCTAATGTGCAAGTTCTTCTTTTGATTCAGATACTTTATGCCTATCTTTCGTATAACCTTTTCTTTACAACTGATTATATAGTATTGTAGTTCGATGTGGATATCGCTCCTATTGCTTCACATCGATATTTCTCCTGACACAACTTTGTAATACCCTCTCAAGAGAGAAGTACTTCGCTATAAAAACTGTTAGTGTACTATGTATGTGTATGTGCATTTATGGAGCCACTTCCTGGGTGCTTCGCTGATTTTATATATGTTGGGAATTAAAATTAATCTTTGGGCTTCCGTTATAAAAACTTGCAAAGCATAAATCATATTATTATTGATGCGATTATTACCCAGACTTTGCAATCAAAAATTGATTTCCCAATTGAGTCTTGCAAAGCAAATAGTCGTTCACTAGAAGTGTTTGAGCTACTGTTCCTGATATTCTTATATCAATTTAACAAGCAGTTAGAGGTTTTCATTTAAAAATCTATACACTATGTGGCACCGCCAGAAAGTACTTGTCAAATCTGTTAATTTTTTGACAAGTAGATTAAGTGAAGCAAATGAATGGAGAGTATGAATAATTTTGACAACGTGTTAACGTTATTATTATGAAAGACAGATCGAAAAAAAAACGGAAAGGTGAACAAATAACTAGAAAGCCTGCCAAGTTGTCATTAAACCAAGACCAAACAGATTATTTAAAGGTGATATCTGAATTCGTTCTATATTGACAACAGACTTTCGAAATTTATATCAAGTAGCATAGCAAAATTCCTAATAATTGTATGCCTAATTGATATGAACTTATGTTTGTCAAATATTAAAGCTTTATCGGATTTTAGGCAAACTTTTCCGGGTATACCGTATTACAGACTAATTTGTTATCGATAACAGCTTCTGATTCTGATATCTTGTTATTAATTATTTATTTAATGAAAAATATAAATAAAACAACAAAACAGATCTTTAGCTTTTTGATATTGTTTGCCAAATAATTATTCCGTTCATTGGCTATGGATTATCTTTGTTTTCGCAAATCCATTATTCAACAGAAATCAATACTTTGACTCAAAGTCCAATTTTGTTTTTGGCAATTTCACAACAGTAACAATCGTTTTTCTCCAGCTCTTTTGCCTGACCATTTGAACAGAATGTCCAAAGTGCGAACAAATCGTCACAAGCGCTGGTTGTATAACAATCAATCAGATTTATTGATCGACAGCACGGGACACCGCGCTTTCAGCCAGTTCCGGAGATTATCGAAACGAAATTCCATTGCAAGAGCCAATCGCAGTCATCTGTTTGGCACGAAGTTCAAGTGGCCAGAAGGCGGAGCTGCCAACTTGCTGTCAACGATAGCCAAATAAATAACGAGAAATAGTAGATAGTGATGCCAAGTCGAAGAACAAATACTCTTTCGATAACAAAGAAGAAGCACACACCCAGCGTTGGCGAAATGATGTGCTTGAAATAGCTTTAGTAATAAATAAAAAGTATATCATAATATTATATCCCATCTTGGTCAAAACGTTTTCAAAATAAGATAGATTTTCAAAGGAACTATTATTTTTTCATAAAATTTATGCTTGAACTAGCATCACGAAAAATTCAACAAAATATTTAAAAATTCATAAAACTTATTGAGCAAAGTTGAACCGACAATTTAAGTGCTCTACATAAATGGCATGGTTAATAATTATCAAAAATGTATACTTATTTATAACTGTTTTTAATAAATTAATGTAATTAACTCTTCCATAAACTGAATACAAATCAAATATTACCAATATTGCTTTTTAATGTTGAACTTGTATGAGTATTTACAGTTACATATGCATATATCCTTTCAGAGCTTAAGCATGTGTTGACTAACAAACGCACTAGAAGAGTATTGAAAGTTGAAATCGCAAATTAAATTGTTAACTTTATTAAACGACGCCGCGAGTGTCGAGTCAAAAGGCCAAAACTGCCAAAAAGAAAAAATATAAATAAATAAAAAAAAACGCTTACAATTTTCGTGGGCTTGGCCACACAAATCTGCGGCCGCAGTGGTCGCCGTCGTTGTTGTTGTTGTTGTAATCGTAAGCTGTCTACGAAAGAGAGAGAGGGGGAAATAGGCAATTAGTTAGACAATAAGCTGCGCTTTTAAATAGCGGTTTATCTTAATGTTTTGTTGCTTTTTACTTTTCGGCGTTTTTCGTTTTTATTTCGGCAAAGTAATTAAGTGAAAATGAGCAAACGCAAAGCCGGCCACCCACAAGGCCAATTTGTTTGATGATTGGACTTACGGCCTGGCCAACAAATTAATCAATTTGTTGTTTACAATATGCAGTAAATTATTTATAATGTAGCTTAGCCTCATCAACTTACCCTTTCACTATATCCAATCAGCTTAGCTTTCACGTAAAGCAAAAAACTATGAGCCGGAATGGAGAAATAGAAGTACGTGAATTCCCCGTAAAGCCAACTCAACATGTATAATGAAATCTCCGCTGCCTATTATATTAAGTTGTCTAAATAAATTGCTTGAATCGAATGCATCTCTACTCTTACATGCGGGTATCAAATTTATTCTCGAACGAGTATGCAATGTTCACATCTATTGAATAAGTATCAGCTAAGATTATCTTATCAGCTAAGCTGGATCAGAACTTTTCATTCTGATCTTCTTGCAAGACCCACTCATGCAGCTTACTTTACATATTAATTCATATTTACAATATTCATAAACAATTCATTGTTCACATTATAAAAAGTATGTGCCCTACAATATATATATTATTTAAGAGAATTAAATACAACCATTTGCCATATTTCAAAAGCAACTTTTCGGAGCAATGCAGACTTTTTAAAGCTCTTTGAAGCCTTGAAGCACTTGTCTGTGTGGGCCACTAGTCAGGGAGCTCTTGGGCTTAATATTCCTGGAATAAAACAAGCTGGCGACCCTTCAGTTAAGTTTGTTTATACGACTGCCTGCACTCGAGAATGTTTGTCCAGTCATCGTGTTCTGGAGTATGCGAGTAGACTGCGTTATTAGCACTCATATATGAAAATGAAAAAAAAAGTAAAAACTTAAACTAAAATTAAATGTTTTATATACCTAGGGGCATACAGTAAACTTGACATAGTCTGCAAATTATTTGATAAGATTTACTTTACTGAAATCAAAGGACTAGAAAAGTGGTTGAGCTTTGACTTGACTAGTTTCCCAGTCACGAGTTATTTTTGTTTTTCGCTTTGCGGGGAATCCCCGCCACGTAAGTGCCGGGCACAAAAGGGAGGGCGTGCCCCATCCATATAACGTTCACATGATTAATATTGTTTTGGCAGGCTCTGATGGCACATGGTATCACTTGAAAGGAGCCCACAATTCTGATTTCTATCAGAAAAACAAGCACTCGACTCTCCCTTGGCAACGTTCAAATGCAAAATTAGAGTACTTACTATAGAAGGTTCCCAACATAGTTTCGTTTATATTTGCAACAATCTAATCTTCTGGCTGTCGTAACTCACATTCTTGTGACGACACAGCGCCAACGATAAGAGAAAGTGCGGGTGGCAGAGACAAAGGGGGGAACTTTGCAATTTTGCAAGTAATCGAGTCAAATTAGTCACCTGGCAACAGCTCTTAATTAGGCTACCTGTGGTATTTACCTATTTACTAACATTTAACTAACTGACCTTTGCCGTGAGTCAGCTCTGTGATGGATTAGCCAAATCAGTTGGGCCAGCATTTGACATAGATATAGTGCAAATAGCGGCAGTGATTGGGAAATTAATTATATTTCCATTCACTATCAAGATTGCGCATTACTCATGCGTATTGCCTAGGCGCCATGTCGCTTGCCTTTATGACTCGGCGCGGTCAGTAACAGAATCTGATAAAAACTAAACGCTGACCAAAGGCAAAAAACCGAGCGTTTATTGTAAAGTGATTGATTAACTGATTGCTGGATATGGCATTTACATTTGCCTATCGATAAGCATACTTGTAATCGATAACCATTCCAAAGATCCATGCAGCCGCTATCACAGTCATGCAATCTTATCAATCATCCACTCTAGACCTTATTATATTTAATTAATTATTTCAAATGTGAAGCATTTCAGGTATTTTTATAATATTTTCTATATTGAAACTAAAATATAGTGAATATATGGGCATGCCAAATATGTTTTTAACAACTGGCTTTATTAACATGAAAGATGAATATAAATATTATACTCTATTATCAAATAAATTTTACGACCTTGGAAACACAATTAAACAGTAATAAATAAAATATAAACAAAAAAATATATATAGAAAAAAATACAAATAAAATAAAAAATAAAATGAAATAACAAAACAATTTTTAAGCAATTTTGACCTACAATTTTTCAGGTGGGCCACCTGCTCTACACACAGATCTATAAATATAATGATTTTGGTATACATTAATGTCAATCGCGACCCTCTTTACCTCATCTTTCTGTTGATACTTTAAAGATACAAATGTTTTTCTTTTTGCAATTGAGTTAATGTTTGAGGGAAATATTTAAAGATTTTAAATTGAATGCATTCGTAAAATTAAACATATGTCTGTATGATATATCAAGACATCATTTTTATTACTATAATAATAAACATAAAGAATGGTCATAGTAATTAATAGAAGAGGCAATATACAATTAATAGAGCTCCCCATACTGATTATTGTTAAGCAGTATCAAATGATTGAAGCATACCTTTGCGGTATATTATACATAAGTACACTCTGGCTTAAGAAGAGATTTTTTTTTAATTATGAGTTTAAGATTTGATCACTTTTGTCAATAAAATGTAGTTAATCTTGTGCTAATTCGGTTTGAGAAGCCTTTAGCTTGATTGCAGCCTTCCCGCAGTGGGCAATCCAATATCGAGCGTCTGTCAATCAGCCAGGCAAGGGAAGTCAGGCAAGCGGATCGGGGAAGAGAATGGAACTAATCATTGAAACGTGAAGCAACAACCAAGAAGCAAGCAGGAGTTGTTGTTGTCACATCGGCGCTTGTCACACCGCCAGGCGTCAACAAGCAGTTGCTCAGACAATGGACCATTATCGAGGATTACAAGGACTAGGCGAATGGGCAGAGAGGAGGGTAAAGGGGCAGTCTTACAGGAGGAAGAGCTCTAGGGAGGGGCTGTCGCACAAATCGCTCAATGGGAGCGCTGAACAATGAAGATGGACGCATGTCCATGTCGATGAAGTTCGCACAAGGATTGCCAGTCGCTCGCAGTGGCCGGAACATTTAGCGAGCTGCTCAGCCACTGTCAATCAGCGCTCAATCAAAGGATTTTGGCAACTTCCTGAGTCATGAGTGTTGCCACCCACACAGGACACAGGGCACAGAACGAAAGACCCAAGACACAAAACACATTAAGCAGACATAGCGGAAGTTCCTGCATGCGGGTCCTCCTTTGTTCTGACCCTAATCGCTTTAAACTGTTACACACATACACTCACACATGCTTACATACACACAACAGTTAGGGGTTGCTCCCTGTTTTTATTGCGTGGGCGTTTCGCCAGTTTTATGTACAATCCGGAACTATTGCAGTTTTCATTAATGAGAAACGCGTGTCCATAGGACACACAGTTTATTGTATCCCATTTGGAATGTAGCACGAATTGTGTTAATGGACGATTTTAGTGGGAGGAACAACAAAAAATAGTAGACTATAAAACTCGAGCTTCCAAATTTGTCTTTTATATTTTATTATTCAGGCAAGGGAAATAGACTGTAAGATTTGCTTTCCTTTAATGAATTCTTCGAAGTGTAGAGTACGAACAACATATTCCGGGAGATCATCAATGGGATTTAAGTCGTTCTGATTACTTGAAATCATAACACAGCGAAAAGTAATAATATAATAAGGCTCTATAAATAACATCATCACTTTAACAAAAACTAAAATTACTCTATATAAAGCTGGATAGCTCCAAAAATATAGATCAATTATCATATCTTCAGAGAACATGGGCTCTATGATCATTCATTTTTTGTTTTACTATTATTCTTTTAAAAATTATTTAGCTGGGTATACCAAATAACAGCCTATCTGTTCCCCATGATAAAACACCGACTTCAGGTTAAATCCTCCGACCTACCCGAAAATAAAGTTGAACAGAAATAAATTTAATTATTAGTCTAATACAATACTCTATTTCTAATTTCAACAATATTTACTTTAATTTATTTAATTACGACCCCAATTAGTTTCTATTCGCCTCAATTTTAACACACATTTTACCAAAATACAATTTCGCCATTCCTAATGTAATTTCTGCTTTACTTAACAGTTTAACAGCGCAATCAATCAAACCGCAACAACAGCCGCGACAGCTGCTGCTTTTAACAGCTCATACAACAGGTTCGATGCTAGCAGATCTGTTAGCTTTACATATTCTGTAGCCTTCGCTGTAAAGCAGTGCTGTTAAATAGATTTTCTCGCATGCTACAACAAAATGTTAAACTCTGCGCAATGCTCTTTCGTTTTGAGCATATTAGTTAGGTGGTGCGGGTTGTCACATTTTGATAAGGTTTTATAAAAGACTCGATAAGATTTGAATTGAATTAAAGCTTAGTCAAATAAATTAATAAACCATTAAACATGCAATCTATAATTTTCTGTAATTGTTCCTACGTGATAAGGGTAGGTTAGGTATGCAATAAGAGTTTTGTTTTTCTTACAATAAAATATTTGCTTGTTGCTTATCTTGGAAATAAACATCAATCTATGATGTTACTAAAATAATATGATATAAAAGCTATGTATATATATAAAAGCAAAAATATCTAATAGCAAAAATGTAAATAATAATAATTTTAATAATCAGATATTTGTGATGAGTGTGTAGCTTCTCTTTGGATCAAACTCTCATTGGCCATGCAGCGCGGTTCGACATGCAACATGTCTGTTATGCAGCTGTCTGCCACCAACTCTTGGTTGCTGCTGCTGCTGCCTCTGTTTCTGTTGCTGTTGCTGGCTCTGGCTCTGCCTCTGCTTCTGCTTCTGCCTCAGCCTCTGCCGCGGGTGCTGCCAGTGTCGGTCGCTTGCTATGTTGGCCGTATCCGTATCCAACAACAACAACAGCAACAAGAAAATGTCGCACGTTTCGTTTCGGTTAGTCTCGATAATTCAATCGCCCTGCAAAGACGTTCAACGTCGCTGCCAACTCAACTGCGGACGCCTCTCTCTCTCTCTCTGTCGCACGCGTTCACGCTCTGTCTCCATCTGTCTCTTTCTGTCTTTATCAGTCGCTGACACAGTCTCCAGCATTTCGTATTCGAATTCGCGAATTTACCGTTACGCACGCCACGCTTGCGAATCAGGTGGCAACGCCAGCGCCTATAAATAGTGCATAAAAGTAAAAACAAAACAAATCCGAAACAAAGCAAAACAAAACAAATTAATACGTGACAGCTGCGAATTGTTGGCCAAAGCGGAAACGGAAGCGCCTCTGCGCCCTCGCCTCCCCCACCCAACGTCCCGTGCCGTGTGTGGTGTGTATGAGTGTGTGTGTGCATTGTGCATTGTGCATTGTGCCGCCTGAAAGTGTTGTTTCTGTTGTTGCTCTTATTAGTTTTGTGCATGAGCACACAGCAATTGGCGAGAATAAAAAACAAGCGATCGAACGCGTTCAATTTCGAATTCCTGGCAACAGCAATCGGATTTGCCAATTGATGACGCCCACCTCGCCGCGCCCCCAGCTCGAAGTGCAACCTCAATGTCAGCGTTATCTAACGGCGCTGGCAGATTGTTAAACGTGGCCGTGGAGAACACCGCGAACAGGACGATATTTTAGTTTGCTGCTCAGCTGGCAGTAAATGGGTTAAAATTATGTACATTAATCGCCGAATGAATGTCGAATCAGTTAAAAAGACTGCTCTTTTTTATTGTAAGTATATGGCCAGAAGATATTGCATTGATATAAGCCCCGGCCTTACAAACTTGACGTACAAATAAATATAAATTTGGGGTAAAATCAAATTCAAGTGCGGAAACTGAACTGAAGTTAACGTGCACAGATATATGGAAATACAAGTTTGATTATTTTCTAGAATATTCCGCAAAGTTGTAGATACGACCTGGAATACCTAGTTCAAGCTGCATAGTATGATTCAACTTTATTTACCATTAATTTGAGACTTTTATCTAAATCAAGTGCATAAAAGTCGAGGCTTAAAAATTAATTGTTCAGATATGAAGTTAATGCTACAATAAATTAAATGAGAAATATTTAAATATTAATTTATTATATATATAGATTTTAATCTATTATACTTAACAAACATTTTTGATATAATGTAACAGCCAAGTATTAAAAGAGTTTGAGTCTTTGACTTTTTGGTCTAGAATCCAAAGAATTTTGCATGAAAATCTGCATTCGCCACAGTTGGAAATGTCAATGCAAACAGGCAGCTTTATAGGCGAGCTACTATGGTCCACTCCACATTTCTTACAAATTTGTAAATTTAGCGTATGATCTCTAGCAACTCAGAAAAACATCCAAATGAAAATTAAATGCTCTTACTAAGTCTGAATGAAATACATATAAAAGCTGTTATGACTAGACTATACTCTACAGATAATATCATAAGCGACGTATTCATAATAGAACTAAAATACAAAGCTTGATATTACAAGATGAATGAAAACTAACAAAGAAACATGAACAGCAAAATAGGATTGATAGTTGGCAAATATAATGCGTATAGTGTAGACATAGTCAGACTAAACCCCGCTTTGCCCAACCCTTTTATAGGGTATGCAGGTATACCCTGCTTGCCTTTGAAATGTTTCTGTTAATGGGTCTCAATATTGGTAGCACTTCAAACAACTTGGGCAACGACAAGCACAAACACTTGCTTTACCAACAAACACATAGCACACAAACGCACACACACATACACACCCATTCAAGTCTTGTGGCATACCTTATCTTCATTCATAATTTCATCAACCTACTAAGGAAAAAAAGCGAAGAAGAAGAGGAAAAATATTATAGCCCAGTCGAAAACTTTGCGACGTTTCTTCTCTACCGTTTTTGTTGTATTTTTTTTTTTTTTTTTTTTTTTTTTGTGTACGTCGCACATTCGATTTATTTATTAGAACTCTGTCGATAATTACAAAATAATGCGTTTTACCATCCACCCGCCCCTACACACACCCTCTCACCCACTCGCGCCATCTCGTATCTTGAACCGTGCTGAAGTAGCGTTAACTATGCTTGGGAACAAACTATGGAGTGAAGCAGAAAACGAGGTTATGCGAAGCATAAATTTTCAGGCGATATGAAGGCCTCCCCTCCACCGCACCTCCGTACTTCCCTACCACACCGTTAACCACCCAAAACATTACAAAGAGCGCGATAAGATTTCGATAGGTTTCGTTTTCAGTTTCAGTTATATTTCTTGTTGTGTCTGTGCAGGAGGAAGCCGCAGAGCGAAACCTGAAGCGGGAGAAGGGCGAAGGGAGGCGGGAAGGGGCGAATAGTTTTCGATTATTTGTAACTTGGCTAATTTGTGGAAGCTACTTGTGAATGAGGCTGTAAGCGAAGTCGTTTCCAATCTCGAGGGGCCTTGACTGAAGTCAAGTGCGCTCTGGAGTGGTAAACATGTGCTTGGAGGAGGCTCCGAAAGGGCGTCCGTTTTGGGTGGTCGTCGGTGTTTTGAGGGGTTTGTTGTGGCGCCAAACAATTACTTCAACTGAGGGGTGCGAAATGCCTAAGGGGATAGAGGGCTCTAGTCGATAAAGCTGTCAAATTGGGCATCGCAATTATAAATTAATTGATATGCTATTGATAACTAGACTAAAATATTTATATAGTAAAATATATACATATACATTTATACATGTATGTATGTATATTAAATTAATGTGAGCATTACTACTTATTCTAATAATACTAATACTAATGTCAAATATTTGCTAAATATTCTAGACGACAAAAAAACTATTCACTGATCCATTCTAGCTCAATCTAATATTCGTGCATATTTTTCAATTCACATTGCCAATGAACAGTGCCGATTTTCAATATAATTTGATAACATATTACATGTGGTTGTAGATGAGCCATAAAACATGTTTGCGTCTGACAGTCAAGGAGGCTTAAAATAATATTAGCCGATCCAGTTTCCTGTCTAATTTACTACCTGACCTGGCACAATAATCAAAGCAACAAGCGCCGCCACGCTGTGTGTAAAAAATACAAAATAATAACAAAAACAAAAACAAAAATCCAATAAATTCATCAAATCGAAAACGCGATTATGAATGAATGTTATAAAGTAACAAAAGAGACAACAAATCAAACATGATAAATGGACAAGCAGGCGACTACTGAGCTACGCCCAGAGAGGGAGGCAAACGAAGAGGAAGTCATAAAAAAGGCGTAGTTGTGTGAGGGAGTGTGTCTGTGTGTGTGTGTGTGTGTGTGTGTGTGTGTGAGTCGGTTTTTGACAAGGTGTAAACACTAGTATGCAATTTAGGTTGTTGTATCTGTTTCAGATACAATTATTGATTGGCTGTTAGAGATACGCAAGATATGTGCGATAAGAGCCCCTCTGATAAAGCAAACACTTTCTAATGCCATCTCTTTCTCTCTCTCTCTTACTCTTTCTCGCTCTCCGTCCCATTCAGGTGGTGATTTCAGGTGCATTATGTACAGTAGAAGATTACGTAATAATGTCACAGTGTGCACACAACAAAGCCATACACCTAGCTGCGGAAGGAACAGTCTCAGTGACAGACATTTCACAGATTCGTAAGTACTAAATCAATTACAATTTACAACTTCCCATCTATTGAAGCTAAACGGGTTCAAGACCCACAAATACAAACATCACATACAGCTAAAAACAACACAGATCTTAAGTATCTCTCGCTCTCACCCGCACTACCACTTCCTTAGCCCTCACCCCCTCTCCCCCCTTCTCTCTCTCTCTCATTTTCTCTCTCTCTCTCTCTCTCTCTCTCTCTCTCACTCGCTCTCGATCTGAGCTAATTTGTTTATAACGCGTCTGCCATGCAGGAAATGCCATCACATTTTGTAGTTAACATTTTCTTCGACAGCCTTTCACTAACAATAACATTCGACAACGACATTCGGCAACAATGTTAAGTACTTGTTATTATTATTGTTGTTGCTTTCATTTCCATGACAATGAAGCATCTCGTCTCATCTCAAGTCATTCCCGAGCCCAGCAAGTCACTTGACCAAAAACCTGGCATTACTTTTACAATCAAGTCAACATAATGTTCAATATTTTTCTCACTTATTTGTTGAGACTCAAACGTTTTTAAACTGTCAATCATTTATGTTGCATCTATCTGTCAAATCCTCAAATAAATTAGAAAAACCTTCATATTCCGTTCGACAAGTACAACTTTGTCATGGATTGATGCGCCATGCATACTTATTAGTAAAAGAAATACACGAGTGTTTAACAAGTAGAACACAAAGCGGAATATGATTGATTAAGAACTTCCTTACTTGACTGATTGGCCAGCAGGTGATTGAATGAGGTGATGGAATGATTGAATCTCTGACTAACTAATTGACCTGAGATACACGAACTGATCAACAAATTGACTGATTGATTGCTAGATTGACTAACTGATTAATTATCTTAATTGATTGACTGTCAGACTTTTTGATTTATTGCTTTAGTGATTGACTGACTGATCACACTTATTGTCCGATTGGTAACTGATTGACTAACAAACTGATTGATTGACAAACGAGGTATTAATCGGCTCCACGATTGACCGCAAGATTCATTGGCTGATTGATGAATTAACTAATTTATTGACGAATTCATTGTTTGATGCATTGATCGACTCAGTGATGACTGGATGAATTGACTGATCAAATTATTAAATGACTGATTGATGGTCTAAATTATTGACTAATTGATTGACAGATTGACTGGATGCCAGACAGAATGTGCTATTCATTAATCAACTAACCAAATAATTTACTGATTGGCCAAACAATTATTTAACAGTTTTATATGAATCCGATTAGTTATTCACTGTGTCTTAGTTATCCCAAACAAAAAAAAAACTAGATAAACTCTACACCACAATAGTAAAGTCCATGCTAAAGATTTTCTTTGGCGTCTAGATATTATGTAACTTTATTTTTTCGCTTTTGGTTATTTGACGCTTAAGTTGCTAACTTTATGAGTGAGCTCGAAATAAAAAAATCAAAAATAAAACGAAACACGCCAACTTTCACTGGGCAGGTCAATTTTCGTAGCCCGGCCATGGCTAATTGCAGCCCGACTGCCTGAATGCCTGCGTTAAATGGCCGAATGGCCGCCTCGCTGATTGCGCGCAGCTGTTCCAAAAACTGAGATAGCGGCTCGAAGGGTCGCAGCACGAGCTATGCCAGCAGGACCTTAAATATACTCGAAAGTATCGTCCATTGTTCTGTCGCCGTCGTGTTTTTGCACATTTTCAAGCAGCACAACAAATGCCACACAACAGGTGCAAGCTGCGCGTGAAAATGCTCAGCTGGTATTTACAAAAAATATAGAGATTTATATCTGTGTGCGTAGAAAAGTCGCAGGCCAAAGGGAAAGGCCACAGCATTTATGCCTAATGTGCGAAAAATGCCTTTGTCAATTCACACGCCCACTGCGGCTGTGTCCCGGACTATTTCAATTATTTGCATGAGCTGTGGTATTTTAGGCGGAAGCTCAGATACACAGGTACACAGCTACCCCGGTCACCGAGTCTGCTGTCTACTACTGCTGCCTCAGCATTTTCATGAATAACAATTGATGTGCACGGCCGTCCATATCTCCCGGTTCGGGTTTTATGATGTGCTATGCAACACTCAGCTGCTGGCAGCTGGGTTAAACCCGATGTGCACTTGTGCACACAGTGTTTGCGGGGATTTTCCCACCCGAAATGACTGCTCAAGGTTTACAAATCCTAGCTCGGTTCAGCAGGAATTACTTAAAGTAGCCAATAATAATAAGAATGGGTAGCTATGACAGGGCGAAGATTGTACAAGAGTAGTATATACTAAGAAGAGGCATATACGAATTTTGCTGATGTAGTTACTTGCTATACTAACCTAATCTTGATTAAAACGTATCACTATATTAATAAAGAATATGTGTATATAAGCATAAAAGTATATATATTGATGCCTGATCAGATATATGTATAAATCTTGCGTTTATCCACATCAATAAATCTCGAGTATTTGCTCAGCACCCGCATCTGCTGTTGAGCCGCTCCTGTGCTGGGGCGCAATTAAACGCCTCGTGCCTAATGAATCTTGACATTTCAATCAATGACCCTCCACACCCCGGCACGCTCCTCTCCCAACCTACCCATCTGCCCTGCTCAGAGCACTAAATCGTAGCAGACCGCAACTGCAGCGCTTTTCATCGGGAAAATTCAGGCAGCTCGGCAATAAATCACATGATTTAATTTGTGGACCAAGGCGAACAATGTTGAGGTCGCATTTACCTCGATCGCAAGTCGAAAGGGTAGCAATACCAAAACTAGGGCTACTTGCCCCTTGGCCATAAAATCGTTTTATGGCTCATCATGGGCGCCCATAAATTTGAGAACGCCATCATTCCCCTATCTACCCCCATCCTCCCTGGAAGAGCCAGAGCAACATTTTGGCCCGGTGTCCAGGGCGTTGCCCAATCAACACCTCCGCCCCAGAGCGTAGCTGCTGTAATAAGTTCTTGTCTGTTAATTTCTTAATCAAATAATAGACAAGGGTTCGGTCCACGTCCCCAATGATCATTGTCTTATATGCTCAACAGTCTTCTAATGGAGGTCTTCGAGACTCCTCCTCTCTTTCGAATGCGTGTTTGCCACTAAGTTCTTAAAAAACTGTTTAGCCTGTCCAGCCTCAACGATCAATCACAGCTGCAAATATACAAAGCAATAGCAAAAATTCCACAGAGCTGCCCGAAAGGGAAGTATGCTCAGCAAATATTTAATACCTCTTCAAAATCTATATTTGTTTTGCTATTTTTGTAGCTCTTTGAGCTTCATATAGAATATCACAACAACTTAATGCCGCATACTTAAATCGTAGTTCTTCACTAAGTAATACTCGTTTGAATACACGTCTTCCTAAAATTCTCATGTACTGATAATTTATTTGAATTCATTCAGGAACATTTACTGTATTCCGTGTATATAGGAACTATATATAGTCAAATGGTGTTTGCCTATAAAAACCTGTTGATCTAATTCAAAAACATTTCTGAGCTTCCACTTTTCATTTAAGAAGAAGAACAAATGAAGTTTAAGTCTAACGAACAGAAATATTCAGAATCTGTGTGAAGGCTAAGCTCAATGTCAAGTAAATCACATCAACTCTAGAAGATATGCAGCAGATCGAACCAAGGCGAGGCGAGCGAGGCGGCACAGCCAAAAATATTTAATGAATGACTTTGGCTGTTGGCCGTGGCCGACGATCGCTGATAGGTGATAATAATGTGGGAAATATTTAGCACCATCATTACAAACATCATTAAAATTTAAATAGATGTGTTTAACATGAAAATAACTAGAAAAGTTGGTTGTGTTGTTGTTGTTTTTCGTTTGGTACACTGAGAAAAGGAAATCATGCCGTGAAAATTCCAAGAAATAGCACATGCCGAGCACAGGTAGGGTTAGTGCTCAGGGTTTTAGGTGTAGGGGTAGTCATTGAACCTGCCCAAGCAGATTCATCAATTAACGCCCCGACTTGGACTTGCAGTTGGAGTATTGGTATTGGTGTTGGTATTGGTGTTGGAGTTGGAGTGGTTCAGTGTGGTGTCGAGAGGCGGTCACTTCATTAAACGCTGTCCAAGTTGTGGACAAATAAATGCATTTCCGTTGCGCACAAACACATTTCCAAGAGCCGCCGACAACAGCAACAACAACGTAAAGAATCTCAGATGCATTTTTACCTACCGCCTAGAAACTGGAAAAAAAAAATACCGAGCAGTTAAAAGAGAGAAGGAGAAGTAGAAAACATGGTCAACAACAAAGCCGAACAAGTGTACCGCTTGCCGATCGTCAGTCGTACAACAAAAATGAAGTCAGAGGCAGGTTCGACGTTTTTTTTTTTTTTTTTTGGTCAATTGCTTCACTCGATCTTTCTGAACCTGGCCCTCGAAAACCTTGGACCCGCCATTGATTTCCACTTAACGCTTCACAACTCAAGTGGCCATCAAGTTTACAGTTTAAGTAAGCGGTAGGGTAGAGGCGGGAGCAGGAGGGTGCCGCGACTCAAATGCGCTTTCCTCTTTCGTTTCTCTATTTCAATATTATTGTTTCCCACAGTGCCAGGAAAATATTTAAGCGCCAATTTCATGTAGTTTTCCTCCATTCTCAAACTGAAATACAAGAAAGAGAAATACTCATTCCTATTACCGTGTCCACTCACTACCGTTCCTCAAGTGTCGCCCTCTCTTTCGGCCCATCTCCCTCGCTCTCCATTACTCTCTCTCTCTCACTCACTTTGTCTACTTGAATTTGAATAACAATGGGTCAGTTCTGAACTTCGGCTTGGCTTCAAAGCGCCCTTCTTCGATCTTCAGTTTTCGTATTCGGTTTTCCAATTGGTAATGAGCGATCGCATTTTTGATCTGGCAGGAGCTGCCTTGTCAGCAATTACGCACTTAACTCCGATAGTAACTGACAAAGGAGTTGTTATACTCCCCATAGCTAGTCAATGCATTGAAATCAAAAGTTCTTAGAATTGTTCTCTTCCACGTGAGTTTTCTTTCTGGTCGTGAGAACCGTTTTTCTTTTGTAGGCTGATATCGAACCAAGTTATTGATATTTGATAGAAGTAGAATTAGTTGGATGCCATGGAGCAACGAAAAGTTATTCAAAATCAATCAATCCCGAAATGATATACTTCATAATCACAATCAATATGAGCTTGAGCATCAAGATATAGACTGCAAATTGGACAAATTGGACCAATTTCAGAAAATCTATGAAAGAGAATTGATTCCTCCATCTTAGAGACTGCTTCATGAATAAGTACAGTTCTTCAGTGCCATATTTTATAAAAGATAAATACAACTCTTAGCGTCCATACGAATCGAAAATATAACATCGATGGCTAATGGTTCGGCCAATAAAACTAGTGGCAGCAGCTGCTGCTTTATGATCAATCAATAAAAAATCAACCACATGATAATCAGTTAGACGATCTGAAGCCTAGTCGCAGCACACTCCAAGCCATTAAATAGTGCATTTTACGAGCAGAACCAGACCAGAAAGATAGCTCGGCTGTGGTATGAAAGAAATGCCGCTCTCATGGCTGACAGATAAAACAAAACGCCGCCGATCGACGCTTGATCAACGGCGCAATAAATTCATCAAATAAATATCAAAGAAAGACAGAGAAAGGTAGATAGTGACGAATAGAGAGAGAGAGAGAGAGAGAGAGAGAGAGAGGGGTCTTAAGCTGTTGGCTAAGCCGACTTTGCGTTATAATCGACATGAATATTAAAACCACAAAACTATAATCAGTGCGATATGATCGGCGGAAAAACATATCAATCTCAACTGGAACAGACTCAAGCACAGCCATCAGCGCAGCGCAGCAGCCACCGTTGTGGACCCTTTTTTGAGGCCATTAACTGCCTGCAGACGACCTAATGGACATGATCTTTCGTCACTCCCAGCAACAACAAAAGGGAATGCATATGTATATATAAATACATACATATATATGGATGTAGTCTTTCTAAACATCCATATTGCCTCACTCTCTCCCTTTCGCTCTCTCTCTCTCTCTCTCTCTCTTTGTCTCTCCCTGAGCGAGGATCGAGCACTCATTTTGATCTTGATCTTGCGGCTGCGAACACGGCGTCTGCCGCCTGTTGTCGATCCCTAAATACCCTTTAAATTGTACGTAATTCCCCGCTTGGCATTTATCATCATTATTATCGAACACACGCTGCTGCAAAGTCGAGACACGGTGGACACTTCAAGTTCCATGAATAATTTGTCTTCAGATGAGATAGGCATTTTCACGAAGTTCTGTGGGAAATGAGAAAATATCTCGATTGGAAAAACATATGAAGAAGAAAGTATGTTTTGTTCCTTTTTGTCAGCACTTACAACAAAAAGAAGCTCGATTTTAATTTTTCATCTAATAGTAGTTAGACAAATATTTAGCAAAAAGTTTTATAAGACTATCTAAGTACTTTTTCTGTTTTAAGTGAAGGGGTAAATATTTAAAAACTATCTTTAAAATTACTGTGACTCAGGTTAAGAATGGACCAGAAGGTCATTCACCTTGTATTATAAATAGCAGAGATCAAACGGAAACTGGGGATTGAAATCTTGAAACTATAAATCAAATATCAAAATCAAGAGAATACGACTATTTATTTCAATTTTTCAAAATATAAATATATCATACCTAATTTAATAATCAATTTTAATTACAAATATCCCTATTACTATTATTTGATTACTATTACTATTTCTGTTTAGTTTAGGGGAAGAAAGAGTTATAGTAATATCATATTTGATATATTTTAAGTTGCCCTTTCTTGAATTCTTATGGAAAGCACATTATTTTTTGTAGAAAATCGTAAACAATCTTTGCAATATTCTACAGAACTGACTCAAATTTCATCTTTTATTCTAATATTTCTTCACCCTGAACCCACTCAAAAGAAAACAAATAGTTTTTCTCGGTCGCAGATAATTGGTAAATTTGGGACAAAGCTATATTTGTATTCGTATTTATTTATTGCCTGATTTAAAATCGGAAAATACTTAAGTACTAATTCCCAACAATTTTCGAAGAATTGGCCAAGCATGACAAAGAAATTTGTTCTCACAGGAAATGTTGCAACGACTGGCGCCAGCCAAAAAAATATATATATGTATATACCTACAGATATATTGTATTTAAATAAAAATAAAAAAAGGAAAAATTTATAAAACATGTGTATACGAAATGGTAACATATATCTAGCATATTTATGTGCTTAAGATTGGCCAACATCTCGCTGACAGCTGTCAGGCCGGCCTGGCAGCCATAATGATAAAGCTCCAGAGAGCGGAAATGCATTAATTTGTCAGTTGGCTTGTGCCGCACGAATAAATCAATTCGTTTACAAGGTGCCAGTGACTGAATATCAGAAGAGGTGGGCGGCGTGCCCAGTCGCTCCTCCTCTTCAAGGAAGACACGTCCCGTTCTTCTGGCATTTTCCCTTCATTTCTTTCCCCCTGCTAAGCAGGCACTTTCCAATTACGTAAAGTTGACGTCGGCATCGGCGGCATCGCGTGCAGCTATGCAAATTATGAAGTTCGGAGTTTTTGGAGCCCTACTCTATATAGTATAACATATACCTACATAACTACTACCGTATAATGGCCTTTTGCTGTTGCATGGCTCTGATTCGGGCCGGGTCTCGGTCTCGGTCTTGGTCGAGGCGGCGTCTTCTTCTTTTTATCGTGCACTTGAAGCCGTTTGAGTCGCCTTCCCCATGCAAATGAACCTTTTAATCATACGAATGTAATAAAAAGCGAAAAACTTGTGTATTTAGGCAGTTGTTAATGTGCCGAGGCGGACGTCGATTTCTGTCTGTTTTCGGGCATATTTGTTCTTTTTGCCTTTTGTTGCTTGGCTAACGAAAATTGCGTGTCTGGCATTTGTGTGGGGCACATTTCGTTGGGGCGCTGCACGCGACGCCTGGCTAACAAATGTCCCAAGTCTGCCCCAAACAAATGCCAGACACACTGCACCAGCTGTGCCAGTGTTGAGCAATGCTGTGCAATGTGTGTGAACGAGATCACGGTTATGAATGAAATCTTCATGTAAATGTATTGAAATTATATTTGTGCTCCTTATTATTAACTAGATTTTTTCAAATACTGCAATGTTCTTTTCATTCCTGTACAACACTGTACAAATATTTTTAGTTAAATTCAAGTCCTCACAACTCAAGTGATACAGTATGACTAATTATTCGGAGTATTAGCAATTATTACAATTTAGTTCGCAATGAGCAAAATTATAAAGTGATTATTAAATAATTAACAATAATTCAATGCAATATTCTTAAATATTTTACAATAATTAAATGCAATACTAGAATTCTATTTTTATAAACGTTTTTATTACATATTCAACAATAATTAAATGCAATATTTTAATTAAATATTTATACATTTTTTATCAATTATTTACTGATAATTATCTGAATACAGTATTTAAAAATCTGTTATTAAATATTCTATGCAATATTTAATCAATTTACAAATACTACTGGTAATTTTGTTGGTATTACTATTCAATAATACTAAGCTTATAGACTATCGATGCCGAGAAAGTAATTATTCAAGTACATGAAATCTATTTATCGCTTATATATAATAATATCGATATTAGCTTCAACTATATTTATAATATACACAATCTAAAAACTCTTATATTTATCTATATATGTCATAAACCAAAAGATGTTCTCTTAAAACTCACAATAGCTCAAGTTCCTTTTCATTTATATGTATTTATATTCGCAGTCACTGTGAAGGCATTCGCATCTCTATTCCGGCTTACCTTTACGTAGTCGTATTCCCATTCGTGTTTCTCTACGTTTTAGTATCTGGGACTAAATGACAATGCGTGCCTGCCGACACCTTGGCTCGACATTTGTAATACTCGTAATTGCCCCATTGGCTCTGGGCATTGGGGAGCGCAAGTATCGGGAATTGGGGTTGATGGCTGCCGAGGCTGGCGGCAGGGGCTGGCAATAGGCCATTTGATGGCAAGCAATTGGCACATCATTTGTAGCAGCAGGTAATTGCGGGCCGAATAACAACACCAATAACGGGGTAACTGACGTAAGCTTCTTCTGGTGGGTGTGAGGACCTCCCAGCTGATAGCCCAGTCGACAGGCCCAGGGATGGCCAAGAGGCTATCGAGATGGTTTCTTCGGAATACCATTAAGCGATTTCCGCTGGCAAAAGCAATCAACGGCCTGAAACTGCCATAAAATAATGCTTTCAATAATTTTAATAGAGTTATCCGCGTGGAGCTGCTCCCGTTGTCGCTGCCACAGTCGGCACCCTGTCCAAAATAAAATATAAAAAAAATAAATAAAATAAAACAGAAAAGAATAAGAGAAGACGAACGTAAAATGTTTTCTTATCTCATTATTAAAGGGACGCAGCAGCCGCCGCCGACTGAAAACATTTGCAGGTAACAGTTCAGCATTTTGGCCACATAAAGCAAAACTCTCGGCCCAAAAGTCGAGTTAAGACAGGACATTGACCGCCAAGTCTGGCGAGGAGTAGCCCAAAAGCCGAGTGGCGAGAAATGCGCCAAATTAACGCAAAATTATTAAATGAGCTATAGCGCCAGCAAGAAACTTGAGGAGCCTCCGAACAGAACGAGAAACTTGACTCAGCATAGAACAGAGAAGTCAGGAAAGAAACTTGACTTGCATTAAGGAAAACCTAAGATGAGCTTAAAGCTGGATTCATGGTATTATACAATGATCAATTGAAAACAATATGTCAATATGTCAATATTACAACTGATCTTTAAAAGGGAGTTTGATCAAATTTGTATGAAGCAAATATTTGCTCCATCAAGCTTCCTTAATTGTTCTACTCTATTTTAAAATTATATACCTTTCGCTAAAATACTTCTTCTAGATAAAAGAATAAGAAATGTATTTAATTAAATTGATTAAATCCAAAATAAATTTTAATTCAGAAAATGTTAGATATTTTCAGGTGATTTAGCCTTGAATATTGCAGTTTCTAAAGTTAATTTATAGTAACCGATCAACTCCACTGAGCACGCTGCTGACGAAGGGCCCCACCACATCGAACTTAATCATCGTGAGCCATCAACGTCAACAACAAGGCCCGTCCACATTGTCAGTGCAACAATTCAAGTTTATATTTCCAACGAATCGATTTGCAATAAGCCCGAAGAAAATAAGGGCAGCAGGGACTCAGTAGAGGGTATTCACTGTACCCGCTGTGTGTGTTCGCATAATTTGCTGTGGGGCTACATTTTATGAGCATCTTACACTTGAAGCCTTAAGTAAGCCGAAGCTAGGCCAGCAGAACAGGCTTCAGCTGAGCCATTGCAGCAAATGCCACGCAACATTGACAGTTGCACTGCGATGTCACTCAATGTCAGAATAAACAGAGAAGAGCTGCGGATGATATAGGCCCCAGAGGCTGCTGCTGCTGCTGCTGGCCCGCAGAAAAACAAACAAATGTAAAACCTAAAATAATGACACGCGAAAAACAATAAAACAAAGCAAGAAAACAAAGAATACAAATAGCCTGGCTGGCAAAAGTTAAAGACAATAAAAGGCACAAGAAAACAAGAAACATGAAAAAACAAAAAAAAAAACATATCAGCCGGCCGCACTTAACACCTTGGACCTGGCCGAATCCTGTTTGGCCCACACACACAACTAGGCAAGACCAGACAAGGACATGACATTTTTATTATATCTAGGCCTTCTTCTTCTTCTTCTTTTTGCACATGCTCTCAGTCGCTCCTGCTCATCTGCTAGCTGGCAGGCGCTCTGGGCCAAAATTGCTAAGACAGACGGCGCCCTGCCGCGTTACATGGCCCGGTTTAAACCTGGTTCCGACTTGGTCAAAAACAAAATAACAGAAAACAAAAAAGGTTCTAACTTTGTTTTATGGCCCACGAGCTCTGCGCCGCGCGTAAATCAAAAGGTGTTACAACAGACAAATAGGACTGGGCCAACTGCAGTCTCTCCCTCTCTCGCTCGCCCCCTCTTCAGAGAGAGAGAGAGAAATATATATTATCCCTTGAGGGTGTTAAATTTGTATAGAAGGTTTTCTTATTGTTGGTAATTTTTGCTAATTAATGGCGTCATTAAAATGCTCTCTTCTCAGGCGCTGTCCACATCTCTGCCTCCACTCCCTCGCTTTCGTCTATCTCAGTCCAGACATGTTAAGAGCCCTCCATAATAATAATTATGTTGTAAGTGCCAAGACTACGCCCCCTTAACGTATTTAAAACCTCGGGGTGAAGCTAGAAAAGTGTTTTTGTTTTTTTTTTGCCCAGCTAAAACTGTTTCGGGTGGTCCGTCAAGTAGTCTCTAGTGCAATCTCAAAAGGATATCAGCTGTACAAATTGGAAAGGCAATGCATCAGCAGTTTGCAGTCATAAAACTATCTAGATCATGGCTTATAAATACTGTTGTTATAGGATACAGCTTATAGAGCTGAATTGCTCTTGTATTTGAAAATTAAGTATGATAGATAATATCATTAATATTTACGAAAGTTGGGTTACATTAGTAGCTATTGAGGCATAGCCAGACGGAAAGGCAAATAAAATACCCCCTCCGAGTTGGTGGTTATTAGTGAAAAGCCTGTTTTCTCTAGTATATATTTTTAATTAGCTTATCTTTACA
The DNA here is from genome assembly GCA_035047565.1 of Drosophila mulleri. Lineage (NCBI taxonomy): Eukaryota > Metazoa > Arthropoda > Insecta > Diptera > Drosophilidae > Drosophila > Drosophila mulleri. The sequence continues at coordinate 15,526,679 of JAWNPK010000168.1, forward strand.
TAAATTTAAAAAATTATTAAAATTGAAATGAAATGTACTAAGAATAATTTATTTAAAAAAAAAAAACAGAATTAGAAATAATATCAATAATTTATATAATATCAATATTCTCATTTAATCGCTGAACATAAAACAACATAAATTTATATTAAAGACATTTTATGAAGATTTTCACAAATATTCATTTTATTTATGTCTGTGTGGCAATGGTTGATAGCATTTCAAAGAGCGATAAAGCCAACAAAAATAATGTAAGAAATATAATTTTCCACATATGTATCACATATGTCACAGATACATTATTTGGTGCAAATATCTTCAAGAAAAAATCTCTGAAGTGGGTGGATAAGCAACTGCCTTTGCTATCAATTGCGAGCACTAAGAGCGTTCTGTCATTAATTCTCTTGCTCCACATTCGACAATATCAGAATCGTAACTCTCAGCAGCACCTTTACCTAGGCCTTTCATAACCATGTTGCAGCAACTGTCGTGAGATATATACATGTGTGTGCTGGAAACCCTATGGGGTCCAGTTGGCACATAGACCCGCATTAAAAGTTGGCTAGTTTATGTAAATACATATAAATACGGACTGGTGGTTATTACACGGATCATAAAGTCCAGTTTATCAGTGGACGAAAACATGAAGTTGTTTCGGGCTTTTTAAGTGCATTCAATTAGCGCTTGTTTTTCCGCACCCACGCCAAGCGGCTTCCTGCTGATTGGGATTGGGATATTCGTGCATAAACATATGTACATGCGAGTTTTCTGAATACTTATGGATACTTACTCATTGGCCAATCGATGACAATTAACACCTGTCCACATAAATCAGTGCCAGGCATATCTTAATTTATGATGACGTAATCAATGCTTCTGCGCGTATCTCGACAATAATTTCTGTTCGCATTGCATTGCATTGCGCCAATAATTCGGAAACAATTCAAATTGTCACTATAACTCAGCGCCTTATTGAAGGAGAATTAAAAGAAAAACACGCACACTTAAGCCAACGCATTAAAACTTAACCAAAGCTAATTGCACTGATCCGTTGGGTCGAGCCATGCACTGGCCTCTTACTCCACGTTGCATGGACTAAGAGTTACCCTGTAACTCTAACTCGCATTGTGTGCGATGCAATCGGATATCTTGACTTGAAATCGTTTGCATTGCTGCTGCTTGATTATAATGAAATTTAAGAAGCATGAAAACACTTTTCATGCTATTACACATACTACAAACTCTGATTATATCAGGAAAGCAATTATCCAACTAATTTTTAGAGTTGGATATCCAACTACACCGACCAAAAATTACTTGAATTGAGTATGTTTAAGTATAAATATATAAACTTGAGTTACTTTAGGTCTTCGAAGGTATTTGAAATGCAAAACAGAATTAATTAATTATCGATATTTATCGTTTAAAAAGTATTTCTTGTCGATTCTTCAGATACGAAAAAGTTATCAAAACACTTATTAATTAACAAAGTAAAGAAAATACAACAATAGCATTGAATATAAATATATAACTGATAGCTAAATCGATACAATATCATCTACTTTAATTTTAATACATTCTTCTATACCTATGAAACTACTCAAAATATCGAAATTTCGGTATTTGGTAAAGAATTAGAAATGAATATAGTTAAACATTTAATTGAACCGTGTTAACAATTGGGTAGGCTTTTATGACTAACAATAACCACCAGATGGTTCTCAATATATGGTATTCAATTCCCTTTACCTTTCCTTATAACTCAGCCGGTTTGTAATATACCTCGCTCGATACATTTTCCTAATACAGGGTACAGATAAAATTAAAATATTTGCTTACCCCAAACTGGGCTGTTTGCGAGCCAGTCGCAAATGAGCGCAAATTTTGTGACAGAGTTTTACGGCCAAATGGAAACAAGTGTGGCCCACCGGGCAGCCAAAGCCAAAGCCGAATGCAAAACTAAAGCCAAATCTAAAGCAGCCAGTGCAGTTAGCTCCCAGCTACCATTTGGTATTTTTATGGGCCCGGTTGACACTTTGCGTCAATGCGTAGCCGAATTTCGAGTTCGTTTCGGTTTTTGTTGCTTTTGCGCTGGTCACATTATCGGGCCCATTTCAAGTTGGCTAACACGCCGTTTAAACGGCTTGTAAGTGACTGCGTATGCACTTAATTAATAAAATGCTTGCCGCGTTGACTTTGTTGCAAGCCCAAAAGTTGCTGCTGCTGCTGCTGCTGCTGCATGTTGCTTGTGGCATATTGCAACCTGATGCTCTGTATTGGCCAAAGGCGTCCTTGTTGTTGATAAAACTGCAATTAGCCGTCTCTCACACACGGCCAAATGATTTATTTGTATTTATCTTAAATAAATTGCCAGCGACTGACCACGCCCCCACACCCTCAACCGCGCCTCAGCCTCGCCTGCTGCCCGGCAATGCTTGCAGTTAACTTAATTAAATGCCAGCTTCAATTTATTTCTCATTTGCAACCACCGCAACAATGAAAGCGAAACCGCAAGCCCGCTAAATAAATAAACAATAAACAAAGAGAGCAAACTTCCCCGGGGCGAAATGTTTCGCCTGCTCCCCCTGCTGCTCCTGCTGCTGCTGCTGCCTTTTTTTGTCGTCTGCTGCTGCTGCTGCTGCTGCAGCTATCGATGTAATTTTACATTTCGTTGCAGTCAGCTGCAATTAACTGTAAATAACATGCCGCCTGCGTGTGGTCCCACTTTACTGTACTCAATATGAAAAACATCGAAAAAGCCATAGTTATTAAGTTTTATTATTCCTTTTCCTTTTGTTGCTCCTGCTGCTGCTGTTGCTGTTGTCATCGATACGGCTCACCCGCTGCTGAGCATTGCATTGATAAATGGCGCGAGCAACTTTTAATTGCGCGTTTATCTTTTGCGTAAATCAATAGCAGCAGCACTAAATTGCCTGCGCTATTTCGATTAAAATGAGCTCAAATTTCGGGCGAAGCTTATGCAATTTATGCAATTTATGCGCCTCAACCAATTTGCGATTGTAAACTTCGTTTTGAAATAAAAGCAAGTAAGAAGGCTCCAGTGGGCAGTACACGACTAGCGGATACCCAGATCATGGGTATTTTACCTACACTCACACACGCATTTAACAATAATTAATGCATAATAATTATTATTTGTTTCTTATATTTGATAGGGTATTATTATAATCAACTGAGAATATACATAGTGATTCAACATGAGCAGCTTCAAAGCACGATGATTACTTAAACTTCTTTAATCACCAGCGTGTACGTCTTTACTTTATCAATGTTCTTCTATCAATATGCATCTTCTTGAACTGGTGTTGCAATCCTCTTAAGATTGTGCAACCAGAATGCCACGCCATTCAACAAACCTCTACTTCACTAACCATAGAACACATAGACCGAATACCTAGTGTTCTATGGTATGGTGTATACATTCAACTTTACATGCATTCATAAAAGAAATATATATTAACCGGGAATATTTACAAATTGAAAAATAATGTTGATTTCGTTGTCACTTATACACGTCCAAGCCTAATTATGATACTACTTGCATGCATAAATATGAGTATTTTTATGCCTGAACAGTACTTAAATACTGTTGAGCTATGCTCTGAGAAATACCCCATTTATAAATCTATACATGTATGTACATATGTATGTATGCATATTCATGTACATACATACATATGTGATATGTGACTTTATATGCATAACTTTACTTTACTTTGAATTTATACGACCATTAAGTGCACTAATAAAACATAAAATTGGCATTTAAACTTGATCAAAAGCCAAATATTTAAATAATTCGATAAGCTCGAATGCATTTGGTTTCAAGTGTGGAGCTTAACAGCAAATGCCTTTTAGCATATTCATTTATATTTTCATTTTCATTTCCATTTTTATTTTCATGAGCGCTTGCACATCTTCAATCAACTTTATCTATATGAAATTTAAAAAAAAAATGTCTTTTTGGGCTTTCTGGTGGGATTTTCAATAATTTTAATTGCCCTTTTTGGTAGACGACAAAATTCAATCAGCGCTACATAAATTATGCGAGACGCATTTGACCCAGAAAAGCGCGACGATAAAACAGATTTTTGTCGAGATTTTGTTTTATTTTTTATGTGTAGAGATAGAAGACTCCCACACACACACACTCGCACACACATGCACACTCGCACAGTCAGGTCTGGCCCTTAGCGGCTAGCTCTCTGGCCTGACTGTGGAGGGGCTATGGGCGGCATGGAGCAGGGGCTCGGCCAAATCGTGCGCTAATTAACTCATTGACACTGTGGCCTCCGCTTGGGGCAGCCAATTGTGAGTGGCGTCTGTGCAGGAATCGTGCGTAAAAGTCGAGTACGCTCCACATTAAAAGGCGCTAATTGTGGCATTCGACTCTCGAGACCCTTCGCCCCCGCACCCAGCCCTTACCATTCCCCTTTCTCTGGCCACTCTGGCGGGCGTGCCAATGCAATTAACGCTGTTTGGAGTCTCACTGAGATATGCTGAGTGCCCATACGCCTCCGCTCCCTCGCCCTTTCACTATCCCTTTCCCTCTTCGTAGCCCCCTCCTCAATCCATCTCTATGGCTGCGCCGTCTTCAGCTCCCACTGATAAATGGGACTGCAGGCAAGTGCAACGGCTCCAAGTTGAAGTTTGTTTTCCTTTCTGTTGCAGTTGTTGTTGCTGTTGGTGTTGGTTTTGCAGTTTGTTTTGCTTTTGTGGCATCGGCTTACAAACAAACCCAAAGCCAGGCGTCGAGCAAATAAAACGGTTTTTCCAGGAAACGTGACAAAACGTCAATAACTGACGTTGCGGCGCACTAGTTGGTGCAACATCCAACCGCGCGACGCGGCTGCCCAATGGCCAATCCAAGCGGCGACTAGTTGTAGTTGCTGCACCATGTGACAAATGTTGTTGTTGCTGCTGCTGCTGCTGCTGCTTTGGCTGTTGTTGCTGTTGCAAAAGCAATTACTTAGAGCCGCACAGTCAAAATACGTACGTAATCTAAGACCTCGCCACAGTCGCCGTCCGCATCAAAGCGAGAAAGTTCCCGGAATGCAGTCGCCGCCATACTTGGACCTCAGACAACATTCTTGGAATAGGGCCAATGCACTGGGGACCAAGGATACAAATCGAACCCTTCAAGAACTAACCAAAACAAAACAGAAGACATTCCGCAGCATTTTTTACAAATCGTTAATAAACAGTGGGAGAAAATTATTAAATACCCTAAAAGTTTTCTATAGCAAAAATCGAATACAAAAAAGTTTAAAAGCAATTTGTTAACTAAAAATTGGATTATTAATTAATAGATGTATATCTTTAAGAATTCTCTTATTCTCTGATAGCTGATAGTGGAAACGTTCCAGAAAGATCAACAGTCTTTAATTATGACATAGTTGAAGTATTTCTGAGACAGGAAATATTAAGCCCCAACTTGCATACCAAAATAATCATTTTTAGAGCAGACTCTATACAACATTTGCACAGATGTATATTATATATCTATTTATATTGTCATAATAAATTTAAATATAATTATTATACAATAAAAGTATTAAAATCCAATTCAATTAGAATATACATTTTAAAAATATCTGATTTCAAATCGCCATGAATACTCAAAAAGAAATAAGCGATGTATTAGAACATATTGAAGCATATAGACGCGTTCATGAATCTGTAATAATCGATAAAGACAATCGATCTCAGGCTAGTAATAGCTCTATTCGACTTTCCTTTCTGCCAGTGAAAGTGCAAAGGCAGCTGATGATCTAGTCGAAAGCAATGCTCTAAGCATTATCATAGAGATCGCTTCGCATGGATGCAGTCCGATCGATCGATAAGCCGCAATTTATGCTTATCAAGCCTCGAACGCCCACCGGCTCCAAATCCGAGCTCAATCAAAATTCAAATGATGGCAGCTACGTGCGATCCGTAACTCGTGTATTTTGTATATCGATTTGGGTTCGAGGAGGGCGCGGCATGGGCATGGGCGATGCTTATCACACTGATGGAATGACAATGCGACCAGCTGTGTGACATGCACATCGTAAGGTCATAAAAATCCAAATCTCTTGGCATTCCACCATGCGCCTCGCCTGCCCCGCCCATGCCCCTCATCAGCCCCTCACATGTGCCGCAATTAGCCGGCTTTTTGACGCCCCAGCTTGTTGTCAGATTTGTGGAGCCCGGCAGTACGCTCGGCTATAGTAAAGTCAGATTTTGGTGTTGGCATTCTTTTAATTTTTATTCCATTTTCATTTTCATTTTGTTCATGCTGTGCAGTTTAGCATTTTATGATTTTTTAATTTTATGTTGATGAGCCTCATTGCTTGCATATTTGATTAAAACTTTTGTTGCTATTGTTTTTCTTCCTCTTTGTGTTTTTTATTATTTTTGTTTATTATTTGTTTTGTGTTGTTTTGGTTTTATTCTTTGTCGCCTTTTGTTTTCCTGAACTTTAATTTGAGTTTATCTCTTACTGATTCGACTTAATGCTTTTGGATCTGTCTCTTAATGTGATTTCGTTACATTTGAGTCGCTTTGACATTATATATCAATATTTGTGGCGATCTGCTCACAGCTGGACGCCAGATATCAAATAAAATAGCTCCAACTTGATTTTAAGATAGGTTATGGTTCTCTATGGCTGGGAATGCGAGTTTATTGCACTTAAAAGCTGTGGAAATTTTTCCAAATCATATGCAGTGCTCAGGAAATTTACGCCGATCATTTGTTGATATCATCACAGCATTTTAGTTTATTCTAATTTCATCAACTCTCATTAATCGGTAGAATTTCCAGCTGCGCAGCGAATTTCGAACCGAATATCGATAATATAGGATTTCTCGTCTTAGTTTTGATTATACAAAACTCACTTTTAATATCAGATACACATTTGAATTATAAGCTGACTCATAACACACAAATCAATAACTTTCGCTCTTTCGACTCTGGCCCTTAAGAACTTGCCTAAAATCCATATTAAATGCTCCAAGAACACACACATGAGCACTCCCCCTCGATCGGAGACCTCCGCCTCCATAGCCCATAACCATAAGCATAAAGCGTCTGAAAATCAATCTAAGATGATAACATCTAGCAATTAGAAGGCCTTCAGGTCTTTGGCCTAATGCTTTATTTTGCCACATTTACGATGATGCATTTTGAGTGCACAGATCTTGATATCGATAGCAGACGCGACGCCCATTCCAAAAACCCAACACAAATTTTTAACAGAAAAAAAATCATAAATTAAAGACTCAGACAGACTCAGAAAAATAACAAAAAATTCCACAGTGTGACTAATAACTTAATTAGAAATCAACAAGAAGACGAGAGAAAAAAAAACAACCAACCAACAAAAACAAAAACAACTTGAAAAGTTAATAAGTTCCGACGCGATCGAGGCTTTTTATTGAGTGAAAAACAAACCGAACCAAACCGAAAAATCTTTCAAATATCTACAATCAATAGCCATAAAAATTCCAAGCATAAATGCATTTTATGTGACTCTCTCGGCTCTTGAAGCCAAAAACATCTACGTTTTATTTCCGTAGCATCGGGATGTATTAAAAATAAACATTTCATTTAGTCAGACGCGTTTCCATTAGATTATTCCAGTTCAATGATTATTTTGGTATTCGGAGTCGCTTTAACAAAAATCCCAATTGAAATTAAGTAGAAAGCGAATGAAAAAGTTTGCTAATTAAAAATACGGCCAGATGAGAATTTCTGAAGATTTAAATACCTTTAAAAATGTAAAATATAAAAATATATACATTTTTTATTTTAATATCTTAGTACTAAAAAATAAAAACTAATGAATTCTTTTAGAGTAACAAAGATAAGTCATATAAAAATATTTTATACAGTTTGAATAGATAGGTCAAGGAATAGATATTGATTAGTATTGGTAGTATTAGTAATAATTGAAATCAAAAATCTACAAATTTTAAGCCCTGTCAAATATTCTTTAAATAATAATTATTTTGAGGCTTCCAGCACCTGCCAAATGCATTTTAAGTTCTCGAAAACCTGCTCTATGCAAAGTCTCTCTTCTGTAGAGATGCTTTTAGGTGTCATGATAACTAGCACAATTACTCATCGGCACCCACTCCATTCGAATGCATCCATTGAAGACTCACTGAGAACCCACTGGAAATGCCAAAGATAAACAATGCAAAGTTGACTTGATGCTGGCTGAGGGGACGAGCTAGCTCCAGCCTCCAGCTCCAACTCTAGCTTCTTGCAAAACAAACATGCGGCAAGTGGAACGATTGGTGCTAGCTGGTGGTGCAGTGGCATGCACTCACAAGTGCAAACTTCAGAGAATTCCCTTCTCTTCTTCTTCTCCTACTCTCTCTCTCTCTCTCCCTTTCTCTGTCTGTCTTTTATGTTCCCCATTGTCGTATGTGTTACTAAACTAATGAAATCAATAAGTTATGCGAATGCGCCATGAATAACAACAAAAGACCCGAGCATCGAGCTGCCTAGAAGGAGTCATCAACTGCTTGGCCCCAAACGCAGGCAGGCCAAGTGAGCGCTGCTGGCCTGGCCAAAAGGTGTGAAGCACAAAAGTCACTCAAGCGCGCTGGCCGTGGGCCCTGTCGGACTTATGAAATATGAGAGCCCACAACGCCAGCAGCCCCCTCCCATCATACCACACTCGTACTCTGCAATCTCCTACCAACCCCCCCCCCCTTCCCATTCCTTTTACCTGCCAGCGCACGTCTTTTGCCTGGAATTTCTGTGCATAAATTTAATTACTGGCAGACGCAGACGCTGTCGCTGTCGTCGTCGCTGTCGCTGTCGCAGTCGCAGTCGCAGTCAGTGTTGCAGTCAACGATTCTGTTGAAGCTGAAGCTGAACCCAGTCACCTATCAATCTAACTCGAGTGGCTTTTCCCTGCTCCATTCTGCCTTTCTTTGGTTGCGCTCAAGTGCTTTACTTATTAGTGACTTTTGTGCCTGCTCGCAAGTTCAATAGCCCTGCGCCTCCACGTCGATGACAACAGCGGGGCGTGGCCAAAGTTACATTGTTAGTTTATAATTAGTGGAGAAAGAGAAAATGAGATAGCGAGACAGCTCAAGAGAGAAAGAGAGAGAGAGAGAGAGGGACAGAGCGATGCAGGGTGTATGTACTTGAGTTTAGGTTTAATGCATTTCCCCCATTTTCTATACCGCCAATAATATTCATTAGCTGCTGCACTGCTGCTGCTGCGTCTGCTATGGACAGTCTTTTAAAATTAGAACGCAGCACACCTTGAAGCGCCTTTCGGTTTGTTAACTGTTAGGCAAATATCAAACATGGCGCGGTTGCCGCAGTTGGACCCAAACTGGCCATCTTGGCACAGTGGTAACAGTTGTATTTGCAGCCAGCGGAAAGCTAAATGGGCTAACTACGCGACCTGTCATATGTATGATACTTCAAGTTAGTGTTAATATAATCATTGATTGATTGTTGCTATTGATCATTTTGTTTTCTATTGAGATATTTCATAATTTATTGTATACCATTAATGAGGTCATAACTCTGTCATGTTGATTTATATATTTTCTATTATATCTATTATATCGTTCGCCATTAAAGAAGGTGCTCTGCGTCTTCGATTTCATTGACGTAATTATACTGCTAGATTCGGTAGTTTTCTCAATTTGTTATTAATAAACTCTCATTCAGAGAACAAAATTGATAAGATACAAAAACATATACAAGCGAAAAGATATAAATACATATTAATGAGAATCAACTTGAATAATTTACCCACTGTGCAAACGAATTTGGGACACGTGCCAACGTATGTAGATGTTGAATAAAAAAATGGATGTACTTATAAGCAAATACTGCTATTACCTTCCGATTACATATTTAAATCAGCGCTGCCCCCGGACCGATCGATCCCTTGGAATCGAGTGATCTCGGCTCGCATTGACGCGCTTAATCGCGAAGCATCCGTGTTTGCTTTTAATTAAAACTGTTTTTCCCAGCCAAATATTTGCATCAATTAATAGACTCGCCGACGCGCACACATGCAATGCCTCTAATTTGGTTTCTCCTCTTCTTCTCTTTACAGAAAATATAACGATAGTCGGCCTCACGGACTATGTGAACAACGAATTCAAAATAGCACTGTTCGCAAAAGAAACGCAAAGATATTTGTGTTTCAACGACAACTGGAGATTAGTTGGCATGGTAAGTTACCTTGAGAGCGTCTTACAGTTGGTGACTTCACAGTTAAGTATTGTGAATGCCTCCAGGCCTATGGCACTAAAGTATTTATTGACCGGCGAAATCTAGTTCTTAAATGATTACCAGCAAAGCGATTAAAATCATAAAGTCAATTCACTTGAATTGAGGTTAATTTTCAAGCGCAGCCAACTTAATGGTGCCACAAACGAAATTTTAGCGCTGCCAGATCAATTGACACATATCAAATCTTTCAAATAAATCAACTTTTGAACTTTGATCAATAGAAATATATGTTTAGGTATTTTGTAAAAAGTAAACATAAATTATATTTTTAATACATATTTATTAGATTTAGTTTTTCAATAAGTGCTTACTTTGATTGATAAATTATGAGGGACGACAAATAAATTAAAATCATTATCATTATTAGACATAAAATAATTATAAAATATAATATTGCAATGTCACGTTTGGGGAAATGATAAAGATCTCTCATATATGTACCTCCCAACAAATTCGGGTTAGTAGAACGACAGATAGTAAAAATACGAATTTTGATAATAACTCAATCTACATGAAGCTCTTGGGAATCCCTGCTTTGATGATGATAATATAAATTCAAATGAGTTGACATTATTTCATTAGCTCTCGGTTTATGGCTTCCTAGGCGATAAAAACAAAAGCGAAACGAAAATTGTAAAATCTGAACTGCATTCCCATTTCCTAGCAATTGCATCTTTATGGCAGCACACAATATAATGATATGTACTTAGAGCCAAGGCCCCGAACGGGCGCCTTGTAACAAATTTGATTACATTGCAGTGCATTTTCATTGGATTGGATTGGATAGCATTGTACTTGAAACAGCGCCGCCGCCGCTTTATGCAAACTAACTGTACAAACACTATAATTTATGGCATGTAGCACATAATGGTTTTTATGCAAACGAGCGATTATAGCGACAATGGCGATACTTGAACGATTTGGCCAAATTGCATAAATTGCCAGCTCGGCGACAGGGCGCTAAGCGCCGCCTCACACGCTGCAAAGACTAAATAACTCTCTGTCTTTTTGCCTTTTTTCAAATGCCGTTTGTTATACCCTGTAAATATTGAAAAGATCCCTTCCAATTTCTTCTCCAATTTCATCATTCATTTCAAATCTTCTCCAATTTAATGCTGTAGATTAGTAGTAGTATTTCAGAGTAATATGTACAGCCAGTGTATATATGTATATGTTCACTCAGATATTCACTACAGCATTGTAATGCTGATCCTACTACAGTCTACTAGGGAAGAACAGAAAAACTAGCTGTAGTAACTAGTAAATTGACAAAACAAGCTAACCGTAGTTACATATATAAAATTTAAGATTATGGATAATACACAATCTAACTGCTTCAATAAATTTAGTTAGGGTATTAAACAAAATTTATTTAACAAACTATCCCGTTTTAGTTTTCTCCTATTACAGGGCATCTGCCAGTCAGGCACAAATTCTTGCAAATCCATCGCTGGAATGTTATTATTTATTTTTACTAGTATCTTTTTTTCTTCGAAAACCCGTTGCAGTTGAACCAATTCTGTCATGCAAAATGCGCGACAACAGAAAAAATAACTGTTTATTAAAATATTGAAATTTCATATGCAATTACAGACACAAAAACATAAATACAATAATAATAACTGCTCAGAGACAACAAAATTGATAGCAGTAAGAAAACAACAAAACTGGCACAAAATATGTTAATTTTTGTTTTTCTCAGTGGCTTACGCGGCGTATGCGCAATGTTTGCATAAAACCGATTACTTTAGAACTGCTTCCCTGCGTAGCGCCCAATCGCAACTGCTCTGGGAGTCCACCTACGATGCGAATTTCTCGGGACATTGTAACAGTTATCGGGCTAAATAGATTATTGCCAATGTCAATCGTGCGGCCAAGCACTCGAAAGAGTCGAGTGTGTTGCATAGATTCGTCATCATAAAAATCATTCATTCAGCGCTAGTCGACAGATTTTTCAAATGGCTGTACATGACTTTTATTAGTTATATCTAATCAATCAATCTAATGACGAGGCACTTTATATGCTGTAATTGCAAAAATATTTCAATGTCCTTTCATGGCTCGCATTACGATTTGTACAGTTAGCTGGAAAAAGCAAACAACGGCAGCATTGAATGCACATTCATACATGTATGTATATGACTGCTGTGATCGACTATTGTGAATATATCTTTAAGGTCAAAGCTGGCACTTGTTATTTTATTGCTTTCGATTATGGCCGCAAATCCCAACTTGAATTTATGTGCAAATACTTGTACTGTGATTTTTATCCCCCCACCCTCTTTATAGTGTCTTATAAAAACTTTATTTACAGTTCTGCCATTGAAGGTTAATAAGTGTGACTCTATGATTAGGTTAAGGTTGCGAAATGTTTGATAAAGTTACACCTTGGAAGTAGACCCAACATACCAAAGTTTGATGTTATGCATTAAGTTCATTTTTGATTGATAATTCGATATTGCATGTTATACTTGATATTGAGTAATTAAGTAACTTTTTATAGGCAAAATAAAATAATTATTGAAAGGTATTTACCTAATATAACACTCTTACATTTTTATGTTTTTAAAGCTTAGCTTTTACGGAACCATAAAATATATTTGAAACAAGAGTTGTGCTATGTTAAGCATGCTATGTTATGCATGTTATGTTATGCATTCTATGTGCTGCATGCTATGTTATGAATGTAATGTTATGCATACTATGCTATTCACGTTATGTTATGCATATTCTATTGTACATGTTAGCTCGTCAACCTATTCAAGAATATATATGCCCTACGAGGACACGAATCCTTCTGCCTGTTACATACATTCTATCAAAACGAATATAACCCGATTTTACATTTTCAATAAGTTCAGGGTATAAAGAGTTACTTTAGAAAAAAAACGTAGATATTCTACTGTGCGTTATAAATATCAATCAGTGAAGAGCGCTGAAAAAATGTTTGAATAATTAGAAATGACTTAGATCACTTTAACTGGAGCCAACGCAGAATTGAACAATACGTGAGGCGAGTAGCGCCAATTGACAACGAATACAAACAGTGATTGGTTTCTGAGGGGCCACAGCTGTGAGTTCGTTTGAGTGGCCGCTGAGAAGCTGTTCAAAAATAGCAATTAAATAGTTATAAATACCGTGAAGTAGTACCGATAGCTAGATAGGTCGGCAGACGCAAAGTGGAACGACTAAATATGGCATAATTGCTAAGCGAGTTGAACAAATTCTTATCTGCGTCATCTGCAACACTTTGAATAGAATAACAATCGAAATGGCAGATTGGGCAGTCAGATAGGTGCTGCCAGCAGCAGCAGCAGCAGCAGCAGCAGCAGTCGCAGCAGGAGGAGCAGCAGCAGTAATAATATCAGCAACAGCAGCCGTGACTGAAACTACAGCAACAACAACGACAACAGCAATAATCAAGCCGCGTTTCATTTCGTTGGTCGTTTTGGAATTTCAAGTGTTTTATAAATAAACACACTCCAGCTTCACTGTTGTTGCTGCTGTCAGTGTTGCTGCTGCTTAACCTCTCACTTGCAAGCGCTTGTCAAAATATTGTCGACAGGTTAACAACAAATACAGCCAGGAAATGCCGCTTATAAATTGTAGTGTCAAGTGTAGGGAAATTGCCCTGTGTAATGTCTCGCTCTAACACTCTCTCACTCTTTCTCTGTCGCTCTCTTGCAGAAGGAACTGCGCGATACCTGCTACTTCAACGAGACCATCGTGCACGGTTATTTCGTGTTCCGTTCCGTAGTCGATCTACAGCGACGTGTCGGCTTCACACACCGAGGTAAGCCCGTGGGGCCGAAGAAGAGCGTCAACGATGCCTGCTACATGTTCAATAAGATCGATGCCGAGCAGTTTTTCCATCAGCACACGTTACCAAAATGGCGCGAGACGTCAGCAATGCTGGCCAACGGCAGCAGCGGCAATCACAGCGGCAACTATCGCAAAGTCTCGCGCAACAAAAACAATCGCCACAAATCGAATAACCAAAATCAAAAGTTGCAGCAACAGCAACATGCGCATCATGGCCATAATAGTAGTAATAGTCTAAGTAGCACTAACAAAACACAACAACAACAATTAGCATTAGTACGTAAACAACAACAACAACAGATGCAGCAGCAACAGCAGCAGCAGCAACGTCAACAGCATCAGGTGCGACATCATCACAATGATCCCTCAGTGCTGGCGCGTCGAAAACAGCGACGCAAGCAGCAGCAGCAGCAGCAACAGCAACAACGAGTCACAGCTAGTCCAACGAAACTAACGACTGCCATAAGTGCAACATCGACATCAGCAACAGCAGCAACAACCAAAACTACGAAAATATCACTTGCCAGCAAGCGCAAGGGCAGGCGAAGAAAGGCGCGAAAGCAAAAGCAGCAACAGCAACAGCAACAGCAACCACAACAGCAAGAGCTGCAACAATTGCAGCTACTCTCTACCGCAGCAACACTTGATGGCAGCACTGACGATATGCTTTCCAGCAGCAGCAGCAGTTTTTCCACAGGCTACGACGATGCCTACAGCAGCAGCAGCAGCAGCAGCAGCAGTGAGCCCTGGTCTACTTGGTATGCCACGCCCACAGCTACAATTGAAAGCTTTACGCCAGATGTGGGCAGCAGCAGCACCACCACAAGCGCCAGCAACATGTTGCTAACAACAACAGCAGAAGATAGTATTAAACCATATAGAAGCAGCAGCAGCAGCAGCAACTACGATGACGGGTCCACATTCATCACTGAGCTGGAAACTGAAGCATCAGGAGCAACAACATTAAGCAGCGGCAACGATACCGATTTGCTGCAGTACGAGGCGGAGGTGGTTGAAGATGACGAAAATGAGCAACAGACCACGGCTAACTATGAAACCAAAGCAACAGCAACCACAACAGCAACATCCGCAGCAACAACAACTGCAACAACTATACCAACAACTAGCAGCCAAGTGGCTAAAACTACCTCCACAACAACAGCAGCAACAACAACAACAACAACAGCAACAGCAGCTGTAACTGGCACACAATTGGTGCTGGAGCAAACGCCGCTGGCAGCAACACTGGCTACACTTATGTACAACAAATGGCATACAACGCAGCAGCATGAGGTAGACGCTGTTACGACTAACACGACAGCAACAGCAACAGCAGCAGCAACATCGGCAGCAGCAACAGCAACAGCAAAAACAACAACCACAAGCGGAACAACAGCAGCGGCAACAAGGTCTGATTTGACGATGAGCACGCATAAGCTCAGCAGGCATCGCGGTATCAGCAGCAGTGCGAGCCCCAGCGAGCAGCGGCAACAGTTGCTGCGGGACAGCAACGGCAAGCAGCAACAGCAGCAACAGCAGCTGCAACTACACAAACTGTTGAGCCCGGCACCAGTCGTGACCACGTCGAGCACGCGATTGCTAGCGCCACTCGCAACAGCAGCTGCAGCTGCAGCAGCAGCACCGAAAACTGTAACAGCAGCGGCAGCGGCAGCTGCAGCAACTGTTGTTGTTGTTGCCACCCCACAGCAACATCTAACAGACAAACTGTTTAGTGTTTACAAAAACATCAACAGTAATCCAAATAACACGCTAACCGAGACAGCGCCCACACCAACAGCGACAGCACGAGCAACAGCAAGAGCAAGAGCAAGAGCGACCGCAACAATCGCTACGACAGCAACAACAACAACCACGAAAAAATCGCTGCGCAAATCAACACAAAAGCTGCTGGCCACGCCCTACCATCAGCTAACCTATGTGCGCAACGAGGCGGGCGACATTGACATAGATAATCTGGACAATATTAGCGTATATCCCGATGTTTTCGAGGATATCTTAAACGATAACGATGACAGCAGCAGCAACAGCACTACTACAAACAGCAACAGCAACAGTCGGCTGACCTTTGTCAGTGGCTTCCTGGCCACCTCGCCCACGTCCGTGCTGCCCGAGTCCATACGCATAGCCAAGATCAAGATCAACAACGAGCGACGCCGACTGCAGCAACGCAGTCAGCGGCGACTGCGCAGTTTTGCGTAGTACTTAGCGAAGAGCAGCAGCAGTAAATTGTGGGCCGGACTGGTGGCTGGGGCCTTGACAATCGGTTGGTAGACGTAACAAGTTCGCTGGTTGATCGAAATTTATAAATATATATATGTATAGTGTCAAAGGCAACTTTTGGGCTGTATATCAGTATATCGCCATATTCGTAAACTGTTTTCGACAAGTTTTAAGGGGCAAAGAATTTATGAAAGCGAATGAGAAAAAAAATTGTGAACATGAGTTCAATCAATAAAAAATTTAATATATACATACATATATATAAATTGATAGATATACTATATAATGAACTGATACATATACATACATACATACATACATATATATAGTTAATTATATATATGCCACAACTCAGTGAGTGCTGTGCAGACACTATGCAGCACTGAACTTACTCACACACACACTTACACACACACATACACACCTAAATGCATACAAGCTAACAAGATATATATACTCAGGCCACAATCCATCAAAATGAAAGGCGAATTGTTACTTGAATTTAGCTTAATTACCGGTAATTACAATTTATAATTACTAAAGTAATGCCCATTTAAATATTTAATTCGAACTAATTGCTTTCAAAATTTGTGCTTACCAATGACAAAAATATTTGTTCTGGCATTCAGATGAAAATAAACAAATAATTATAATTAAATTTATAAAAACTTAACTACGTGAAATTGTTTTAATTATTTTCCCCAATTAACCTAGTAGTTACTCTGGTAATTAGAGCTCTGTTTATGACAAAACCGGCCTCAAAATAAAAAAAAAAACAAAACAAGAAGAATGAAATTACACTCACAGCTCTTCAACAAAGATCAAGCAAATCAGTTCCATGGAAGAACTCGCAGAACTGCATACATAGTTATAAATGAAAGACAATAAGATTTTTATTTACGAGTATGAGTATATGCTTTATAAATAAAAAAAAATTAATGAAAAACTGAAGATTGTTAAAGCAAGTTGCATAATTAAAGCAAAAATTAAATACAATTTTAAGATGTCAGCAAACGAAACCATTTAATAAATAAATGTTTAGACGCACTGAAAGGCAATGAGAAAATTAAAAAAAAAGAAACTTGGGTTTACTAAATCAATTAAATTAATTAGCAATGAGATTACAAAATATATTTAATGAAATACTAAATACAAAACTAAGTATATACGCATATATATATACATATATTTTCAAAATTTTATAATGAACCAAAAACAAAATGGCAAATTAGTAAACAAATTTAATGAAAATGTTTTTTAAATTCATACGCAAGCAAAACAAACAACAAATTCGCACAGCAAAACACTTCCAACAAAAAAGACAAAATAACAAACAAAAACAATTATATAAAAAACAACAAAATTTAAAAAATTAAATTTAAAGAGTATACAAAATAAAAAAATTTTATAGGCACAAGAAAAAAATTGGAGCAATTAAAAAAAAAAAGAAAACAAATCTAAAAATAAACCGAATTTTTAAACAAAAAAGAAATGGATAAAGGCGTTTAACTGCTGAATTGCACAACACTGCTGGAGAAAAACAGTGTTGCACAACATTCAACTTACGGCACGTAGTAAAATAATATTTGAAGAAAATACTGACAACCTTCTGAAGCTTAGCAAAAAATTGAATGAAAATAAAAATAGCTTTTAATTGAGCAAATTTAAGCAATCCAACAACCTAGTAAAGTCAGGATCTAGTTATAAAGAAATGAAAAAAAAAAAAACAAAACAAAAAAAAAACAAATTATAAATTGAAAGTTTTAAATACTAAAACAAAAGTATATATATGGAAGGTATATGAATCTTATGGTATATATATATATACATATATATATATATATATATACATATATATATATATATATATATATATATATATATATATATATATATATATATATATATATATATATATATATATATATATATATACATATATATATATATGTATATGTATATGTATATATAAGGCGACAAACACCAAAATTCACACTGAATAAACGTTATATTTATTAATTAAATATGTAACTAAATAAATAAATGTAATATCAAAATAAAACAAATGGGAAAAGAAAACAAATGAAATCAACTGCTGATTTTCAACATATATATATATATATATATATATATATATATATATATATATATATATATATATATATATATATATATATATATATATATATATATATATATATATATATATATATATATATATATATATATATATATATATATATATATATATATATATATATATATATATATATATATATATATATTTATATATATAAACAACAATTGTTTCTCGTATATTTATATTAAAATATATAATTAACATAATGAATTACAAAACGTAAATAGTTCAAACAAATTAGCAAACCAAATAACAAATACATAAACAAAATTGAAAAACAACAAAATATACTAAATACGAATTACAAAAGGCAATTGAACAAAACACTGAGAAAAACGCGCGTCAAGTTTATATGTAGCAATATGTATCAATGTAAATTAAACTATAATAACAATAATGAACGAGTTAATGCAAAAAATGCTTAGGTGAAAAATTTAATTAGTGTGTACTTAAGAGCAAGACGAAGCAGACGAAGACGCAGCAGAAACAGAAGTCGATTTATAAATCAGAAACCAAATTATGATTACCTAACCAGCCACTTGAGAGAATCACTGACATCAATTTAAGCAACTGCAATTACAACAATAACAGAAACACACACACAGTAAAGAACGAAAATTTTAATGAGAAAGATACTAAATTTAAAAAACAATTAAATAACAAAAATCAAAGTTGAAATTGAAATTGAAATTGACATTGAATTTAAAGTACTGTACTTAAATGGGCGTTGCTGTAATTTAACATTTTATGTTAAACGAAAACCAATATATAAAAAAAAAAACTGAAACAAAAAAAAACGAAAAATTAAAAAAGAAATGAAAGTCTTTATTATATATCATTCGTACTACTCCTACGGCTATATATATTTATTTAATAAAGAAAAGGAAAGAAAATCTAAGCCCAGCCCAGCCAGGCATGCGCTGCTCATTCGTCATTTGTAAATTCATTTGCACCACAACAACTATTAAAACTTTTTGTTTGTTTGTTTTATTTTATGTGTTTTTTTTTTTTTTCAATTCACTACTAATTAAATAATTTTAGCACTTAATTTTAATATTTGTAATTTAGTTGCCCCGTTTGCCGCCATTTTGCATTTTGCATTTTGCATTGTAAATTGTAATATGTTTATTTCTAAGCGGCAGCATAATTGTAATTATTTATGTATAAAGCAAACACACACATACCACACTCACATACACACACTCTCTCTAAAAACTACTTACTCTATCTCTATACTCCTATATAACGCCTATTTAATTGCATTTCTTTGTATTAAAAGAGTAACGCAAAATAATAAATGAATAAAGAGCGTCAAAAATCGAAACGAAACCACAAACATATATATTTATTTATATTTTTCATTTAATACCGTTTCAGTTCATTTATGGCATCCTTCTTAGTTTTCAAACGTGTGCAGAGAAATCGTATAAATAAAAACTATATCTAAATAAAACAAAACCAATAATATTCAATGAGTTTCTCTGGGAGCGGAATATGGAAGCGTTACGCGAGGCTGCCTTCAATTATGCATAATCAAATTGCATATTATAGCTGATAGTTAGACATCAGTCGAATCGTTTCCAATAGCAATCATAAAACAAGTCAGAGTGCTCTAGTCGAGCCTGCTCGATTCCCTGAATGCATCCAGGAATTCTATTTTACAATTTGAAGAATCCAGATTCAAAGATGTAAGAGATTTAATTTTAGAACAAATTTTTGAAAGACAGCTTTAATCTATAACATTAAAACATCAAAATATACAGGTGAATCTCCTTATTTACATTTTTTGAGAAACTCTCATGCAGAAATTGTTTTATATAAAAGCATGCAGCAGCTCCCACTCGACAACCCTATTATAAAAGAGCTTTGGAGTAGATATCATCAATAAATATGATCATCATCATTTGCTCTGCCAACATTGGGATCCTCGGAAGAGGCATGCCTCTGGGCATGTTAAACAGACAATTCAATGGCTCTATAGCAAGTGCATACATACATAGGTGGTCCGCAGCAAGCCGGGGCTAGTGACAAATGTTGGCTAGGCGACAAACCGAAAGAAGTTATAGCCCGAGGTGACCACCAACAAGGCCTACGACCACAAGACAAATGACATGTGCTGACATTTGACATTGTCGCAGGAGTCGTGCATTAACATGTAATTGTGGGCGTGGAGCAGCTAAAGCCATAGTAAAAGGGCTGAGCGAAATACGTGCGTTTCGTTTGCCTTAGCCCAGGCAACACACACACACACCAACGAGACCGGCCAACTGGCAACTGGCAACTGGCAACTGGCTCTCTCTTACCAACTCAGATTGTGGCCCTGGCTGGTGGCTCTGTCTGCTGGCCCTTGCCGGCAGACCGTGCAGTGCTTGGACCACACAAGCGGCTCTGAGGTCCACGACAGCCAACTCGGTGGCTGCTTTGCATAAATGTCCCAGTGCGGATGGCCCACGGCTGCAGCTCGTATCTCAGGCAGCTCTCCCTCTGTCTCTCTCCCTCGGCCCCCTTCAGCAACAGCTCAGTTATCAACGTTTGTCCCCGTGCTGCTGTTGCTGCCGCTGCTACTGCTGCTTGTTTAATTAAAAAATTAAGTTCCAAATCCCCAGACCATTAAAAAGATTTTTATTTATACCTTTTAATTTCATCAATCGTTGCGACGGCAGGTGCCGCGCACCCAGGTAAACGTGTCTCGTGTCTGGCCGCTCAGTCTCGCATATTTTTTAGTAGTTCTTTTCCCTTTTTTCCCATTTTTTGCTTTTAACAGGAAACAATTTCATTTGCGAGCAGAAATTCTTTTTTAAATCTGCCGCCGTTAAGCAAAAAAGAAAACATGCCAAGAAATAATAATAATAAAAAAAATACAAAAAATAACTGCGAAAAACCAATCGCTTTTACAACTTCGAGTCGGGCATATGCAATATTATAAGCCAACTTGTGACGTCCATGCACTAGATATGACATTTGAAGCAATCGATAGCATCGATACTTATCGTTAAGCATAAGCCGAAGATGTCTGTGCAGACTGTTATTTTATTTCCTATAAGCTAAAATGATGTATATGTAGATGAGCTATATAGAATATACATATATTTTATATATAGAACTATATAGAACTATATAGAATATATATTTTAATTTCCAGAACTATCATTAGATCTACATACATCATGGTATTGGCTTAGGTAAAGAGTATTTCGTATTCTTCACAATATCGATGCTGCCATACTGTGGTTTGTCGCTTCGTTTCCTTTTTGGGCAGAACGCTTTGTTGGCCCCGTTGCATTGGTCGGGTCTGTTGTCCAACCCAAACCCACGAGAGTCCCGTGCCTCGCCCCAGACCCTGCCGCCTCCCATTGGGCCTGCAGGTTCGCTACGTTTGCTCAGTTTTAGTGTATGAATGTCGCCATGTTAATATTGTTGCTGTTGTTGCAGTTGTTGCTGGTGTTGCTGTTGGTGTTGTGGCACATTCCACTCGACAGCGACAGGATGAAACTGTTGCCTGCATACGACATGCATATTTCGTATTTTTAGTACAGCCATTTAACATCATCAACTTAAATATGCGTGCAAGATTTATGCCCACATAGCTGGCCCCGCCACGCAGTGGGGCGAGCAGGAAGAGCAACCATGGATCGTTAAAACGAAGCCCATGACCAGCAAATGGGGCTAAAACTGGCATACAAATGTGGCCAACACAGCACGGGGAGCCCGCATGATATACATTGCCAAAAAAATATGTCTGACAAGTGGTATGATAAATCCATCTCACACATATATCATCTACAAGCCCGAGCGCGAACTACCACAGTTGTATTAGACGATAAATGCGTTATCAAGGTGAAACTTTCACGAAATTCCTTCCGGCAATTGGATTGCTTGATGCTTAATAAGTGCAATTTTAAGTCAATTTAATGAAAGTATAGAGAAAGAGAAGAGCATAGAAGACAATTTAAATAATTATTAAATTTATTGAGATTAGTTTTAGTTTAATTTAAATAATTGTTGTTCAATAAAATGGTCTATCAAATTTGCCATTAATCACAAATCGATTTAAACTCATCCATGAACTAAATTTATTCCCAATCAAATTTTAAACATAATAAATGTGTTTATTTAGAATTAAAGTCTTGAAATATTTTAGAAGCGCTAATCGATTTCAAGCTATTCATACCCACGATCCACTAAACTTGCAATATTTTCATGAGTAAAGTTAAATTCTCAGAAACAGAGCTATTGTATGTCCCGGTTCGTAGCTCTAACAATCCATTTTATATTTTTTTGGTAATACACTTTTCCGATTGTGGTTCAAGGATTAAAACTATAAAAATATACATATATGGACTATCCACATTCATTGGTTTCCTTAAATTTCTAAACTCTAGTTTAAAATGCAGGATTTACAGTCTAAAGGGATATTATACAGAACTCTTTCACTGCGCTAGCAAATTAATCTGATTGGACATAACCTAAACAACTTATAAACACTAATGCATCTTAGGAAATAATCTTCTTATACCGCGAACCCGTCCGTCTGTCTATCCATCCTCATTCTATTTCGTTCTTATCAATATTTACTTGACTTTTGCGTTAAATTTAGGAAAAGACTATTTTAAATACTAGATATAGATGCTACTACAAGAGGATTTATTCATTAGTTACTTCGTCAACTGCACAGTTAGCAGACCGCATCTGCTGTTTGTTAAGTATGGGTAAAAGAAGCATACAATGATTGGTCTCAGTGGATCTCCTAGTCTGGTCCGGAGTACTCTTACTTTTATTTTATTATAAATGCCGTATGTCCAAACATTTTTATTACAGGAAAAACAAAAATGAAAACAAAATATTGATTTATATAATGCCATGTCATACGACAAGCATTTGGTAATAACAGGGCATTAAGCAAGTCCCCAACAAATGAATGTTTATCAACATTTAATTTGCGACACGCGTGCAATATTAAGTAATTTATATTTAATTAAGGAGACGCAACAGGTGCTATGCAAATAAATGCGGCCAAGTGAATTCTGTTTTTATTTGCCTTGATTCTCGCCAAGTTTGGCCAGCGGCTGCACAGTAATTAGCTACGGCATTCGACGATTTATCATCATATATACAAATCTGGCGGCCATAAACAAATGCAAACTGGCGCCAACTAATGCTTGGCTTTAGATATTAGCCACACTGTTAGTGGCGTCATGCTCGCTCGCTCCTGAAACGAAATGAGTATATAGGTCCATTCGAGTATACATACGTAAGAGCTGCAGTGAGAGGATTCAAATTCAAAGTACATATATGTATATAGTGTATATAAATACTATTACTATTACTGTACTACTAAAATACTACTACTATATGTATATACTACTATAATACTAATAAAATACTACTACAATATGTATATACTACTATAATACTACTAAAATACTACTACTATATGTATATACAACTAAAATACTACTACTATATGCATATACTACTATAATACTACTAAAACACTACTACTATATGTATATACTACTATAATACTACTAAAATACTACTATATGTATATACAAGTAAAATACTACTACTGTATGTATATACCATTATAATACTAATAAAATACTACTACCATATGTATATATACTACTATACTGCTACTAAAATACTACTACTACTATATGTATATATACTACTATAATACTACTAAAATACCATTACTACTACTATTTATACTTTTATAATACTACAATATATACTACTATACTACTGCTATTATACTAAAAACTGTCTAACATTATAAAGACACAATCACAGCAATGCCAGACATTTATTAAGAATTTTTAGTTGACAAATTTCAGTATTTTAAACATATGTATATGAGCGAGTATTGCACAGTCAGTTGGCTCGGCGACTGCAACTGTCATATTTATTTGCTGGCCGCCAGCACAGCAGGTGAAGATGTTTACCCAGTTAGGCAGTTAGAAATTAATTCTATTTACCATTTACCATTCATATTCCGATTCACATTCATATTAAGAGTTTCGTATTCGTATTCGTATTCAGATTGGTGGACTCGCATTTGGAGTCGGCGTTGGTTGGCGGCATTGCGCAAATTCCCGCAAGAGATCAATAAAATATTTCGTTTTCTGTTTGGCTTGTGCAAGTTTATTTTTTTTATTTTTGTGGCAGTTGCTGTTGCAGTCACAGTCACAGTCACAGTTGCAGTTGCCTCAAATGTCATTGGCTCTGACAGCTGCATAATGATTTTATTAAATTGCGCATAAGGTTTTGAATAAGTGCGGCGGCGTGAGTTTTGTCTTAGTCAACTTGTCAAATGGCTTAACTACCAGCTCTACAAAAATCCAGAAAATAAAAACAAGAAACGAAAATACGATGTAAAAACTGAAGAATGCATCAGCTCAGCTCCGCTCGACTAACTAATACCCTGTAGCTAAGCCTCTTTCAAAATGAGGAACTAAACAACAAATCGACTTACAGTTTTAATAGATTTGATAGAAAACTCATTTTAAAGAAATTACAAAATAACAAAAATTGTATTATTAAAGAAATTTATAGTTTTTTTTATATAGTAATATATTTCTTAAAATAAATAACATTCAACTTACAAAAATATTTATGTGCTTACGATTTCCATAGAAATTGAAAGTGGGATTCAAACTTTAATTTAACTTTTTTATGTAACATTTTAGGCCTTAAAGATTCTTAATATATTCAAATTTCGTTATTAATATTTATGGAGAGCTTTAAAACATTATATTTTCCAAATGGTCCTCTAATTTTTTAAAGCTAACAGATCGAGTTCGACAACTATGGGAGGCATCTAGAATAATATTTGAAGGCATCTAGAATAATCACATTTGCCATCCAAAATAATTTGCTCTGTTCAGCAAATCCTATCGCATCAACTCTCATTTAACAGGGTATAAACAGTGCAATCTCATGTCCTCATATTTATGATTTTTTAATCATTTTTTGAACAATTTTTAACAACCAAACAAATTGATGGCCATAAATGGCAAAACGCAAAGAAAAACAAAAAGTTAAACAAAATGCACTGTTATAATACTTGGAAACAACTTTATGCACTTTTATAATGGTAAATAATTTTACAATTTCCAAATTTATAGCCTGCAGTTAACGAAATTCAGCGATTGAATTTATATTCGATGCCTAAACAATATATTTATGGCCGAAAATAAATAAATTGAACTGACAACCATAATTTGAATATCGAATGGCAATCATTTGAATTTGGATGTGAGATAAATGCCAAAGATAAAGAACTAATTGTGTGTTGTAATAAATTTGAGCTTATTATCTGTTCTTAGACTAGTTTTTAATTGACGAGAATGGCACTACCCGAGTCGGTTTCAGTAATTTGGTAATTAATAAACAATCTATTTTTGAAAGGCTAATGAAGTAAATGAAATACACCGATTAGTCGTCGGTGCCTAATCGAAAATCGATTTATTTGCAGTTAGTAAGTCCCAAAGAAAAAAGTTAGAAAAGGGGCATTCGAAAATGAAGATTATGTGATGATGGGGGATGGGGATGGAGAGAAAATGAAGAATAATAATAAGAATTATGAGAAAACACAAGAGCAATAGATACAGAGAGAAATTAGATCGAAAAGAACATAGCGACCTTGAGCACGGAAGAGAAAGCATAGTAGATTGTTTGAGAGAGCCAAAGATTGAGAAACATAAAAGAGAGAAAGAGAAGGAGCTTAAGAAGTAGATAAAACACATAGAGAGAGAGAGAGAGAGAGAGAGAGAGAGAGATGATGGCAAAATAAGTAGATGATAGCGAATAAGTAGATAAAATGGAGAAAGAGGAGAAGATGAACACGTAACGATTGAAAGAGAGTAAGCCAAAGTAAATGATGGCGGACTGAGAAAAAATACAGAAAAAGAGATAGACAATATAAGAGAGAGAAAGAGGAAAAGACAAGAACTAATCCAAACAGAAAGATAGACCAAAATACAACTTCAAAGAGAGAAAAAGAGAGTTAAGTGACTATAGAAAAAGAATACAAAAAGTTATAACTTAATACAAAATTGACAGTGAAGCGAATAATTAAAGAATACTTCAGATATATTTTCATTTTAGGTGAGGAGACCCAGGATTGATCACCTTAAGTCCTCAGGGAATACATCGAACCAGCAAATTATTCACATAAGGAAGATATCTATTTGTTATGGAGAGATGCCATACACCTTTACTTTTCATTTGACTTTTATATCACAAGCAGAAATAATCCGAGAGCCCCAACCGTACGTCACTCAGTTTTTTCGTTGCCCTTACCAGTCTTATAGACCACAGTTTATCTAAATCTGGTTAAGCTTGGCTGTATCTAATTTGAAAATCTTATTTATGGGACATAAGTTGGGAAATAATCCTAGAAAAAATAGCCAAATCAATTAGGTAAATTCCGTCTACATTGCTGATAATTACCTTTAGATTTTCAGCCAGATCGTTACATAAATGGTCACCCACAAGCGCATATCATAAATAAGTATACCCCCGCCACCCACTCCCTTCCGGCGCACAGCCTGAGCACGAGCGCAACAAACTGTTCATTGATAAATAACTGTCATTAGTTGAAGTCGGCGCATTTTCCCATGGTTTCAGGTTGCCAAACTCCCCTAGGCGAAATACACAAACAGCGATCGGCCTGTTACCCAAATAAGAGTTACTAACTAAAAAAAGGCAGGGAAAATAAGTGCATTCAAAAATAAAAATAAAAAATAAATAAAATTTGCAATATCACCGAGTTACGGGCCTAAGCCGCGCGATATCAATGCCATATCGAAGTCCCCCTGGGGCCAAGACTTGAGCCAAGTGTCTGCGAACAAGGTTAGGCATTAGGGGCAGTCCCACATTGCCGTCGGGTGGGTGGCTTATAATTAATTTGGTGCAACATTTTGCACGGCTTCAAAGCCGACTGTGGCAAAACCAGCTGTGCGATGCCGTGCCCAGTGCGCCTCGAGCCACATTCAGATAAATGCAACTTGGTCAATGTGCGCATTTATCAAGACAATTGACGGATTGGCAGCTTGCATAAAATTACGCAAAAATCAAAAATAAACCGCAACAACATATGTACATATACAAATGTACATATGTATATATATTTCTCAGCAAAATCGAGAGTTGGCTGCACCTGTCAACGACTGCGGCTTATGATTAACTGTCAGCTTTAGCTGTCTCTGATCGATTTATTGCTGTCAATTTGACAAATCAATGCAAGTCGCAAAAAACCGAAACATGAACAAATGGAAAGCTTCATCACGCCGCTCACTGCATGCTCTTGCTCCGGCTGTCTACAATCGATGAATGAGAGCTGCAAGCCCATCGATACTGACTCCTCTTGATGGTTTCACCCATCACTAATATCGATCGCACTATCGATTGCTCTGCTAGCTCTACAATGAATCCTTTACCGGACAAAGTAAATCAGTCTCTACCTGAACAATGTCGATTGAATAGCCTTGGAAAGTAAGTCGCTCTTGAACTTTGAATTCTCATTCGACTCTGCTTGCACTACACTAATACTATTATGATTCTTCAAATCCTCGATGCGTATAAAGTATAAATTATATTATACTAAGTCATAGACTAATAATGGCCTACAGTAAATGCTTTACTAACTTGGATACAGTGTTAATAAAAATCAGATTTCTCTGGCTTCTCTGTATTGTTATAGAATTAAATAAATGAAAATCAGATTTATAAATTGCATTCACCAATAGACTACATACATGGTGCAGCTCTCAATTATTGTATCTCTCACAATTATTGAGATTTTGTGAATACCCTGGAAGAGGGTAGTAGTTATATTGCTGCACATTCAAGACGCGCATTAATTGAAACGCAGATGCGCAGTGGCTGGCGCCTGGCCAGGTCCAGTGCGGCTCAGTCCTGTTACCGGTTTTCACTACCGTCAACCAAATGTTGGTAGTCAAATATTAATTTACCAGGTGCACACACACACACGCACTCGTAGCGCTTGGCGGTGATTTTGTTTGGCTGCAGTTTGCTAATGAAATCGTAAGTGCTTTTATCTCATAAATAGTTGCTAGCCGAGTTACTCCTGAGCCAGCCCGGCTCACCCCACCCCCCAGAGAGCGCCTTCCTTATTGATCGCTCGCCTGGCCTGGTCTGCCTCGGCCTGCCTTCAAAACTCAGTGCAGTCAGTCCATTTTCATTACCGGTTTGAAATATTTGTGCGTTAATGAGCCATACAGCGCACCTAATATGTTTTACAATAAATCTGACTTTTTACCATGGCCACCATCCAAGAGGATAGTTTGAATTCGCCATTCGAGAAGTGATATCTATAGAAACTTTTAGAAAAGTATTGGAGAAACAATCGTAATGCGTATTGTTAAGATGCGATAAAGGATAGAGAGACTAGCCTATACAAATATTTTACCTGATTTGTTCCCGATTACGTAGCGTATGCGTAATGCGCAGCTAGCCTTAAATAATGTCGCTGGAAAACCCATTTAAATGTATAAGTTTCACTTTCGGTTCGCATATTTCTGGGCCTGGTCCATTGAACAATGCGTTCGAAAATTGAACTGACGCTGCGCATGTAAAATATTTTAACGCCATTTATCAAAGTGCCAAATGGAAAATTGCTGCTTGGGTTAGTTTGATTGCCTGGCTGCTTGGCTGCTCGACTGAATAGCTGCTTGGCTCGTTGGCCTGTTGTACTGTTGGCTTGTTTGCTACTTGGCGGCTTGTTTGAGCCTTGACTGACAGCCGTAGTTGGCCTCAGTCGCCCAGCGGTTCGTCACTTAGCCTGCTTGATCAGCCAGCCAGCCAGCCAGCCAGCCAGTCAGTCAGTCAGTCAGACAAGCAACTGACATGCAAAACGCAGCCAAAATGAATTATACGCATTTCAAAGCTTCAACACATTTCATAAAATACAATAGCAACAGCAACAGCAACTGCAACTGCAGCAGCTGCACAACATACGGCCCCAGAGGGTCAAAACATCATCAAGAGCTGTTGCCACCATTCGAAAAAGAATTGTGAGTGCCCTTAGGCTCAAATTCTAAATAAATTACATTGTATAATAATAATTTGAATTTCAATTCAATTTCAATTTCAATTTATTTCACTCTTTGTTGTAATTACAGTTTTTTTGTGAATGGTATCTTACAATAATTAAAGAGTTTAGACTAGGAACTGGGCCTTTTCTGCTTAGATATTTACTTAGAGATATGACATGGTATAATTTGAATAATAATCGTTGATATCTAACATATGTTCTAATGAATGATGATCATTATTTTTTAACCATTTAGGTACATTAATTTGTAGTTTTTTCTGAAACTCCCGTAACTTTCTGTTTGCAATAGATACACGAGCTGAGGACTGTAAATGTTATTTTACTCCTTACATTGTGACTATCGATTGTCATTTTCTAATCACGTATCTGCTGAGATATCCAACGGCAAGCGATAGCTAATAAGGACTCAGTGGGTAAGTGTAAAAAGAACTAGTTACATGTGGAGCACAACTTTCGCCGTGCTTTTGGGCGGAACTCTATAAATTCGTTACGAGTTGGTGAGTTTGAACTGTTTGTTTGTTTGTAGAGTCAGTCTTAAGTAAAGTTTATGTCCCTGAATTATTTAGGTTGCATGCGAGCAGCTCCCAAATACATGCCAGCTGACAACTGGGTCAACGTGTCCCGTTGCGCTTGTCGCCACATTCTGTGGCACAATTGAACAGGTGAACAAATTACTGTGATTAATAAGCGCATTGATACTTTAAGGTGTTTATCAGGTGTTTCTCAGGCCTCTGCTTCACGGTATTGTTTTGTAATTATATGCATATGCCGCCTGATAATATGATGCCACGCCCCGCATCGGGGACGCCTCTTTCGGCATGACAATTTGGTTGCAGGCGACTCGAAATTGATTTCGCTTTTGCTGGCCAGCCAGGTAGCCAGCCAGGTATCCAGCCACCAGGCAGCAAGCAGCAAGCAGCAAGCGAGCAACCAGCTGCTGTCCGCTAAGTGGCATTTTAATTATATGAATACGAGTTTGAGTACTCACTCGCACTCGTACTTGCATTCATATTCGCATTCATACTCGCAGACAGGCTGCCCAGTTAACGCCATTCATTAAATGGACTGGCCTGCACTCATTTTAGCAACTTATTGACTCTGATAAGTGCATGGAAAACATTTAATGGGCGCACGAGTATATAGATACAAGCTGCTTGCAAATATTTAACCTCATGTCAAAATATGTTATGTGTATACATTATGAATTTGCCTTTCTGGTGGGTTTTACAAGTTAATCATGAACTGAGAGACAGCGAGATATGTACTTTATTTGTTCTATACCGTATATATGTTCCTGATCAGTATATGTTAGCTGTGTTTCTTTTGTAAGCCAGTTGATTATATAGTAGGTATTATACAAGGTATAAGGTATGTAGATAATGAGCGATTGCTATTTACTTCTTATGAAGTCAATAGACATATGTAAATTTCTAGTTATAATTGAAACTATTACTTAAAAGTTCCAGAGATCAAAACTGTATTCAATAATATAATAAATCATGACTTAAATTTAAACTTAAGAATGTTATATTATATACTACAGGGCATATTTATTTGTTTGTCAAAGAAAAAAACTTGACAATTAGTTATTGAATATCTTGAATAATTCATTTAAATACAAATTATTGCGAAATTCCTTACAGCTTTTTCATAATAAAATAAATCAACAGATCTAGAAGCGCATTTAAACATCGTCGTGGCTGATCAACTAGAGTTAGCTTAGATTTAATGAAAATTTTTCAAAGTGATGGAATGGAATTATTTATTTGCGTAAGTGTAAAAACTAGACTACATGATTTAACTCTTGCCTAAAGCTGTCTGATTGAATATTGGCAAAGTTAAGATCATATACCCTGGGGAGTCCTAAAAGAGTATTAAAATTAAAAATGTAATTACCTAGATTAAGTAAATCCCATATTCAAAATTGATAATACTAATACTATAATAATGTATGACATATATAACATGTATAACATATATAACAGATATTACGATATAACATACTCTCAGGTATGAAAGATTCAAAAGTTATATACATGGTATTTTTTATGTAGATATCTATTTTAGTATATGTTCTAGTGAATATGAGACTCGGCCTGCATCGATATTCGTGTTGAGTTTAATGAAAACCAGATATGTATGTATGTAAGCAACTGGAACTACAAGCAATTTGCTTTCGCAGCCCAGGCAAAATTAATACATTAACACTTGCCGTGTGGAACACATGATACGGCGGGGAGCAGGGGGAGGAGCGCACAATCTAGTGACACCTGAGGGTAGCTTCGACTGCCTGAAGAAGATATTAACTTAATAATTGATAATTGAAAGTAGTGCGTAGGCAAGCAAACCGCCACAACAGCAACAACAACAGCAACAACTGCAACAACAGCAACAAGAGCTGCATTTCAGCCAACAGGCTGCCCAGGAGGAGACCAGGAGCAAATGTTTACCATCGAGGACGGTCGCCAGTCGAAAATGATTACATTGCTCGGGGGCATGCCTCTTGATGCGCTGCTGCGGCTGTTGTTGCTGCTGTTGTTGCTGCTGTTGTTGCTGCTGTAGCCGCAACATGCAACATGCAACATGCATGAACTGTGCGCACTTGCAAATGAGCTGCATTTTGAGACATCAAAGGGCACTTAGCATAATTATTTACAGCTTTAATTTACGCAATTAAATTGGAATATTGTCGAGCCTTGAATAAGGCTGCCCCATGTACAAGGAGAGGCATTGGCGGGAAGCCGAGCAATCAGTACTTTCAATGGCAAAGACCCGAACACAATCAGGCAGAAGGTGGAGCGCGTACCATGTCACGTGACACGAGAAAGTCTGAAAAGTCACGCACAATCGTGATTTGCGTAGAAAATATAGAGAAATACACTAAAGTCCCAGACCACATCTAGCCCAGCACAAGTTAGGTAAAAGCCTTTTACTGAAAGGTAAAGGATTCGCCGTGAAGTAATCTAGCAGGAGTAGGGATGCTCGATGTTAGATTATTATCGTTGGGGAAAGTATAAATATCGACGCCTTAACATTGATGTTGCCGTGGGATGAATATCGTAACATCGATGTTGGGCTTTCGATTATGTAAGCATCAATCGTTTTCTAATACTAACGCGAAACTCCAATCAGATTGAAGTTCTCAGTGAAATTACACGGGTGCACTCATTCACTGCGCACTTGCCATACATGAAAAGGTAGATCTAGCTGGGAGAAAAATGACCGCTGATCTTTTCTTTGCTTGTTTTTATTGACTTATTAATTTCGAATATACGTAAACAAGAGAAAACAGAAATGATCTTAGCTATGAAATGGCTTAACTTATCTAATACGTTCACGCACGACTTCATATGTATGTATATGTGACTATGTATACATGAGTAAACGCCAATTCTTGAACAGCTTTTAATGTAGACATCGAAAAGTCGTGCGTGTCGATTAATCATCGCACAGACAGCGTGTGGCGTGTTAACTGATATCGTGTGTGCATCGTGTTTGGAGTCATGTGCCGTGTCGTGTCATGTGGCAATAATCGGCGACGATGGGTGCCATCTCTAGCGCGAACGCAATCAGCCGATACAATGTTATTGACACCTAGCGGACAAGGTTTCGATTTCAGGCCCAGGCCAGCGTTATGGTGTTATGATCCTTTTGTCCTGTGCGCCGACTGCCAGCATCAGGTACACTTGATTGGCACTTTGGCTGAGTGCGTCTGATTGGCACACAGCGCCACGCTCAGCTTCACACTCAGCTCTCCGCTCGAGTGGAAAGTGTCGCAGCGTAGGTGAGGGCAGATGTGCAGCACACACATACACACACACACGAATTCCATGCACCCACAAGCTTCGTCGCTTTAAATGGTACTTCACGCTGAGCTATTGTCTTCAATATGAAGCGCCATTTCATTAAGCCAAAAATCTAGAGTTATACCACTAACCATACATACATATGTACATATATATATGTACATACATATATGTATGTATGTATATATAGCGTGCCTACTCTTTGAATAATTTCGATGCATAAATCAGTTTGAAAATCAAGTGACCATCATTTTATCATCTGCGGGTCTTGAATACGTTTCGTTTTCTTCATACCCTGCATTCGCTGCAAATGTGTAAAAGAAGGTATGCTTAGTTTGCGTAAGCAAATGTGACACATATCCCATTAGCCAACTACATTAAGCATTTTTCGGACAGTCCACCACAAAGTAGGAAAGATTATCAATTTATCATCATATTTAGAGCTGCTGTTTCAAAACTTATTTAATGATTTTGCTCTTACCACATACTAATTTGTTGGATATCGATATTCCGGCTGAGAATCCAAGGCTGCGACGTATCCATCATATATAGCCTTATATTCCAAATATTTAATAAGCACAAAGCCAATGTTTATCTTTAATTAGATTCGTACGTCTGTCTTCCTGTCACTTCAAATTTGAATATTAGATCCTGTGTAGCCCTGGGTCGTGCGTCATATTTGGAATGCAGTGAATTGTGCAGCAATAGATCACAGCTTGTATTTCCATACTCTTTATTTCAAACCTGCGGTATTTCGAACCTTTCCTTAATTCAATCTGTCACGAGTCCCCTACAGAATCTCTTTAATATTTTTTTAAATATTTAATGTTTCAAACATTCGATAATTCATAATATTTTAGGAGTCCCTTGAATTTCAAAGTAAAGAGAGTCGACTGTAGTTAGACAGTGGCAATTACGTAGTATCTTTCGATCGGGCATTGAATCGCTGTTACCAATCCGATTTGGTTTTAGATATTCCGGTCTGTCCGCCACGGAAATTGATCAATTACCGAGCACTTTGGCGTGCCGACCAGTTTTTCCCGTCTAGTTTTGGCCAACGTTCAATTTGCATATATAAAAATATAAAAACAAAGCGCAGCTCTAGTTTTCTTATTTTATTTCGGTTTTTTTTCGGGCACACTTTTCAGCTAGTGTGAGTTTATGGGTGTGTGTTTTTTTCTCTTTTTTTTCGAATATTTTAATTTTCTTGGAGCCACAATCTACAATTTGGAGGCTTAATCTCGTCGTCGCATGAAAAATGGGCGAAACGCCTTTAGTGTCAATTTTATGTTATCGTTTGATTTATAATAATGCTGATAGACGTCGATATTTTAATTGATTGTGCTGGAGGAGAAAAAATAGCATAACGTGTCTGCTGGCATTGTCTCTTCCTCTCTCTCTATCTCTCTCTCTCTCTCGCTCTCTCTCTGTCTCTCTCTCTCTGTCTCTCTCTCTATCTCTCTTATATATGTGTAAATATATTTTATATTTCGATATGTATCTTAAAGTTTCTTGCAATTTAATAACTTCATAGGATCTTTGGATCCTGAGATTTGACTAGATCTTGAGGAGCTGCAAGAGGTAGCGGAGTCTAGTCTATTATCGTAAAAACATATTAGTTTTATTCTTTTTATAATACTATCTATTACTTTAAATTTAGAAGATTTAATTATTCTATTTATATATTAAGAAATCTTAAATACTGTTGGATTCATTTGAGCAAATCGATTTATATGTTTGTATGCATCCAGAGTTTTTGTTTCTTTTCTTTTCTACATCCCCACAGCGTCCCCCGCATATTATTTGATAATATTGGTTCATATATTTATTTTATGGGACTTTAAGTTCATGTCAGGCTGCATTGTTGCAGGCAAATCAAAATTCCAACACCTTTGGCTTATATCGATGCCCACTTGGTGCCTGGGAGCGTATTGAGCTTTACACATGCGTTCAATATGATTCATGGGCAATGCAAAATATAATGCCATAAAAACGCAAGATTCATGAAGAGGAAAACCCGAAGCTGACCAGCACAGAGACTCGGATACGAAATGCGAGATGCGAGATGGGGTCCATTAAGGTAGCGCATAAATAAGTTGGCAGCATGCGCTGGGGCCCATTTCATTGCCCTGGCTAATAATGACAGCCATATAAAGTTATAGGTAGCAATGCGAAGGGAGCCATTGTATGTCGCGTGATAACTTCATTTTCATAGCTCGGAACGGATGAGCGGATGCCCAGATGCCCAGATACGCGGAACAGGCACAGCAGGATGTCTCCTCCCTCTTCATTCCATAGAGGGGGCTGAGTTGGCGGCCTACACCAGAGGTCGGCGCTGTCAGCATATATCAAACTAAGCCTGATTAACTATCGAGCATTGGTCATATATGGATTTTGGATATGCTTACGCAAATGTGTGCCAAAACAAAAAGGAACAACAAAAAAACCGAAACGAAGAAAAATTTTAATAAAATAATCTGGATAGAGGAATTGGAATTCCTTAGAAACCTGTAGCTGATGCTCCAATGCGATAGCGAAAATTTATGACTTCATTAAGGTAACAAGCTAATATGTTTTAAGCATCTCTCAACTGAAACCGAAACAGAAACTGAAACAGAAACTGAAACTGGATTCGGTTTGGGTCAGGCGAATCGTTTAAGGAGTCGCCAGTTGCAGTTGTTGACCCATTTCAAATGGATTACCCACATAGCTACATGCATAAATAGTTTGGACCACTAAACGCCTCACCTCGACGCTGTGGCAAAAAGATTTATGGCACTTCTCCCTCCATTCAGCTCGGTCCCTCCCCCCGTCCGTACGTCTGTCCGTTCCAATACAAGCCGAAGCCAAAGCAAATGAGTTCGCAGTGTGTGCTGGCGAGGCTTTAACTTTTTACGATCGGCTATGCCGTTAAAGGAACTCTTAGCTACGTTCAGCCAGCTAAGAAATCCCGTCAGCATTTCGTGAAAGTTGTTAACTTGTTGCGCCCTAATAAAACTACAATTACATGTAACTATGAGCATACAGTGAAGCTAATGGAATCTCACAGCCAGGAATGTCCAATCATCCAGCACTTTAAAGCAATTTGCCAAGGATTCATATAACTCGTGCAGCTCACATGAATGCCACTAAGACTCAAGTACCATTCAGCTGTGGATTTAACTGTGTGACCTGAGAATATAGAAAATATATAATAGCCAATAGGCTACACATGCAAGTCAAATCATTTTTGAAACAAACATAAATAAAATTTGAAAAGAATACATTTAATCTATATTTAGTATGTTTGAAATTCTCGGTTTCTCACTCTTCAGCTTTTGGATTATAATTTAAATATATGGAAATGCAAAATCAAATTGCTTCAAGCGCAAATACAAATGAATGAAATCATAATTTCGGAGCATTAAAAATAGCTCGTTCCCCTTTTTGGCCGGCCCTAACACGGCGTATACTAAATCATTCGGACACAACAGGAGTCTCAAGCGAGCTCACTTTTGTTGTTGTTGTTGATAAAATATATATATATATATATAAACTGAGAAAAAAAATTGTATAGCAACTTAAAACTGTCAACTTAGCGTTGATTAACGAGCTTATAGCATGTTTATTTTGCGATCTTTTTTGGGCACATAATTCTCAATGCTTTTCGGTATTTACTTTAGTTTCTTTTCTGTATGTTATTATTTATTTTTATTTTTAAGTTCGCATTAGGCTGTTACACTGCGGCCAAGTACCACTGACAAGTCTTTTTACGATCGCACGATCGCTGCCTTAACGTCTAGGCCGCAGACGCTGGACGCTGGTAAAGTCCATTAAAGCCACACGGCTATGCTTTTCAATAGCAGCTGGCGCTTTGTGCGCATTTATGATATTTTCCAGTTAAATCTCTCGACTTAACTTCACTTAAAGGCTGTGCTGTGAATTGATAACGATTTGCTTGGGAGGAAACTATTTCTTGTTTCATCACCTTTGTAAGCTTTTCGAAACGTGTCAACGCGCCAACACAGCAGCGACCTCTAGCGGTTAAACTGTGTTACAAAGAGAACAGCTGATCACGCTTATGTATGTTAAGTTGTTGTATGAATTTTATTTAAAAACGTATTTTTCGAGAAACAGGTATCATATGTGCAGGTGTACAGTCAATCGGTTGGGTAAATATGCCATGTATAAATATTAGGTTGTTTATTTATGTAGATTACAGTATTTTAATTTATTAATATTTGGCGGGCTCCTTCAAATAACATCAATGTACATATGTATATCGGTATCGTTATCGACTGCCCGCCACAATATACCACACAATCTTTTATTTATCTTATCGGCATTAAAACGCAACGCACTTTGGTTAAATTTGATTATTTCAATTCTCTTACTAAAATGGCTGTGTTACCACCTGATCCTGTGTTCAGTTTGCGTTCCCCGGAAATGGGTGCCGTAAACTCCTTATGCTTCCACGAAAGCGAACGCCTGCTGGCAGGCACTTTCAAAGGCAAAGTATTTCTCTGGGATCTACAGGTGAGCGACAACAAAACAGTGCAATGACAAAAATAACAAATTACATGACCAATTCTTAGACAAATCGTTCAGCCCTGAACTTCGAGGTGGGCACCGAGCCAATTACGAGTCTACATCATACCAAAGAGCACCTGATCACACAAGAGAAGGGCGGCACGATTACTACGTTCTCCATCAGCAACAGCAGCTACGTCAAGGAGCGCAGCATACCGGGAAATCATTTGGGCTATTGCCGCACTGCATTGCACATAAACGCCAACAACACCAATGAACAGTTACTCTTCTATCCGTGCGAGGAGGCGGCCATTGGGGTGCTGCACGTAACGGATCCGGCGGCGCCAACACAAATGCTCATAGCAGATGATCCGCAACTGCCCAAGCTGGGCAGCGTGACCTGTTTCAAGCCGTTCGAGTGCGCGTCACAATTGTTTCTGCTCGCTGGCTACGAGTCTGGGCACTTTCTCACCTGGGATCTGAGCAGCGGCGTCATGATTGATGTCACGGAACTCGCACCAGAGGCTCTAACTGTCGACTACGATCACATCACAAATCGAGGCATAGTTGGCAGCGCTTGTAAGCAAGCTTTATGAGATATTATTAAGGCACCCAAAATGACATCAAATTCCCTTATCACAGCCGATAAATTGACGACATTTAGCTATCAGAGGCAATCCATGCAGCTACAGCGCGGTTCCGAGCTGTGCATCAAGAATCCTGGCGTCAATTGCGTGCGCATTCGCTCAGATCAAAAGGTTTTCTCTAGCGCCGGCTGGGACGGACGCATACGCATCTTTTCGTGGAAGAGCCTACGACCGCTAGCCGTGCTGACGCAGCACAAGCAAGGCGGTGTCATGGACCTCGCCTACTCCCCGCAGCCGGTGTCCATGTGGCATGCACCCATCATGGCCGCCGCCGGCAGGGATGCGCAAATCTCACTCTGGGACTTGTACAACTAGATCTTCACACGTGTTATGTGTTACAATTTCAAATCCTTTCTGCCAAGCAGCTGTTCCACTGGCAGCGACTGACAATTCCTGGGCAACTCTAAGAATTAGTTATTTAAATAATTATGAATTATTATATACCCACAAATACACATTTTTCATATATGTATATCTATTGAATTGTCATTTTAAATTATTCATTCATATGAAATAATATGAACAAGTAAGAAAACTCTAGTCGAGAGTGCTCGACTACGAGATCCCCTGAACCCTTCGAGCAACAGCCATTTCAATCATTTTTAGCGTCTCTCTGCTTATACAAACACACACATACACAAAGACACCAATAGGCGCGCACGCATGGGCTGCAGTGTGGGCTTACTATGGGAACTTAATTGTTTAATAACTTTTTTTCTGGACGTACGTTCTCCATGAAACTTTAAGATTGTGGTTTTATCATTACTATGCGTATAATTGCCAAAGCTCAAGTCTCTAGTATTTGAAATACGCATTTTACAAACTTGTGGGTGAGGGGGTGGATATAGGGGTGGGGGGTGAAATTGAACAAAAATCGAAATTCTATAACGTACATATCAATCTACATTTAAAATTTGGATACTCTAGCTCTAAAGATGTAGGAGATATAATTTTATAACTGCATTTCGATAAGGTTTTTGATCGATAAAAAAATAACGGAATGAGTTATCGATTTTTAGTGATAAACTCGATATCCGCGTGCTATATACGAGCATTTAAAAAAAAAGTTGAAGTCTCTAGCTTCTATATCTTCGGAAATCGACGCGTTCAAACATACGGACAGACGGACAGACGGACAGACGGACGGACGGACAGACGGACAGACGGACAGACAGACGGACAGGGCTAAATCGACTCAGTTCGTCGCCCTGATCAAGAATATATATACTTTATGGGGTCTGCCACGCCTCCTTCTGCCTGTTACATACATTTCAACAAAAACATTATACCCTGATTTCCCATTTTCAATGGGTTCAGGGTATAAAAATGCTTCAGTTTTGAGGGCTTTGAGACTCCTAACGAATTAATCCCTAGACCCCATTCCCATGAGACTTATGTGAGTTTGAAGAAAAATAAATTAATTAAATTAGTAAAATAATTCATCTTTTTTTAGTTTCAAAATATTATACGAACAACATGAAGCCATACATCATTTAACTTAAGGTATTCTCAATTCGCATTCATTTCAATTTACAGAATTCACGGCTTCTGTAAATTGAAATCAATTAATTAATTACTTACTCAACATCGTGAATAATAATTATTGCAAGGGCCAATATATAGTAGACCTTTCATAGTTTCATTTAATTTGTTCACATTTAATAGTGTCGTTAGTTAGTAGAAATGTTTGTTTAAAAAATGTTCTTTAGCAGCCCAGCGAGAGGCGTAGAAAAATACATTTATGTGTAAGCATATACAATTTATATGGTATATATATATAGACAGTTAGTTAGGTGAAAAAGGAGGAGGAGGAGGAGGGGGAGCTACTGGCTCAGCTCGTGCAGTATGTGGGATAGAACGCCACTGGCCTCCACATTGCTGAAGGCAACATTGGCCAGATGCGGCTCGTAGCGCTTCAGACTGCGCTTGGCCGTCAATGAGTAATTCACCAGGTTCCGCAGAATCAGCGCAGCCGTCAGCCGTATGCTCTTCGTGACTGGGCCCTCGTTCTCGTCCATCAGCTCCTTCGAGTTGAGAAAGTCCGCCGAGTGCCGCTTGATCGCCTGCAGAGCAGAGGTTCCCACAGCAGTGGCTGCAGTACCTGGAGCAGACGCCGACGCCGCTGCCGGCGCGTTGGCACTGCCCACATTGCGTACTATGGTGACCGTTGGCTGGGCGGGCGACACATTGTGGATGCCCGTGGCCAGGCGTCGCTGCACGCTGGCTCGCAAGTCGTCCAGCGCCAAGTGACGATCGACGAGGTGCGTCATCAGCGAGTAGCGCTTGCGCGCAATGTTGTCGCAGAGGCTGGGGCCACTGCCCCACTGGCAGTAGATCTCGGCGCCCGGGTCCAAGTGGTCCGGACAGTGCACATTGCAGACGTGATGCTGCAGCTCGTTGAGCGATTTGAACTTGCGCCGCGGACAGTTGCGCCAATCGCAAATGAACAGCCAATTCACATCCACGGGCACAGCGCTCACAGCACTCACAGCATTCACTGTATTCACTGCATTCACTGCATTCACTGCAGCTGGAGCGGCTGAGGGATTCGCATTGGTCACAGCACTCGAGGTCGCTGCAGTTGCTCCTGCTGCAGTTGCTGTTGCGGCAACAACTGATCCTGCTGCTGCTGACGGCAACTGACTGGCAACTGTTGCAGCTGTGACTGCTGCCTGCTCCACTGGCTTTGACTCAACTATTAGTGTCGGCTTCTCCAGCTGCGCCTGCTGAGTGGGCTTCAGCACAGGCATTTGCACCGGATGCTGCTGTGCAGGAGCTGCCCCTGGCGTGGGCGGCGGCATCGGCTTCTTGGCAATGGGTATTGCCTGAGCAGGCTTCACCTTGGCCGCATCCGAGAGCTGCAGCGGGAATAAATTTTATTAGGACTGCACATTCTCAATCAGGGTCAACCTCAATCTTACCGCCATGGGCATGGTTATCTTCTGCTGTATGATGGAGGGGTGATGCTGCTGCTGCTGCTCCAGCACGGTGCGTATGTGCTGCTGTTGCTGCTGCAGTGCAGCGCCCACGACTGAGGTGGCCCCCACCGGTGGTTGGGTGGTTATGATTGTCTGCGAGTTGAGCTGGCTCTGCTGCAGTGGGGCAGCCGTTGCGGGCGTCTGGGTGATGAGCGTCGTTTCCTTGATGCCGCCCAGGAGCAGCTGCCGCTTCTCCGCGCCGGCCGCGGGACTCGAGATGATGTGCTGCTGTATGATGGACTGATGCTGCTGCAGCTGAGGTATGGGCGCCGCCTTGCTGGCTACTATGCCGGTCCGATGCAGCTGCGCGGCTTGCGCCGGCTGCGGCTGATGCAGCTTTATGGTGGCAGGAATCTGATTCAGCTGTGAGAGCAGCGAGGGCGACATCTGGCCCGCTCCCAATGCGGCGGACACTGCACGCTGCGGATTTATAAAGATTTGCTGCTGCTGCTGATGCTGATGCTGCTGCTGCTGCTGCTGCTGGACCTGGGCGGCAGGACGCACCGCCGCCGCAGGCGCCGTGGTGGTTGTCACCAGTACCTGCTGCCCCTGCGCTGTCGTCATGATGACCTTCTGTGTGCCGGGCGCATTGCTAGCACTCACGCCCGGCGGCTGCTGCAGTATGATGATCGTCTTCGTCTGCTGCTGCGGCGTCTGGGTAACCAGCAGAGTGGGCGCGCCGGGCGCACTGGGCGAGGCTGCCACTGGCGCCGACTGCTGGGCCACCAAGTAGGTCTGACCCTGCTGATTGGTGGCCAGGACGTACTGCGTCTGCGTCGGCTGCTGCTGCTGCTGCTCCGTCTTCTGCTGCAGTATGACCGGAACCGTCTGCAGGCCCTGCTCCGTCTTGATGGTTGCCGTCGTGGCCAACTTCAGCTGAGGCGTCGGCGCCGGCGAATTGCCAGCGGGAAAGATGAGCTGTCGCTGGGTCGGGTGCACCTTAGAGATTAGCTGCAATTGTTGCTGCTGTTGATGCTGCTGCTGCTGCTGTTGTTGTTGTTGTTGTTGTAATTGTTGCTGTGGCGCAGGCTGTTGCTCTTGACTGGAGGCAGCCAGCGGCGGCACGTCATCCAGATCCTCATCCTCCAGTATAGAGGCAGCCAAGTCCGCATAGAGATTGGCCGCATTCTTGGAGGGCGTCACCTGCGGGTCCTCCTTCCCAGCGGGCGCGTTGCTGCCGTCCAAGGCCAGCCGTTTGTTCTGCTCCTCATCGATGGTGAGCTTCCGCTTGGACTGTATAATTACTGTGCGTCCCTGCGCGTCCTTTGTCAGCACGTTGGAGCCACTCAGTGGGGCGAGCGGCGGGGGCGCCGAGTCCGTCATTGGCTTCTTCTCCAAGGGCAGCTGCGGATGCAGCGGCTTTATGGTGGTTTGGCCCACCTTCACGGGCGTGTGCTGCATCAGCGGATTATTGACAAACGCGCTGATTGCCGTGGAGGTCACTTTGATGGGCTGCCCGGCCGGCGAGCCAGTCGAGGATGCGGTGGTGGCCACCAGAGCGGGCGGCTGCGCCTGCGCCTTTTGCTTCAGCTGGCGCTCGTTGACTTTATTCGCCAGCAGGCTCTTGATCACCGAGGAGCTGGGCGTGGGCGAGGCAACGACATCCTCCCCCGATTCGCCGCTTGCTGGGTCTGACTTGGGCGCCACAGTTGCTTCCTTCTTAGCAGCTATGACGGCAGGTATTGCTGCAACTTTCTGCTGCTGCTGCTGCTGCTGCTGCTGTTGCTGTTGCGGTTGCTGCTGCTGGTGCTGCATGGGCAGGGGCTGTGCACGCATCCGTATGCCCACATAGTGTGTGCCGGGGAGTTCCGTTCCATCCATCTGGCGCACGATGGCGGGTCCGACGGTTGCATTGAAGATGAGGCGCACGAGACGCGGAAACTGCACCCGGTTGACCACCGAATGCTTGCCCGCCTTCTGGCAGTGCGACAGGTAAATTGTGTACAGCTCCTGTTGCTCTACCCGGTAATCGTGCCCGTTGCCGGCCCGCTCGTAAGTGGCGCCTAGCCAGGCCAGCGCATAGGTCTCGTCTTCGTGGGTGAAGCTCTGCGGGGCAGATGGCGCAGCGGGCAGCGCTATTGTGGTGGCTGCAGTGGGAGCTGGCGCAGGTGGAGCAGGCGCTTGCAGGGTGGGTGGTGGCGGAAGCTGCACCTGCGGTAGGCTGGGCACTGGCAGCTGCACTTGGGGCAGGCTGGGCATGGGCAGAGGCATAGGCGCAGGCATGGCAACAGGAGCAGCTGCAGTCGCAGGAGCCGGAGCAGGAGCAGGAGCAGTAACTGGTGCGGGCGCAGGCGCAGGCGCGGCCACAGGCAGCGAAACGGTCTCCGGCGGTGGGGGCAGCACCTGCACCTGTGTGGGTGCCGGCGGAGGCAGTGATGGAATCGGCGCGGGCGACTGCGGCTGCGGCTGCGACTGCGACTGCTTGACCGTCATCAACTGCGTCATCTGAGTGCTGGGCATGTTTTGAGACATTGTGGACAATATGTTGCCCGGCACCACCTCAACCACACGCATCAAAATGCATCCCGCAGCGCCGTACGACTGCGCCTCCACCGTTAGCAGAGCTACCAACTGATCCAGCAGCCCACGCACCTGCATCAGCATGGAGCATGGACGTGCGCCCAGCGTGCTCAGCGCGTAAATCGCCTCCAGGGTGAAGATGAGCAGCATCACGTCCGTCAGCGACAGCAGCAGCATCACACGATGATAGAAGTCCAGGCCGAGACAGCGATTTATGTGCTGTGCATTGCCCTCGCGTCCGCACAGCTTGTAGAGGATCTCCAGACAGCTGATTATCACGGCACGGTCATTCGACTCGACGCCCTCGCACAGCGTGGCCAGCAGATTCCTCGACAGCTCGTCTGTGGCGGGATCGAGTAGCTCGAACTGCTGCGCCAGATTCCCAGCCGTCTCCAGGGCCTGAATGTGGATGTTGCCTGAAAGAGATACGCAGAGGATGGGTTAGAGCATGCCTATTAGATGGTGACTACATGTCTGTCTGATGCACTTACTCCACCGCACGTTGGCGCCCATAACCAGATATCGCCAGAGCGTGCGATTGGACGCAAGCAGCGTGACGTTCTCCTGATGGAAGCTCAAGCTCCTCAACAGATGCACAATTTGTAGCACGCGCTGGCCAATGCGTTCGTCTGTGCCGTGGCTGCGCCGCAGATTTAGAAAGTCCAGCTCG
The DNA here is from genome assembly GCA_035047565.1 of Drosophila mulleri. Classification (NCBI taxonomy): domain Eukaryota; kingdom Metazoa; phylum Arthropoda; class Insecta; order Diptera; family Drosophilidae; genus Drosophila; species Drosophila mulleri. Next base: position 15,571,370 of record JAWNPK010000168.1, read on the forward strand.
AAGTCGAGCTCATCGGACTGGAACAGAGAGTCGTCGAAGGGATCGCTGTCCTTGCTAATCAGACCGTTGTCCCGCCAGGCCTGCTCATCCGTATAGAGGTCCAGTATTTGAGGCTTGTCGTACAGCAAATCCCGCCAGAAATTAAGCTTAGAATGCTTCCGCACCAGCGTGCCCCTATTGTTGTGGCCGTGCTGGAAGAGCTGACGCATGCTGTAGTCTGCATAGACACCCAGGTGAGCGAGCAGGACGTCCAGGAGCTTGGGGCACTCGGTCAGCTGCAGAGTGGACCGCGGCTCGTTGGTCATCAGAGTGCACACATTGATGGCAAAGTCCTGCTCGTTGGGCAGCGGCGATATGAGCGACAGCAGCAGCTTCTCGTAGCTGCTGTGCTTATGCAGCTGTGTGGACATTTTGTACTGGCGACGGCGATCCGCATTCACCATGTGCTGACGCTGGTTGTACGCCATGGGCACGGCCGTCAGCGTGGAGTGGCCCATGCCAAAGATGCTTCCCAGGCCACCGCCTGTCAAGCTGCCTCCAGCACCGCCAATGGCCCCGCCGGCCAGGGCGCGAGAGCGCACTCGACTGGCGCTTGTGCCCAGTTCCACGCACTCGATGGCCGCCTCCAAGGCTTCCAGCTTGTCCGGATCCTCGCCCAGAAAGTTGAGGCGCTCGTATTTATCCAGATAGCGACGATATATATGCTTGATGCCAGCGGTGCCGTTCACACAACGATCCCGCAGCGTATCCAGCGCGCTGTACACCTCGTCCCATTCGTCGCGCATGTTGACCTTATTGAAGCCGCCGCGTTCCGTCACCTCCTGATACAGTCGATACAAATCCACATGCTGGCCACTGATCTTGGCCGGCTGCGTCAGTGGGGTCCTGTGGGAAATCAGAAAATCAGTAAATGAGTAGCTGAAATCTAGCACTAGCATGCCAGACAGTCACTTACCCGCGCCGCTCATGGAACTGATGCAAATCACGCCAGAATTCGTCCGGAGCACTCAGCTGCTGTTCCTCAACACCAGGTGCTTCTCCAGCTTGTGACTTTTCTGGCGTTCCAAAAATTAATTGCTGTTGTGCTTGTAGCTGTTGTTGCTGTATATTTCTCGCGCGCAAAGGGGTTCCCGCAGCGCCAAGTTTTGCCGGCGTCGACTCATTTTGCTGCGTGTTGTTGTTGTTGGCAGCAGCAGGCGATGCTGCTGGCAGAGACTGAAGCAGCACGCGTACGCTGTCAATGGACGTCATACTTTGGGTATTTAGATCGAAAGGCAACACGAGTTGTACATTCTATAAACTAATACTGAGCGCACTCTCACTTATATTAGTTACAAAACTATAAAAACTCAACAATAAATACAACTAGAACGCGAAGACGACGCGCTTTCAGATGCAGGGTTGCAATTAGAATTTAACAAATGCTGTGCGGGAACGAAACGATATATTGTGTCATATCGCAGTCAACTGACAATCGAACATGCGAAAAGGTAATCGATATATTGGTCAGTTCCACTTTTTGGCGGAAGAGTAAAACATTTTTAAAAATGTCCTCATTTGAATTTGATAATCAGAATACTTAGATATTATTTATCTAATATTTTATTAGCTAAACCCATTAATTATTTTTATTACTATTTATGAAACTTATCGACATATAGAACAATTTTATTTATTGGCGGCAGATAAAAATTCATAAAATAAATATTGTTATTTATTATTTATTTATATTCATTCGTGAGTAATGCTAAATTAATTAAAATTAACTAGTGACATTCAGAATACTCACAATTTCTTCTTTATTATTGTTATTTTTTCGTGAGCACTTGATAATCGTTAATATAGTCGTTAATATTTATACTCTGTTCTTATTTGTCAGTGATTGGTCTTATTAACATTTGCACTGATTTTAATGTAATGCTTTCTTGCCAACTCCACCACCAGATGCCATCCCACTTGTCCTCCTCATATTTCAAGTATCTTCCGTTTAAATTTCTAAGTTTAAATCATTTAAAATAAATACAATTTGTGCTTTATTTAAATTTATTCAAAATTTGTTGCATTTTATACTTACGCTCTTGAGCATTGATTGTACCACCATCCTCCACTTCTCTCTATTGCACAGTTGTCAAAGCTCCGTTTGTCGTTATCCCGGTCAAATGTGGTGAATTTCATACCTCTTTCGAATTTGAGGGAATCACCAGCGTCTCCCGAGAATCTTCCCAGAACCTTCAGCTGGTAAGCCTCCTCTTCACTGCCTATGCTGAAATTATTGTAGCGGGCAAAGCGAATTGTACCATTGAAATTTTCCAAATGAATGTACAGTTCATGTGGCCTGGAATTTGTCATTCTATAGATTTTCTCCAAGCCAATGAACAAGTTGCCATCGAGATCACCAAAGCCATCTCTATATTCCTGCCAGCTTCGATTAAAGTCCACGGTATTATCCACGCGTCGCTGAATCACTGTCCAGCCAGGACCTGCAATACTTCCGTCGCAAGGCACTGGGAACGGCTCGATTCCTGGAACTTTAATTTCCCTTATATCCGACGAGTTCCCAATGTTTATGCAACTTGATTCGTAGACTTTCGCTTCGATCTCTCGCTTGGAGTCCATTATCATGAGTGCGGCTGGGCTCGACGAAAGATTCGTCTTGCAAGTCTCCAGCATTAAGTTATTTATCTGTAAAGTTGTTTCTAAGGACTTTATTCGCTCATCCTTCACCTCTACTGCCCGCCTGTAAGCTTCCAGTTGCTTTAACAACTCCACGAGGTGTTTGCTTTCCCTCTCCGATTGGGATACCATATTTTCCACTTTATTCTTAATTGAGTGGACGTCATCGTACAGCTTTGCTTGGCTTTTGCACTGTTCGTCCCTATCTATGATTGTTTTTTCATACGTTTTTTCCTTCAGTTTCAAAATGGCCAACTGACTCTGGTAAGCCGCAATTTGGGCATTCTTTTTATCACACGCTTCCAACTTCTGTTGCAGTGTGACGGTGCTCCATAGGAAAACCTTTAAGCAATACTGCGCGCACTGGTTTTCTTGATTAGGCTATGTTAAAAAGGGAACGATTTCACTATAGGTACACTGAAGAAGGATAATGTTACCTGTTCATTCAGGTTGTCGACGCAAAGGGAAACAGATACACTCAGAACTAATATTAGGAGCACATATAACTGCTTATATGAATGCATAGCAATATTAATTCACAAACGACTTGCTTTCAGCAACTTAAATTATAGACTAATTGCATGATTGTAAATTATTTATACATACGCGAAATTCTAAGCTGCTGATAAGAAAGTCGCTTGGGCAATCGCTTCTAGGTCAAATGTTATTTGTACATTATCAAATTGTTACAATGGGTATATCATAGCTGTAAGAAAAGTAAAATAAAAAGAGAGTTGGAAAAATATTGTTGGATAAACTCCATTTTAAGCATATACAATTATACATATTATATATACATATTAAGTTATTAAAGAAACAAGTTTTTGCTTTAATATAGTAAAAACTAAATTAAACGCTACTAGCATTTTAATAAACAATTAATTTAAATAATTATTGTTTACCGCTAACATATAAAAACTATATTTTCATTTAATAGACTTACCCATTTGAAAACTAGTGTTAGTTAATGGTGATTAAAAAAGAACATAAATAATCGATAACAATTTATCGAGAATAGACACATGTGCGCTCAGAGAGTTAAATAACACTTACATTTCAACTTTGTTTTAACAGAACATAAATTATAAATTGTACTAAGTTTTCAGTGTTTTTGATCAGAAAGCGCAGTGAATAAATCATTCATAATGAGTTTGCGGGCTTATGGACTCCTCTTGAGGACACGTCAAATGACCCGAGTATGCCGGCAAGCGCATCGGGCGGCGACCTTTGCCTTAAGCTTGCCTCTGCAGCAGCCGCAATCTCCGACGACAGGTGAGAGCGTTGACATAAAGTCTGCAGAGCAGCGTGATTGATGTGCCATTGTCTTGCAGCTCTGCCGCAACGCCGGTTTGCCACAGCTGCACAGGAATCTTCGAAACTGGACAAGCATGAGTTCCAGGCAGAGACACGGCAGTTGCTGGACATTGTAGCCCGCTCCCTGTACTCGGATCACGAGGTGTTTGTGCGCGAGCTGATCTCGAATGCGAGCGATGCATTGGAGAAGTTTCGGTACACGGCCCTAAGCACTACAAATGAAGGGCAGCTGGCGGCGAGAGATCGTCCACTGGAGATTCGCATCACCACGGACAAGCCCCAGATGCAGCTCATCATCCAGGACACGGGCATTGGCATGACCCGCGAGGAGCTTGTCAACAACCTGGGCACCATTGCACGCAGCGGATCCAAGCAGTTCCTTGAGGAACTCAAGCAGCAGCAGCAAACCGCCCAGGCCAGCTCCAATATAATTGGCCAATTCGGCGTGGGATTCTACTCCGCTTTTATTGTTGCCCAGCGCGTAGAGGTTTACACGCGAGCAGCCACTCCCGATGCGGTTGGCTTGTGCTGGTCCACAGATGGCAGCGGAACCTATACCATTAGGGAGGCAGAGGAGGCCGAGCACGGCACCAAGATCGTCCTCCACCTGAAGACCGACTGCCGGGAGTATGCGGACGAGGACCGCATCCGCACCGTGATCAAGAAGTACAGCAACTTTGTGGGCTCGCCCATTTTACTGAACGGCAAGCAAGCGAACGAGATCAAGCCGCTGTGGCTAATGGACCCGCAGAGCATTTCCAAGGAGCAGCACCAAGACTTCTATCGCTTCATAAGCAACAGCTTCGATTCTCCACGCTTCACTCTGCATTACAACGCCGATGTGCCACTGAGCATCCATGCGCTGCTCTACTTTCCGGAGGGAAAGCCCGGTCTGTTCGAGATGTCCCGCGACGGAGCCACGGGCGTCGCCCTCTACACGCGCAAGGTGCTGATCCAGTCCAAGACGGAGAACTTGCTGCCCAAGTGGCTGCGGTTTGTCAAGGGCGTGGTCGATTCTGAGGATATTCCCCTGAATCTGAGCCGTGAACTACTACAGAATAATAGTCTAATCCGCAAGCTGTCCTCTGTTATCTCCAGTCGTGTCATCCGCTTTCTGCAGGAGCGCGCTAAGAAGCAGCCAGAGGAATATGAGGCCTTCTATCGCGACTATGGACTGTTCCTGAAGGAGGGCATTGTTACGTCCAGCGACACCTCGGAGAAGGAGGAAATTGCCAAGTTGTTGCGCTTCGAATCGTCAAAATCGCCCACTGGTCGCATCTCTCTGGACGATTACTACAAAGAAGTCAGTCCCGAGCAGAAGGATATATACTACCTGGCGGCCCCTAATCGCATCCTTGCCGAATCCTCGCCCTACTACGAAAGCCTAAAGAAGCGAAACGAGCTCGTGCTCTTCTGCTATGAGCCCTACGATGAACTAGTGCTCATGCAGCTGGCACAGTACAAGAACAAGAAGCTTGTCTCCGTTGAGAAGGAGATGCGCAACCAGTCCCAGGATCCGGCTGCTCTGCAGGACTTTGGAGAGGGCAGCCTTAGTAGTGCTGAGGTGGACAGCCTTCTGCCCTGGCTGCAGAGCCAGCTCAAGGGTCAGGTGGCTAAAGTGAAGGCCACCACGCGCCTAGACACACATCCCTGTGTCATCACCGTTGAGGAAATGGCCGCCGCGCGACATTTTATACGCACTCAGAGCCACCAGCTTCCGGAAGAGAATCGTTTTGCCTTACTTCAGCCAGAGCTGGAAATCAATCCCAAGTGAGTATCCAATGTATATACCTGTGCTTTTTTAATATACCGGCTATTTCCCCACAGACATCCCATCATAAAGAAGCTATTTTCCTTGCGTACAAGCGAACCAGAACTGGCGGAGCTGATCACCAAGCAACTGTTTGCCAATGCGATGGTTGGCGCAGGCCTTGCGGAAGATCCGCGCATGTTGCTCACTAATATGAACTCGCTGTTATCTAAAGCTTTAGAAAAATACTAACGCAATTCTAAAATAACTAAATTTTAAATATAAAAACTGTTACTTTTAATCAATTTTACGAAATATACCATATACAAAATACCAAATAAATATCAAAATATTTGAAACTTCATAAAATACCAAAGGAAATCGCGTTTTTTCTTGGTGGTAATATCCAGTGCTGTAAGTCGACAAAAACATCGATAAGACACGAAACAGCATCGCTGAAAACCGCCCCCGTGACTAAAGTTTATAAAAGAAAACGAAAACGCACCGTAGGAGTTCAGTGCCGTATCCAAAAGCAGAGCGTGCTTTAGTCGCATAGCAGCAGCAGCAGCCACCAATAAACCCGAAAGGCCAGCCACAGAAGCGAATTGCTTTAAATTAGATTTCTAATCACGTGAGTGAAAAAAAGACAAAATACAATCGAGTCATGTGAGGCTCATAAAAAAAAAAACATGTCAATTAGTAACGATGCTGCTGCGACAACTTGCGATCTACATAAATAAATGAAATTACATACAGAAAATGGCAAAAAAAAAGAGTCCTACCAAAAATTGGTACAATAGTATTTTCTGCCACGACACGCACACACACTCATGCAGACACACCAATGGTAATGAATGGTCCATGCATGTAGTTGTAAGAGCGTGCGCGGAGAGAGAAATGCTTTAAATTTGACTCAATTCCAAAAGAATTAGCTTTAGAAACGGAAAGAACTCGCAAATATTAAAAATTGTGTTCGAAAACGATGTTTGAAATAACTCATGTGACTGTGCATGTGTGTAATTTTCCAGCAAGTTTGTCATTGCCAATTGGACTTTTTATTTGAGCTCATTTCGTCATGCGCTCATACCCACACACACATACATATGCACATGACTTCGACACACAAATACATAAGACCTCTCAGAGACGCACTCAACACTCGAGATAAAATTCAATAATTGTGAGCGAGCGGGCGAGCGTTTTTGCTCTCTTTCTCTGCATGCTCACTCACAAATCGTACGTCGTCGTAGCAGCATTGTGGTTCGAAAAGTAGCGCAAGAAAATTTTTTATGTACATACATATATTGTATATGTAATAAAAATAATTTTTCAAATTTGCAAAGCAAAACGCGCCGATAAATAAAAGAAATAAGAAGCAAAGTGCAACAAACGAAAAGCATCAACAAAAAAAATTCAATTTAAATTTTCATCTTGTAGCCCAAAACACAAAACAAAAAACAAAGCAAAATGTCTTCAAGTACGAGCATCGACAATCCCATCTATGGCCCCTTCTTCGGTGTTATGGGCGCTGCATCCGCCATCATCTTCTCAGGTAAGTTTTACCCAGTTCATCATCTGCAAAATACCCTCCAAACAGCAGAGCTTGTACACAAAAGGGATACGCAGCGCTGCATGCGTAGAAAAATCGAACATTGTATGGCGTAAACGTTAGAAGAACACCTAGTCAGCACAAAAAAAAAAGTACCTGTCTGTATGTACGTACGTTCGTAGGCTTGTTTGTTGCTGACGAAAGACAGCAGGCGGTGGCGGCGGCAAGTGTACAAAAATTCAATACACTCGTAGTCAGACACATACATGCATACATGTATAACCGCATTCGTACATGTGTTTGTGTTGAGTTTTAGTTCGTTCGCAATGCGCGTGACTAGCAAAAAAGAGAGGAAAAAGTTCCATATTTTAGCCAGAATAGTTAGTTAGCCACAAGCTTATTACATAAAAACAAATTCAATTATATTCAAATTTTGTATAGATGTTATGCGCATTTAATTGCTTTATTGCAAAAACAAAAATGGCAGCATCGAAATTAGAAATTTTCAGCTTTTATTTTTTCAACATGCTAAAAACGGCATTACTCATACATACACCGCAAAAACAGCCAGTGAGCGACGTATAAATGCAAAGAGTATGTGGCGGAGAGCGAGAGAGTTGCGCACGCTCATGTGTCGAGTATTGCCATTGCCATTGTTCTCTCAATTCTACGTGCGAATGAGATTGAGTGCAAGAGTTGCGGATTACATTTGAAGTTTGTGACGCGAAGCTCGCGCGCTTACCTTCTCACAAAGTCACAAGACCAACTTTTTGGTGTTGCCATACTGAAGTTTTTTTTCTTACTTTATCTTTTCAATGAATGTAGAAAAAAGAGCATAGCTGCATGCATGGGGCTTCCGGAGATAAAAAGCGGTTAGGCAAATGTGGATAGCCATGAGTGGAATATAGAGGATAATATGACCTTAAATGCAATATTTTCATCACGTAAAATGTATTTTATGAATGAAGAACATAAAAATTAACATATAAATAGGTTAACAAACATGATTTTCAACGTATATCTGATCACGATGTTCGCTACACATGATTAATCGCGTTGCATTGTTAGTTCTTATAGCACAATAGCAATCAACATAATAAAGCGTAATCACATGCCACTTCTTACCTCCTTCTTCTGCCTCATAAGCCCTTGCATGATCAATCGACTCGATGACCAGGAGGCATCACATGCCTAGGTTTCTTTTCTGTATGGCTTATCACCAAATACCATACAAGTATATTCCACCTTACTTGATAAGTAGCACGGGCTTATTTACCAATAACTCGACTGGCGATAAGATAAATGAGCCATGTTTTCTTTTCGAAAGCGAAGAAGAATAGTATTAAAGAGTAGCACGCGCCTTTTTACAAAGTAGCTCATTGCTAAATGTTTGAGATAGTTTTACAGTTATTGTTTTGTTTATAAAAAGTAGGGCTGTAACCTATTTAATATATGTGGATAAATAAACGTAACACAAGTCAATGACATAATTATTATGTCATGCATCAAATTCAGTCTTGTGATTTCCCCCTCCCTGAAAATAAAAACCAAAAACCAACAACTCGTTGTTTGCTTTGCTTTAATATTTACTTTGATGATTAGCGTAGCGGTGTATATAAATTTCTAGATAGCGCTTAGACGTCTTTTTGACATGGCAACAATGATATTTCAACGATTATGTAATTAAAATCAACAACATAATTCATTTTTGAGATTAAAATACAATAAAGTGAAAATTCCAAGACTGTCAGCAAGTATGTAAATTGCAAGCGACTTGAATATACATACATATGTATATACAATGTCTGGCAACGCCATTGAAGCGCTCACACGATCACAAGAAGAGAGGAAAAGAGCACTCAAGCTGGCAGCTCGCTTTTATGATGAACTGCAGTCGACTGATACAGCTCAAAAATTGTGATGGATTCTGACTCATTGGCTGTCAATATCGCACACAATGGGCGTTGCTTTTTAAGCTTTTATCAGTGCACACTGTTATTTGTGCCCGTTATTTCGATTTCAGAACATGCTTTACGCGCACACATTGTACCCGACACAATAAGCACACATACACACAGTCATACGCACACGCATTTTGGACCCACATCACATGCCTGCGCAAACTCAGTATCAAAATAGTAGTAGATAAATTTACATACAAAATAGGAAAGTGTACACACACATGTGCGCAAGTATCTGTTTTACATGTATTTTAAATATACAAAAAGTTGTATGCCAATGTCACGTGCAAGATTTATGTTTACTGTTCAATGCTTTTAAAACTTGCAAGAAAAAATTTTTTAAAAATTTCCATAGGAGCAGCAGCTGCTTGAGTTTTGAGCGCAGTAACGACCCTGTTTTATCTGAACGAGAGAGGGAGCGAATCAGAGAGTATAAAACGTGGCAAACTCAAAAGTTCGCTTGTGTGCGTGTATGTGCTTACATACATACATACATATCTGCTGCTCCATAATGCAATAAATTAACTCCTAATTAATATGATTAATATACATGCATACATATGTATATGTATGAATCTATGTGTATTACCGTATCAATTGCATTCGCGCACATCCTGTGCTGCTAGCTATTATCTAATCAATTTAAGATGACGCACAAAAAGCATTTGCTCAATTTGTAATCACAAATTTACACAAATAATCACAAATGTATAATGTGTGATTATAAGAAGAAGAAAAACGGATTGTCTCAGCCATTAAGTTACTCGCGATTCGCGAAACAATGCAGAATGCGATGTTTTTCATTTCTTTAATTTTTTACTTTTTCTCTTTCTGGTTTGTGCATTCCAATGCCTTTTACTTTTTCACTTGTCTCAAACGGCCAGAACAACACCAGCAGCACAGAGTCCGACATCGCTCATCTCACAGAGCAAAGTTTGATAAGCGACTGCTGCTGCTTCTTTTGCTCTCTCCCGCTCTCTCTATTTCTCGTTCTATCATGGTTCTGTTGTGCGCGCACTCAACTGTGACGCTTCAATTTGTTGCTGTTGCTGTACATGCGGTACATGTGTGCATGTGAGTGTGTGTATATTGGTTACTCACACATGCGTATATCTTTATTCATTTCGCTTGATACTTTCATATATTCCTCACATTTATATTTATCTTAAAATGTGCTGCTTGTTTGGTTTTTTTCTATGATCGCTCTTCTTCCTTTCCTCTTTGTCGGCTTTTGTATTGTTCACAAACGGCGCCCACGCGAATGTCTGCCATGCGTCTGTTCCATTGAGAGCAGATAAAAAAAAAATCGAACGAGTCAATGCCACATTTAAAATTTTAATTATTATTTAATGTAAATTTGCGAATTTGAATGCAGGGCAGCCGCTGAAAAAAAGTTAAATGCCGCTCGCCTGGAACTGTTTTGATTTGTACGTACGAATGTGTGCATACTCGCTTGCCTTTAAGTTTTTTACAGTCAGTGGCCAAACTAATGAGCCATGTATCGATCAGCTGTTCATTGGTCATTGTATATCAATTGTAATTGTAGAAATGAAGTCGAAAAATCAATAGGATTATTAAGCATTTCAAGGGTTTTAATAGTTTAATTCCAATTAGGTATGCCACAAAAGATTTTCAATTGAATGTAAATGATTTGACTAACAAAACAAACTTTGTTTTCGTTTAGATATATGTACATATATTTCTATATGTAAATATACATAGTTGGAAGTCCCCGAGACGATGACAATTCTAATTTTTTTTTTTTAATTTGAATTTTGTTTCGATTAATGCGTTCTGTGTGCCTGTTTCTGTTTCTGCTTCTATTTCTTAGTATTGAATAGCTACAATATGTAGATATGTACATATTTCACATTAGGCAAAAAGAGAAAGAAACAATAACAAGTATATTCCGGTTATTATGACGTAGATACGATAGAGAAATCGTCAGTTCGATTTGTTTATTAGTAAAATTTATAACAAACACCAAAGCTTGAAACATTATTTTAAAATTATTTTTTTTATACATCCATACAGTTGTAAAAGTTGCACGATTTTATTTGTTTAGTATGTGTTTTTGCGAGCCCTTCATTTAATTTGCACCGATAGAATATCAATTTGAGTGAAAAAGTTAATTAGCATTGAAAGTCACATGACAGTGCCAATTAACGCAGGCAGTGACTGTAGCTCTGTCGCTCGCTCACTCTCCTTCTCTCTATCTCTTTCCTTCGCTCAGCTGTCGCAGCGACAAATGGCATTAACGTTAACTCTGAAACATACACACGCACACGAACGCACACACACATGCATTTACTTCTATTTATGTATGTATATACTTATAATTTATACAGATGTGCAGTTGTTTTTTTTTTTTAGCCCACCAGCAGTTATTGTACATATGTAACTGTATGTGTGTTTTAATGCGATTTATTGGCGCTTCACGCACACAGACGCAAGTGTTTGAAAATGTATTTAACAAATACCATTAACCATTGTCATATGAAACTGGTTTTATATTTCAATATTCAGTACACGTACACACACATACGTAAAATATATACATACGTATATCTGCATGTGTGTCAATCATCGGTTATTTGGCAACTCTAGCATATTTGCTCGACCTTATCAAATAAATATCATGAAGAGAGTAGGCTCAAACACAAATATGAGAGAAGAGAGTGTGCGTGTGCACAACAAAAAGAATCGAAGCGAAAAAGCCACTCAAACGACAACTCTGACTCTGACTGTTGAGCAGTTATATGTTATGTATGTATGTATATGTATTGGCGTACATACGTAAGCGATTTTCGTGAAGTGTGGGTCATGTGACCGCTAGATGTTACGTTGCTTTACAGAATTTGCTAACGCCAACATGATTTTCGGTGTGGGATCTGCATATGTATGTGTGCGTATGCATGTATTTGAAAGTATGATCAATGACGTAACGGCAGGCTTACGGCTGAGCATATCCATTATATAAGGTTTATGATATTCCAATCAGCCAAATGCTCACTCAAGGCTTACGAATGGGGAAATAGTCGTACAGGGTATATTCTTTGATTTTATTTAATTGTATTTATATTTAAAATAATATTTTTTGTATTCTTTATTCTGTAGCACTCGGCGCCGCTTATGGCACTGCCAAGTCTGGTACCGGTATTGCTGCCATGTCGGTGATGCGTCCTGAACTGATCATGAAATCCATCATTCCTGTGGTCATGGCGGGTATCATTGCCATTTACGGTCTGGTCGTCGCCGTCCTGATTGCCGGCCAACTTGAAGTTCCCCAGAATTATAGCCTGTACAAGTGAGTATTGACTCTATCTTATCCGTGGGCAAGTCTCGAGGCTAATCTCTCTCATTCTTTCAATGACATAGGGGCTTCATTCACCTGGGCGCTGGCCTGTCCGTCGGCTTCTCGGGCATGGCGGCCGGCTTCGCGATCGGCATTGTGGGCGATGCCGGTGTCCGTGGCACGGCACAGCAGCCTCGTCTGTTCGTCGGCATGATCCTGATTCTCATTTTCGCTGAAGTGTTGGGTCTCTACGGCTTGATTGTTGCCATTTACATGTACACGAAATAAATCAATCAATTCAACACACACCCAACAACAAGTAGACAAACAGCCCAGCAATCAACAACAACAACAACAGCCGTATCAACAACCTCAAGAACAACTAAAACAACAACTGCAAGTAAATCGTGCATCAAATTTAATCAAATTACCATCCAGCAATAACAACAAATGTCAACAAAACTTGGTGGCAACTCTGGTGGCCGTTTGTATATAGCAACAAAAACAAAAAACTAAAAAAATAACAACTGTAATTGAACAGTTGGGCGCCGCCATTGTTGTCTCATAAGGATGATGATGATTAAGAAGAACATCAACAGCAACAACAACAACAACACCATTTATAATTTCTTGTTATTTGCCGCTTTTACTTTGCATATAGACATACATATGTGCATTGAGATATCATATACATACATATGTGTTAATTGATCAATTGCTGGTCCACTGTTTAGTTTAGTTTATTTTTTCCGTTCAAATCAATTTTGCAGTTAAGTTCATAAAGTTGTAATCAAATATCAAATTTGTCTCTTACTCTTTTTCTTTTATCTTTATTATTTTTTGCGCTTCACAAATCGTGTGCTCTTTGTTATTTGTTTTTTCCATTATTATTATTAAATAATGTTTAGTGTATATGTAAAATTCGTTAACGAACTCTGTAAAGAAAAACCACAACAATTGTAAATTTGCATACAGCTGCAACAACAAATGAAACAAATTTAGCGAAAAGGGCCAAACAACAACTAAAGTTAAATTAAATAAATCACATGTCGATACCAACAACAACGACAAGAACAGCAAAAGTAACAGTTGCAAAGGGATAGAAACGGTGGCAATGCTTGCAGCGTTGCCACCTCGCGAGACAACTGTGCGAGCTGTCGCTCGTTGTTGTTGGCGATAGGAAAAAGACACAACCATAACTACTTGGCAATACTTCAACAACTGCAACAACAACAACAACCAACTACATACAATCATAAACACACACACACATATATATACCACACACACACACACACGCATACAAATGTAACTAAGTCCTATGTTTATTTTTAATTATTGTTCAATTCTAAGAATAATATATTAAAAATTAATAATAATAAATTATATATATATATATATAATTATGATTTTTTTGTGATAAGAAAATACATAAAAAATTGTAATACAAAAACAACAATTACGGTATTGATATACATAATATATATACACATTATATATATATGTAAACGAAAATGATAAACAATTATACATATTAACATGAGAAAGTTGTTATAAACAAAAGCAAAAGCTATCAAGAACATGATAAAATGGTAAACGAAAGAAAAGAAAAGAGAAAAAAAAAACGAGTTACACATACCTACACACAATTTTTCCGCTGTTATTGTATAGTAAAGAAAAATATTATATATATATATAAAATATATATTATGTATAAAATATTAACATGAAAATGTAGTAGCAAAATTATAAACAACAAAAGTCGTGCAAGCAAAACAACTATATGTAAACAAACATCCAAGAAAAAAAAAACAAATACGTTAGCAACAACAACGTTAAGAAAAATGCAACAAAAAAATTGTAAAATCCCAACAAATTAGAAGTTATGCTAAAAGAAACCTAGAACAACAACAAATCGATTTGTATATTAGCAAATAGCAACAACAATTTGTATATCGTTAACAACAACAACGTCAGCAGTGTGGCAGGTGGGCGTGGCTGCGAGGCGTGCTGCCCCTTGGTCGCCGATGCATTCGTGATGCTGAGAAAGCGGAGGTGACCAACCCGTGCAGACTGCGCGTCGCCCAGCCACGCCCACACACCTGCCCACACTCACACTATCGCACAGCCCGAGAACAACAACAGCAAGCGAAAACAAATGCACAAAAAGACAAAAAATAAAAACAAGCAATGCGAGAGGAGCTTTCAAATTTGTAAATTCCGAGCTTCTAAACGCACACCACGCCCACTGCGGATGCGCTGCGTCCGCCCCTCTGAAGTAGCAGCGCCCGTGTCGTGCTCGCTTTAGGGAGTGGGGGCGCGGCCTACCTGAAAGAGGCGTGAGGCGCAGTTGCTCTGGCTGCCGCGCGTCAATTTGTACTCATTGCTATTACTATTTGCATTCTCCAATAACTGTACATCCACACACAAACCCATATATACATATACATATACGATCGATCAGGTTTTTAGAGCAACTATTGTAACTGTGTATTCGAGAAAAACAACAACAGACATTGTATGAAATAAATTGTAATTTCTAATTTCCAAAAAAAAAAAAAAAACAAATTCATTTTTATGGGGGCTAAAAATGGGGTGGAGTGTCAAATGAAGTCCCCAATCTGTGAGTCTCGAAATCGGCTAAGGAGGAGATCTACATCAGCGGAACTCATTTCCGCCTTTTCTCTCTAGATGTGGATTTGCTACAGTTTCCTATAAAATTTAGTATTATTTAATTTCAAGGAAGGAAAAAGAGCTAATCCAATAATGATAGATTCTTCTGACCTTACACTTTAGTATTATTGCAATAAATAATTTGATTTAATAGCGATTTAGCTATTGTGGCATGCAAATGCGGACAATTTAGCTGAAATCGGGGCATCACTGTCGCTCAACTGAGTTTCAACTGTGGCACAACAGTTGTTGCTTCATTCTGTTAGTCTGCCACATTAAGTAGGTTACGTAAGCGGTCTGTTAACTTAACAGTGTGACGTCACTTTATCGGAATAGAAGAGCGTGTATCTGTTGATTTGTGTATGAACATGAAGCAGCTTTTATCACTGTTATCTAGCTTAAGGTGTGGCTAAGTACAAGTAACTAATAGAAACTTGAATTGTCTATGATAAGGGGCCACGTGATGGCTGGATAGTATTAATAAGTGGGTATTTGGAAGCTGCATGCTTAAAAGATGCTGAGCAGCTCTGTCAACTTCTAACCAAACCTTCGAAGCTGCTTCAGGCAAACTTTCTCTTTCGACTATTTTATTGTTTTAATTTGTTAATTGTTAATTTATGTCCACTGTACAGAGTTAGGAGATTCATTAAATCTGGCATTTCTGTTCCTCTGGCGAGAGTCCTGAGGCTGTTGTGCTCATATTGGGCCAACTAATAGAATTATTTAATCTTGAAATATTTATTTCGTTTACACTTTAAAGCAAAGAGTCTTTAAAATATTCAAAAGTGCAAAGCTCCATAGAAATACATTTCTTTCTTGAATTTTTTATACCCATCCATAAAAAAGCGTCTTTATTGAATCTAGAGATTGTAAATTGGGATGTTAAGTCTTATAGCTAGAAACTTACTTGTTTTACCTTACATTTTCCATTTTCATAGCTTTGAAAATTTCAGTACATATCAGAGAAACTTAAGCTAGTATAGTAGAAAAGACGAAGTCTGAACCCCAATTGAAACCCAAATAAAATATTTATGTCCATCAGAAATTCAAATTCTTTCATTTTATATCTATAGCCCAGATGTAAAACTTACCTTCAAAACTCAAATACTCATTAGCGTTAAATAAAAAACTGGATTTGGTTTTCGTTTTTCAATATTTTCTTGCCTTTATACATATATATTTTTCCGTTCTTTTCTCAGCGTTTACATGGTTTCTGTTTACTGTTTACTGTTTACTGTCGGCTCCAATTGTACAAACTAAGTTTCGTGTATACGTAGAGTTAATACAATATATATAGGATATATATTTAAGTATATATCTATATAATCTTGATGTATAAAATGCTCTTTTGATTACATTAGCTGGAACTGAATGTGGAATCAAAATACGCGTTTCTTTGCTTTCATTTTACTTTTACTTTTTGTCTGCTTGGCGAGCTCTAAAATTATTCATAAGGTCGGAAAACACGACGCAGAAATTTTCCAATTGCTTTGCTAATTCTTAATGGATTCGTATTGAGTTTAAGTAATGCTTGATTTTAAATTTATTAAAGCGGTTGGCGTTAATTGTAATTCAATATTTAATATAGTTGTATTCCTTGTATATCTTCGTAAACTATGTACAAAACGAGTTGGCGTTAAGAAGGCGAAGGCTATTTGGTTTTTGACAGATTCTGGAAGATCTGGAACCGGATGGTTCCGATGAAATGATATATGGGCAGTCGAAAAATAGTTGAGGAAATCGAGGAAATTCTAGAAGGGCAGCTTACGTATGCTAAGGAATTGCGCTTACGTAATATTAGCAAAATATTCAATTCTTTAACCTAGATATTTAAGTTTACTCTCAACTTTCTTTGCTTTGTTTTTGTTTTTCTCTTTTTCTGTTTTTCTGTTTTGTGTTGTTTGTTGCTGTTGCTTTGTATACTTTCCCTTGTTCGGCTGAATTTGACGACAGCTAACCATATATTAAATATAGTGTCTATCATTAAGGTTCTTTAGAAAACTTGTCTCGAAAAATTCCTATTTACTTTGTATTTTTTTATTTTTTTTTTTTCATTTTTGCAAAAATTTGAGGTAGTTTTATATATATATCTGATTCTATACATATATATATATATATACCTATATATGCTCTTTTCATTTTGAATTTTCTCTCATATTAGTTTTGTTGTTTCTTTGTTGTTGCGGTACAAAATATCGAAGAATCGTATGTTAGGCAATCCCAAAAATATCTGTTTGAACTCCGAACCTACATAGGCGATTGTTAAAAGTTATTGCTTTCAAGTGTATATAAATCCACACACATATATATATATATATAGAAATATATATATACATAGCAGCTATATAGCCTATATCATTTACAAAATGCAACTCTTGCCTCATTCTCATTTAAAACTGATAGAAAACAACTAGAAATAAGAAAGTATTCTAATGCCATAAGTGTAATGCGTTAACTACACGATATATCTATATCGATAGATATATATATGTATATGTATATGTATTGTATTAAGATATAGTACATATGTGTGTATATGTGATTTCTTATCGTTCTTGTATACAATTCTTAATTCGTAGGCTTAAGTACTCGATTTAGGGGCAGGGATTCTAGCTAACCAAGCATTACTAAGTCTTGAGTATAGGCTACAGTACGCACACCGATATATGTAGATATACATACATATATATATTGTTTATATATATGTATATATATATATTAAATATACTTTATTGGGAGTTATGCTTTATTATTGTTATTGCAACGTACGAAAAAGCTTTGTGCGAAATCAGATTTACGAAATCCTCTCGGTATACATATACAAGTATATAAATGATCTATAAATTTACTTTTAATGAATATACATATATATATATATATATATTATATATATATATATATTTATACATTTATCAGTCGATCTTAAACTGTTCTTTTGTTGTTGTTGTATTCATTTCGCTTTGGCAGTGTTGAGTACTTTATAGGGTATTCCTCGTCTTAACCTTATATATTTTTAATGATTTATTGTTAAGGCGAACTCTGCTCGAACCTGACCTCTGACCTAGACAAGTGACTGTTGATAAAATAGATAAAAAATAAATTTAAAAAAAAAAAACAAAAAATAAAAATTGCAAATTAAACAAAAAGTAAACACAATAAATGTTTTTATTGTTTGTTGTTTTTCTTCGTTTTCTTTTCTAAATTAAGTTTGTTTAAGTGTAATTAATTATTTTGTAAATATTTACAAACGAGTTTCCTAATCAAGAATTTGGACTACATTAATTTGCTTAAGATATTTTTGTTGTTTACTTCTCCTCTTTGCTCTGGCTGTTTGCTAAACAAAAAAAAAAAAACACACAAAAACAAAAATCAAAGCCTAAAATCTGCTTTTGCATTGCTGTTCGAATTGAGTAATTTGTTTAATTAATTACTTAGTTTTAGAGTAATGTTTGTTTTGTTTTTCTAGCGATAAATGCTTCAAGTCTTATTCTTGTTTGTTGTTTGTGCGTATCCTCTTTTGTTTTGGAAGTATTTTCGAATACTACGAGACGATCAAATTAACGAATACCAAATAGAACGAAACGATAACTAAACACGTCTACACTTAGAGTACATCAAACTATAATGAAGATGATATTGGGGGAAACAAGTCTTGTCTGCGGCGGTGTTAAACTCTTCTTCTTCTTCCTCTTCCTCTTCCACTTCCACTTTGCTCATTCGTTCGGGCAGTTCACAATTTACATAAAGTAGTTACAAATTAAAAATTAAACCCTAATTAAGTTTACATCTAATATATAATTATATATATGCTTGTCTTTAGCAAACTAAAAATAAAATAATCAAATCAAACTTATAATTTGTTCAAGTGATTTTTTGTTTGTTTTTTTGTTTTCTGTATGATATTGAAGCGATTCTTATATACATTTGATGTGGATCTGCATTATTATCTAGTTCTGCTCTCTTTCTCTCTATATATATATGTTCGTATATAGCTATATTTATGTATGTATGTTACAAGACTTATCTTATAGTATGAATGTGTGTGTGTGTGTGTGTGTATGAAGGTTTTGGGCTTTCTTGTGGTGTGGGTGGCCTTAGATACGAATGGAACTAAAATCTACTTGTCACTGTTTACTCGTTTGTCCTTTGGGGGCATATTTATGGTTGTTGTTGTTGTTGTTGTGGAGATGAGGGTGGTTTAATTACTTAGCGAATACTCTCTAGATGGGCACCAGCGCATCTGTCGGCACGATTTTCGGCGCTGCCTTGGGCGGCTTGCGCGGATGCTTGCAGCGCTGTTGCATTTGCAGCTTGGCTATGCTGAGCACGTGCTGGTAGCTGGAGACGGTGCCGCTGCTGGAGCTGATTGTGCCCGAGACACCGTCGTCCTCGTCCTCGTCCTCGTCCTCGTCGTCGTCCTCATCTTCATCTTCCTCGTCCTCATCGTCCTCGTCGTCCTCTCCATCGTCCTGCTCGCTGTCCGCGCAGTCGCTGCCGCTTGCCTCCTCCTGCTGCTCCTCCTCCATCCGCTGCTGCTGCTGCTGCTGCCGCACCTCGCTCACGCTGTAATCATCGGCAAAGAGCTGCGCGTCGTAGCGCAGTCTGTAGGCGGTGCTCAGCAGGCTGTCGATGCGCGTCTTCTCCGCCGGACGCATGTGCTTGATCTGCAGCACTTTGGAGTGCTGCCGCGTTCCGTTCGGGCATTCGGGCATCCACTCATCCGAGATGCTGCACCAATATACAAATGGTTAGATTAGCTATTCCCTCTTATACACATGTGATTCGGCTGCACTTACATTTCGCGTGGGGACCAGCGCACGAAGCACTCGCTGAAGCCTTGCCGATTCCGACGCCTCATCAGGCACTGGCCCTGGAACGTGATGGCCTGGCTTCCATTCGTCAGCGTGCTGATCTGGCGCAGGCGATGCTGCAGTCCCTCCATGATGCCCGTGTCGAAGAAGTCGAACATGCGAGCTGTGCGATGGCATAGAGAGTGCAAACATTACATATCTACAGATCAAACAAGTTAGCTCTATTGGGGGGTGCGCGACTGGGAGATGCCCTGGACCGCGTTCGATCTGCCTTAAATATACTACATAGCTTTAACCTAGCATAGTCCTAAACAAAACTCATTTAGTTCGAACTATCTCCTCTCAAACTGCATCGCCTCTACTGACACCGTCACAGCATACTTGTAATAATCGTGTAAAGGCTATAGAGCAGTAATTAAACGAGGCCATGGACTTTTTCTCCTACTGTACCAACGACGCCACTCGAACTAACAACTACAAATGTATTCCTCAAATGCTGACACCGTCTCCTCGCATTAATGACAACAATCAAACGACGCCATCTGCATCTGCATCTACCAACAATTCCACTCGAGCTCGAACCAACAACTACATGCGTATTCCTCAAAATGTACCAGCTCTACTGACACCGTCTCTTCATATCAGTAAGCAGAGGAATAGCAATAAGACGACGTCATCTGCTTCTTCTACTCCTACTACATCCTCTCCTTTTCTACCGACACCGTCACTCTTGGATGCTTGTACGCTTAGCATTGCAATTGAAGTAGCAGCTGATCGTCGCGCACCTTTATCAATTGATACAAGGTTTTCTTTAAGACTAACTTGGGTTTTACCAAATAGATTTTAATTGAATGTTTGGCATATAATCTTAATATTCTATTGGATTTGGAAGCTCTACCAATCTCGATTCTATCGCGATTCTCCAGCTCTTATGGATTATTAGACGAGCGGACAGATGGACAGTGCTAAACCGACTCAGCTCGTTGCCCTGATCAATGCTATATACCTTCTGTTCCTTCTGCTACAGTTCAACAAGTCTAGTATACCCTAACAGACTCCCCGCTATACATATATATAGGGCATGGAAACGTCATTCAATGCCTTCTCGCTTCTCTGCCTTACCTGAGAAGGGCTGTCGGCGGTAACGCAGCTTCTTGCCGTTCTTGCGCAGCTGCTTGGGCACGGGCGGGTCGGAGGTGCGCTTGCTGGTGCTCTCCTTGGCGTTGTCCGAGGCGTTGAAGTGGTTGTTCACGTGCTTCTGCAGGGCGAGCTAGGGTGGACGAAAGGAGACACAAGTTAGCAATCGCTTGCCCTCGGCGCTCATCTCTTTCAGCTTGGGTCGTCACTTACCTGTGAGCCAAAGCGCAGGCCGCAGCCCTCGACGATGCACTTGAATTGCTTTGAGCCGCCGTGCGAGAGCACGTGGCGCTCCAGCCAGCGGCGGGAGCAGGACTCTTTGTTGTACACCTTGCAGCCCACCCAGAGGCAGGCGAAGGGACCCGTCTGCGTGTTGACATGATGCGTCTGCATGTGGTCCAGGAGCTTCGAGTTGCTCTCGTGCTTCTTGTTGCACTTGTCCCAATAGCAGACGCCGTCATGCCGCTTCGCCCCCTTGCCGCCTGCTCCGGCGCCGGCCGGAAAGCGGATCGTCTTGGGCTGCGACAGAATCGGCGAAATGGCGCACTTGGGCAACACTTTGCTGGCGCTCTCCGCCAGCGTGGTATCCACCATAGGCGAGGCCGTGGAGCAGTCGTCGATGCTGTTGCTGTTGCTGTTGCTGCCGGGCGAGGCGGGGGAGGGCGCATTGCTGGCCAGCGAGTTGCTGTCGGAGGCGTTGCAGCTGTTGCTGCCGGCCGACGTCGGCGGACAGACGGACTTTGAAGAACTGCAGCGAGAGAGAGAGTGAGTGAGGGGAAGAGACAGAGTGAGAGTGAATGTAGCTGGCTTACATGGCATCCGCAATGGAGTTGCTGCTTTCGCTGTTGCTGAGGCTGCCGCCTATTCCGGACTCGGGCGTGAGTCGCTTGTGCGTGGCCGTCTCCGAGGAGGCCACCGACTTGTCGTCCTCCTCGTCGTAGTTGCTGCTGCTGCTGCTGCCGCTGACAGCAGTGACTCCTGCTGCTGCTGCTGCTGTTGCTGTTGCTGTTGCCACAGCCATTGCTGGCGCCGCTGCCTGCGAGCAGTCCTCCGTGCCACTGGAGTTGCAGGAGGACGTGACCAGCTCGCTCAGCATGTCCTGCTGGCTGGCGTTGCCCTCCGGCGAGCACATCTGCTGCGTCTGGCTGCTGCTGCTGCTGCTGCTGTTGCTGGCGGCCGGCGAGGGCGCCGAGCTGAGCGACGCCGGCGTCGAGGCCTCCAGCGAGAGATCCGCCGCGCTGCTCACCGAGTTGCTGCCGGTGAAGCTGCTGCTGCAGTTCGAGTTGCACTCGGCGGCCAGCAGCTCGTGCTTCGAGGGCTCTGCGCGCCGCCCGCTCGCCAGCTGCAGCTGCCCGGCGAAGCTCTGCGGCTTGGGCGTGCTCGACAGCGGGGGCGTGGCCGACTCCTCCATGGGCTCCGCCTTGATGGCCACCAGCGACTTGCCGAAGGCCGACAGAGTGCTCGACGAGTGGGCGGAGAGGGCGGGCGAGGCGCGCGGCGATTGCTGCGAGTTGCTGTTGCTGCTGGGCGAACTGAAGGGCAGCGGCGTTAGTGTGCTGGGGGCAGGTGTGGGCGTGGCACTCTTGCCCAGAATACTAATGGCGCCATTGGAGTTCTTGACCAGGTCAAAGAGATCAGCGCTGCTCGAGATCTTGGCAATTGTTGCTGCTGCTGGCGGCAACTGTTGTTGTTGTTGCTGCTGCAGCTGCTGCTGCTGCTGCTTGGCCATGCTGAGCGTCGGCGTCAGCTTGGCGGGCGCAATGCTCACCAGCGGCGGCGTGGGCGTAGTTGTGGGCGTGGCACATTTGCGCAATTGCTGCAGTTCCTTGGCGGCAGCAGCAGCAACAGCGCCAGCGCTGGTTGGCACTAGAGGCGGTGGCGTGGTGGGCGTGGCAATGGCTGTGTACTTGGCTTTGCTAAGTGGCAACTGTTGCTGCTGCTGCTGCTGCTGCTGTGGCGGCAACTGTTGCTGCTGTGCGCGCTTCTGATAGGGCTTCGCCAGGGCAGCGGGCAGGGAGCGCGACTTAGCGGGGGAGGCGTTCGAGATGGTCACCAAAGGAGGCGGACCCTTGCTGATGGCACGTTGTTGTTGTTGTTGTTGCTGTTGTTGCTGGGCAGTGTTGCTTACAGTATTCGAGGCATTGCTGCTGGCAGTGTTACTGTTGCTGCTGTTGCTATTGCTGCTGCTGCTGCTGCTGTTGGCAGCAGTCAATGGCGGTGGCTGTGTGGCAGTGATTAGTTGTTGCTGTTGCTGCTGCTGTTGTTGTTGATGCTGCTGCTGCTGTTGCTGCTGCTGATGAGAGAGCAACAGCTGGGCCAGCTGCTGCTGCTGTTGCTGCAGCTGCAACTGTTGCTGCTGCTCGCTGGCAGGCTCAAATATGGAACTCAGGGCGGGAATGGGCTGCAGCGCAGGCAGCGCATGATGAGGATGTTGCTGCTGTTGCTGTTGCTGCTGCTGCTGTTGCAGTGCAACTGCAGCAGCCACCTTCTGCTGCTGCTGTTGCTGCTGCTGGTTGTTGGCTGCAATTGCGGCTGCAGCCTGGGCCAGCATTGCGGGCAGCGTGGCAGCATTCAGCAGGAGGCCCGCCGGCGTCGCCATGAAAACGGGCTGCGCTGCTGCTGCGGCGCCCAAGCGCTGAAAGTGTTGCTGCTGCTGCTGCTGTTGATGGTGCTGTTGCTGCTGCTGTTGTTGTTGCTGCTGCTGCTGTTGCTGTGCGGCGATTGCTGCTGCAATCTGCTGCTGGAACAACTCCTGCAAATTGGCAGCCCCATTGGCAGCGGCAGTGGGCGTGGCAGCCACCGCTGCAGCAGCCGCCTTAACAGCCGCCGCCTGCTGCAGCTGCAATTGTTGCTGCTGTTGCTGCTGCTGCTGCTGCTTCAGCAACAGCTCCTGCAGCTCGTTCAGCCCGAAGGGATTCGCACTGGCTGCTGCTGCCGTCGCCGTTGTCGCCGTCGTCGTCGTCGCCGTCGTCACCTGCTGCAGCTTGAAGACGGTCCCGTTGAGGAAATACTGCGCTGCCTGCGCCGCCTGCGCCGAGGCGGCTGCTGCTGCTGCATTGTTGCTGGCGGCGGCGGCAACTGCTGCCTTGGCCACGTTGTTCAGCTGCATGATGTTGGCGGCGGCCGCCAGCTGCGGCGGCAGATGCACCAGGTTCGGCAGCTGCACCGGCAGCTGGAAGAGCGTCGGGCTTGGAGTGGGCGTGGCAGCTGCAGCAGCAGCCAGTTGCAGCTTCTGGCAGGGCTTGGCAGCGACTGTTGTTGCCGTGTTGTTGTTGTTGGTGCTGCTATTGTTGCTGTGGGGTGCGCGGTAGCCAGCTGCTGGGAGCAATGTCTTGGATGTCTGCAGCTGCAACTGTTGCTGTTGCTGCTGCTGCTGCTTCATCTCGGGCGTGCGCGGCGCTATGGCCACGTGCTTCTTGGCGGGCGATTTGCCTGTGCCCGCGTGGGCGTTGCCGGCGTGTGCGTTGTGGGCGTGGCTGTGCGCGTGGCTGTTGCTGCTGGGCGTCTTGCGCAGATTGGGCGCCACCTGAGCAATCTTGGCCGGCTGCTTGCTGCTGCGCTCGATCTTCTTGAGCGCCGGCACCGGCAACACGGCAGCAGTGCCCGCAGCAGCAGCAACTGTTGTCGTTAGCTTGGGCTGTAACTGTTGCTGCTGCTGTTGTTGCTGCTGCTGCTGCTGCTGCTGTTGTTGTTGCTGCTGCTGCTGCTGTTGTTGCTGTTGTTGCTGCTGTTGCTGCTGCTTCTGCTCATTCAGCTGCGAGAGTATGTTGAAGTATTTGTTGAGCGATGCTGTTGTTGCTGGCGTGCTCATTGTCAGCGTGTTGGGCGTGGCAGGTGTTGGTGTTGTTGCCACCGTTGTTGGGGGCGGCGAGGGCGTCGCCGACAGCTTGCCCGACGTCGCCTTCATCTGTGACTTGAAGAAGCCCGTGATCTTCGTCTGCGACTCCTCCAAGGCAGCTGCCTTCAGTCTTTTCTCGCTGCTGCTGCTGCTGGTGTTGCTGTTGCTGCTGTTGGTGTTGCTCTGGGGATCTACGCGTGACTTCTTCAAGCCAGTGGCCTCGTTGCTGCTGCTGTTGTGGCTGCTGCTGCTGACTGCGGCACGCTTCTTTGAGGCTGCCGCAGCAGGAACCGCCGTCGAGGTGCTGCCGAGGCTCGTGTTCCATGGCCATTGCAGCGTGGGCAGCGTCGTGTTGCCGTTGCGCTGGGTGATTGCTGTTGCAGTTGCAGTTGGAGTCGCATTTGTCGCTGTTGTTATTTTGGCAGTGTTGCTGTTGCTTCTGGTCGCATTCGCTGTGATGGTTGCTGCTGCAGCGCCTGTTGCAGCAGGGTTGCTGCTGCTGGAGTTGCTGTTGCTGCTGCTGGTGCTGCTAGGCGCAGCGCTGAGTATTTGTGGCGGCATCTTGTGAAGCTGCTGCTCGTCGCTCAGTAGCGAGTGCGCACTGTACGGGGAGCCAGGCTCGGACGCATCCTCACTGGATCCTGTGCTGGAGTCGGCGCAGCTGAGGGAGGTGGCAACGCCGCTGCAAAGAAAAAGAGAAGCAAAAGCAGAAGCAGAGGCATATGCAAATGCAATGCAATTGCATCGGATAACAGTTAAAAAAGGGCAAACACAATAATACAATATTAATGTTAAGTTAATTTCAGCCACACCTTTGGGCAGTGAGACGCGTGTTTGCTGCTGCTGCTGCCCCACAGGTGCAGCAAGTGAGTTTTATGTGGAACGCATTTCGTGACTACTTTAATTCATCTTAGCTGCATTTTTCTTCACCAGTACAAACATAATAACCACAATAACAATTCGCTTGAGTTTTTTTTTCCATGCAGTTTTTGTTTTTTTTTTTTATTATTATTATTGGCTGTTAGCTAACATTGCGCGCATCCCTAGCACGCTGTTACGCTCGTTCACAATAACAAACGCAACAGCTGTGTAATTTCCCAAACAATCGAAAATGGCTGGCAGAGTGAGCTGGCAAAAGCTGACTGCTACGGCCTGATAGTCAGCCAATGGCGCTTACATTCGAAATGTGGAATGTAAATGTTAACACGGACACTATACATATTAACAGAACTTTTGTACATTAACGAAGAATTTACATGTGCTATTTATTCATAAACAAACTAACAAAAGTCCTCTGTGTGCCTTTTAACGTTAATACATTATGAAAACAACAACCAGCGAGAAGCGAAAGAGAGAGAGATAAGAAACACAAGCATGCAAGCTGCGGTTATGGTGCTGCTGCCCTCTGCCTTCGGCTTCAGCTGATGAGAACGGCGCACGCGAGTTAACGAACGAACGAGCGAACAAACGAACGAATAAAAGACCGAAAGAGCGAAAGAAACGCATATGTAGCACACAAAAACACACAAAACCAAAAACGGGTCGATAAACGAAAGCATAAGGTAAACAAAAAAAATAATACCACACGCACACATACACAGAGGCAGAAGCAAAGGCAGACACAGACACCGTATAGCGCAAGAAGCAGCAGCCGAAAAGGAAGAAAAATAAATTCAACTCCCATTCCATGCCCTTCTGCTAGCGTGCTTTTGTTGTTGTTGTGTTTGTTGTTTCTTTACTTCTCTCTGTGTATTCGCCTGTCCCGCTGGTTGTCTGTCGACGTTGCCCGCGTGCAACATAACGAACCAACAGCAGCAGCAACAACAACAACAACAACAAGTTGGAACGCGAGCATTCTAATGCGGGAAAATTTCAGTTTCAGGTAGCAGAGGCACAGGCAAACAATCCGAGTGCCGTTTTATGCTGCTGCAAGGGGAAACGAAATGGGAAGTGGACTGCACGTAGGCAGCGTCGTTGCTGTTGCTGTTGTTGTGACCCCCCTAAGCCCGCGTTTGATGTTTGTTTGAAATTCTTGCTTCTTTTTTTGTTTTTTAATACTTTTTATGTGTGCATATTTAACAGAATTAATAAAAAGCGTTGAGCGTGAGGCTTTTTCACAAACTCACACAAATGCAATCACATTAACATATGCACTTGCGCCGACTTCTTTTTACAGCCCGTGTTATGTTATTTTTATCTACATATGTATGTATGTATGTATATATTTTTTCATTTGCTTTGCTATCTTTCTATTTTGTATGCAGCCGCTGTGGTTGTCAATGCTGATTGCACTTGATTCAATTTTGGTTTTTACAGTATTTATGAGAGTTTTGAATTTTAGTACTTCATTTTACTCTTTCTGTGGCTAAAGAATTTAGATTGACAACGCCGCCAGGGACAGCGACATCGACAGCAGCTTCGGCATCGGCGTCTGTGCTGGCGTTTCACCTGCTCCCGCTGCCTAAACCTAAACCTTAGCCTCAGTCGCTGCGTCTGTCGGCTGCGACGCCAGCATTCCTGTTAAACGCTTCGTTAAAAGTTGGGCTTTGTTAAGTTGCCGTCGCTCTTGCTGTTGCGTTGTTGGGTTTGGGATGGGACTGTGATGAGTTTTCTGTTAATGCTCAGATACCAAGCACACATGTAAACAAAGCTGACATGTCTGTAAATAGTACGCACATGTATACGAAAAATCAGATTGATGTCACTTAAAAACTCAAAATATTTTGAATGGATTAAACGTTGTTTACCTCTTGAGCAGGATATCTTGCGATTCATTTCAAAGAACCATGAAGATTCCACTTGTTAAGATTAATTCTGGTTTATACTGGACTGTATGTAAAATGTAATACCCGGCTGGACTCAGTTCAAGAGGAGTACGTTGTCCTGCTAAATATCACAGTTTTGAAATAGTCTAAATAGATATACATACATACATATCTGACAATGTATACATATGTATGTATGTCTTTCCGTTTGTACACTCATGTACATAAGCACATATATGTACATATGTACGTACGTATGTTTACTTTACTTTTAAGGTGGTATTCTTGAATGATAATTTGGGAATATTTGTTTAATGAATGTTCTCTCTTTAATATGTACTTTATGTTCACCATTGTCTGACGATCTATTGCTATATTTGTATTTGTATGTAATTTATTTAATATCCTTTATTAAATACATGTTTTTTTTGTTTTGTTGCAATGGGAGCATTATTTGGAATTCATTTGAGTTTTGCATTTTTAGATTGTTTTTCTATTTTAATTATTGTTGTTAATATTATTTGTAAAAATATATGTTTTTTTCATTCGTTAGTATTTTCTTTTTCACGCCGTTACAATTTAAAAAAAAAGTTTTTATCAAAGTTTAAAACTTAAATATGGTAATCTGAGTTTCCTATTCCGATTTATTCCTCCAAGTTACTTTTAATGAACTTCATCAATTTCTCGTATGGACTTTCTTGTATTATTGTAGAATATTTTTTTTTTATGTATTCCACATTTTAAAACACTAATGGATTTATTTATCGTTGCTTTAAGACATTTCTATTTATTCACATTTGAATTTCATGTTTCACCGACGGCATTTCACCTGTGAAGAACATTTTCCCGTTTTTTTTTTATATTTACGGTTTTTCTGCCTTTACAGGATATTTAATTTTCATATCCATCGGTATTGGTAATGTATTTCGATTTGGGGCTTTCAATTACATATTCCACAGTTTATGCTGACGTTAATCTATATACATATTTTTATTTGAAATTTGCATTTGTATTTCATTATATATTAGGCACACAGTAAACATTTTCATTTATATTTCCCATTGTTGTTGAAATTGTGGCTGTTGTTTTCACACACTTCATATTAAATTCATTGGCGGCCTGTCCTCTAGTTGAAATGCCAACAATTTAAATTTTATTAGAAAATCCCATTAGATACACACACACACACGTAAATGCACACATACACAAATACATGTATACATAGTGACTTCCACTTCCGCCTGTAAGATGGCCTGCCTGTGTGTGTGTATCCACCACCCAGCACAAATTCCAACCCCTGCCCAGTCCGTTCCCCCCTCCTTCCATCTTCCACAATTGAGCATGCTTCATTTGCGAGGTATGAATGAAAAGCGCGCGTCGTTTTGGGTGGGCAAAGCGCGACAAAAAAAAAAACACGAGAGAAAGAGAAAAATAGGAGAGAAAGAGACTGGGAGAGGGGGAGTCGGAGCGAGAGAGAAGGCGAAAAAGAAATCATTGCATATTTGCGTGGGCAAACAAAAACAAACAATGTTGACAGTTTATTTAACATATGATGTAAATGTAAGTGCTGCTGTAATAGTTGGACAAAATTTAAGCACACACATACAAGGCATGCACATATTAACATATGTATGCATGTATGCATGCACACTTCACTACACACAACTACACTACTACTACAAACACATGCGCAGCAGCTGAGAGGGAGCAATGCACGCGACGACAACGGCGACGGCGACAGCGACGTAATCGTTGCCCCCTTTTGATTACTTTTATTTTTAACACACACACACACGCGCTCATACGCAGAGGCCGTCGCATCTTTGCAGACGTTTTGTTCTTGTTTTATTTTTTTTTTCCTGTAGTACATATACATATTTAAGTATGATTGTGTTGGTATACTAACATTTAATGTTAGACAGCAGCTCCTCCAACGGCGACGACGGCGGTTATCCAAAGCGCAGTGGCAGCGCACACTACCAGTACTTAAAGCTTAAATGTTTCACACGCACACACATACACAAGCACACACACACCCAACACTTAGTCTCACACATAGACCGAATCACAGCTCACGCACGTTTGTTTGTTTCTTCTGCTGCTTGTGCATTTGTTATTGCATTTGGGATATTTTAGCACTTTGTGGTATTTGCATTTCCATTTCTATTTGTATTTTCATTATTTTATGCTAGCAGAGAATACACATAAACACACAGAACATTGTTTTAATTAATCCACATAAAAAGCAAGTTCCCAAACGTTTGTTTGTCGTGCGCTCGTTGCCCGTTTCGTTGCCGTTCGTCCGCTTGCAAACTGCAGACGCGTCCGTCGCGTCAAAGAGAAAATGGCTGAATGATGTGAAAGAGAAAATGAAAGACTGATTTATAGAATTTGTAAAAGGCCAGCAGCAGCAGCAGCACAACCAGCACCAGCAGCGGCAGCAGCAAGAAATTCCCTGTTTTTGTGCTGTTTGTTGTTCAACTCGGAACGAAGTCGTCGCACAGTCGCGTCGCGATGCGTCGGCTGTTTTGTTTGTTCACTCTTGTTCTTGTCCGTTCTCTCGCTTTTACTCTCGCGCATTCTCTCTGATTATCTGTCTCTCGTGAGCGATCAGAGAATTTCCCTGTATAAAAAGGGCCCATGGGATATTCTAACGGCAACTCAGGCCGAAAGAGCGTTAACTGAACCCCATGTCTGGCGAGGACTATAGCAATGCCACTCATTGCTTCTGCTTCGGCTTCGGCTTCGGCTTTGCCGAGTCGGCACACGACCAGTGCACCCACACACACAAGCACACGCACGCTTATGCATTCGTTTATGGTTCGTTTCCTCGTGCTCTCACTCGTTCTGTGACTGTTTCTCTGCCTGTGCTCTCTCAGAGTGCAGGGCCAGCAACCCTCGTGATTCTCTTGCCTCTTGCTGCTTTTCAGTTCCCTACTTTTCTGCCCATTATTATTATTATTTTTATTTTACTGCATGTTGTTCTTGTTGTTGTTGTTGTTGATGTTGTTGTTGCAGGCACGTTAAATATTTCCTGTTTGTATGTCGTCGTCGTCGTCGACGCTTCGTCGTCTTCTCCACACTTTGAGCCCACAAGCTGTGTATGTGTTTGTGTCTGTGTGCGTTTGCGTTTGCGGGGGGCAGTTTATGTTATGGTCACGTACACTGCGGCCTCTGCTCCCGCTGCCTTAGCCGCTCCCATTGCAGCAACTTCTGTTGCCTCTGCCTCCACTGCTGCTCTCAGTCCCATCATTGCCGTTATGCGTCTACATTTGTCGCGTGCTCTTCCTCTGCATCTTCCTCTTCGTTGCCCCTGCTTGTGGCTTTTAAGGCTGTCGCCTTTTTACTTTTTACTTTTTACTTTTCTTTTCTTTTGGCCGCTCTTTGCTTAGCTTAAATGTTTATCTAATTATTTTGACGTCTTTGCCGCCGCTTCATCAGTTAATTTGCCGACACTTTGACAAAAAACAAGCAATGTGAAAGGAAAACTATTTCATTTGCTGTTAAATTATGCTCTTTTATCAGTGCAACGAACTTCTTGTCTGCTGTTAGTTAGCATGAATGTTAACCGCTAATGATATCGCCGAGAAAGACTTTTTTCATTAAGCATGCCTTTTCACGCTGTTTTCATCTGTAATCCGCCGGTTGGCGAAACATTTTCGCAAATTGCCTCAAGTTCCTTCCGTTGGCGCTTTTCGCTGGCTCATAAATGAAAATTCTTCGCATCGCCCGCACAGCGAGGGTTGCCAGAAGCAAATGTCTAGTTCAAAGCCTTATCCTTTCCCATTATTTTATTTTGTGTCCCTCCCTCACACAGTTTTTCTTTGATCAGCGGTACCACTAGGTATGCATAAATTCGACTAGTTTACGCAAGAAATTTGCAATAAAAAGAAATTGTCGACGGTAACGTAAGGCTCCTACTCCTTCCACTTCCATACTGTTGTTGTGCATATGTTTTCCGCGTCAATTTTGATTTATGTGTGGCATAATTCTGGGCTTTATAAACTGTTTCTGACAACCTCTTTCGATTCGCCAAACCCCCGTTCCTTGCTTCCCCACTTAGTTCTATTCTCACTCCATTTCTCTCCCTCATACACACACACATTTACACTCAGCAGATTTGTTTTTGGCTTCGTTCTTAGCTTTGGGGCCTGTCGTGTCGTATATGAACGACGTAAGCACATATGTGTGTGTTCTCCCTCTCTCTCTCTCTCTCTGTGTGTGTGTGCCTATTAGTTAACATTTGATTTGGGTCTCTTTCATTTGCCTATGCTAATTAGCTGCAAATGAGGGGGAAAGCGGGAAAGCCGCTGTCCGTTTTTCCATTAAATTATCCAAATTTGCATTTAATTAAATTACATTTAATTAACAACCAAGACACAAACAGCGTGTGAAACACTACTTTTAGATAATTGAAATCGAACCTATTCACAGCTAGGATAATTGTTAAAGACATTTACACTGTTTCACAACTAGGAATACTAACAAAATAATAATAGAATTTTTCAGGAAAAATAAGAAAAGGTTAAACAAAAACATTACAAGTTCAATTGGTTGAACTTCATTATAGACATAAGAAGATATGTTTTTTTTTTTTGTTCATTTTGACGACTGGATTTTGAGCCAGACCTAATTGACTTCCTAAACTTGTAAGAAATTGCATTGCAATTGTATTTCTATAATATCAGATCTGGAATTTATTTTTCTAGTATTTCTATTTCGATCACATGATAGAGTCCTCAGTGACGACACACACACGCATGGACTGGGCCTAGCCGGCATCGTGTGTGGCAACGACAATACCAATAACAAGTCTAGTTACACACACATACACAATTGCAGTATTTAAAAAAAAAAACCCTTATCAATCGCAATTGCCTCATCGTTCTGCCTGCAGATGTCATTGCTGCAGTCGCCCGCTGCCTTCGTTTCCTTCTTAAATCTCCTCGTCCTCCACCACTGCCTCTTCTTCTTCTTCAGCCAATAGAAAATCAAAGCGAAAAGAAGCAGACAAATTTGGATTAAAAATAAATATAACAATATAAATGCATTTCTCGCAGTTCGCCGCGAGCAGAATCGAAATGAAAATCTTCAGTCGGTCGGGGAAATGCTGCATAGGAGAGCTTCGACTTAAGCCCAGATACATTTTTAACTTATTTATAGGACAGCAAGAGGCAATCACAAAAGAACCAGAAAACGGGGCAAGAAAAATCTCTTATTTGTCACAAGTTACGTAATCGCATCATGAAGTATTTATACCCACTCACGAAGTGCAACGAGTCTTGATAACGGATATGACAGCTTCGACTACTTTGTAATATTTTGGAATGTTTTAACTTTTCTACCTGTCTTTACCTCTATGCCTATTGAGTTACTTTTGATTTGCCCTATCAAAAACTACATACATATGTATGCATTGTCGTCTGTTCTAGAGGTTGCCTGCATAATATATACATATATCATTGGCTACTGTCATTAAGTAAATCGGAAATGATTTATTTTCATATAAATCTAGTTTTGTTTTGGGACGGAATCGAATGAGTATTATGCAGTCGGTTAATCTCGACTGGAAACTCGTTTAAAAATACGTATATACCAGCTGCTCTTGTACTTATCGCGCGTAATTAAATGGAATGGAAGGGACTGCAAAGTAAAGATGAATTCACTGCAGATTGCGTTGGAGAAAAAAGATTCTTTGAATTAAAAACTGAGTAATCGCAGTACATAATATTTAAATAATTGATTCTGTCCAGATAAAAGGTAAGCTTTCACAGTGCATTCCGTTTCATTACAGGAAAACACTGTTTATCCTAATCCCATTCGATTCTAAATGTTTTACTGAAGCAACAGGCTTAACATAAGTGTAAATCTTATTTCTCAATTCCAATTGTCTTTCTAGCTAATACGGTTCTATTCGTTTTATGTACATTGCAATAGGCAAAAACCTTCCCGATTTTATTTCGACAAGTCTACATTCATTTGTTGCAGGAGAATTGCAATTCTCGAAAGCTTACACTCTCGGCCTTCCATTTGCTTCCATCCACATAACAGTACTCCAAAACTCTCCGATTTCCATTCGTTTCAAACTCAAATTCAATGAAAAAAAAAAAAATGACCGTGGCTAGTTTTTAACAAATGTTGACAAGTGCATAGCAACAACTCTTCTCTGCTGCTGTTGTTTTTGTTTTTGTTTCCCAAAGCACTTTACTAAAAGTTGACAAAAAATGTCGCACACTCTGATGGGGGAGGGACAGAGAAAAAAGAAAAAAGAAAAGAAACGGAAAACTTGAAACTAATTTCAAACTTTACACTTGGAGACTGGAAAAAAGCGCATAGTGCAGTGCATCGGACAACAAACAAGCTGCGAAAAAAATTGATTGCAGGACAGATCGACTGAATGACTGAATGTCTGACTGACTAACTGACTGACAGTTGGACAGCCGGCGACGACGTCGGCGGCTAGCAATGTCAAAACAAATGTTACAAGTGAACCACATGAGTACAAGCGAGAGGGAGATAGCATGCGAGACGCGCTGGCGGCGCGTTTTTATGTTGAGAGCCGACGCCCGCTTGCCTGCAGCTGTGATTTAGTTGACGTTCTTGTTGTTGCTGTTGTTGGAAGTATTTGTTCCCAGCAAATAAAGCACCGCTGACTGCACGCTCTCCCAGTCATTCACTCTCTCAATGTGTGCACATCTATACGTTGTGTGTGTGTGTGTATGTGTGTGTGCACATGTTGCCTGCGGTTACCAGGCGGCTCAGCTGTGCCTGTGAAGTGTCTCTCTCTGTCTGTGTGTGTGTGTATGAGTGGTTAATGGAATAGCACATTGAAAATTGCCTTAATGCGCGTAGTAACAACAACAATAACTACAACTATACCCGCCACGAAGCTTTAAGGTCCCTCTCTCTTTCTGTCTATCATTCTGTTCCACTCATATACATCTGTTTTCTTAAGAGCAACCAAGCAGTATTGAATCGCTCAACGCTACAAATGAACGCAACTGTTGATATTGCAGGTTATTTAGTTCGTTCCCTAATGAATGTCCATTGCTACTGGTGATAATCTTACCGTCCTTTTTTCACACATACACACATATATCCAGCTGCTACCTACTTCTATTGCCTAGCAAATTGTATGTGCAAACAGTGGAAGCAGAAGAGCATCAAACTGCAGCTTCATTAGCGAGGGTTGCTCTTTGCATTCACATGTCTCTGTCCGTGAGTGTATGCTTGTGTGTGTGTATGTGTGTGTACTAGACTTTTATTATTATTTTCTTTATTGTTTAGCGCGTTATAATTGGGGTGCTGAGGGGTCCCTGGCTAAGGACTTACAATGCATGCATTCGCCCGGAAGACCTAAATTCATTCTTTTACCTCTGCCGTAGCATCGGGTTGCAAGTGAACCTGACGTTACACTGGAAGCCCAGCTGTGCCTGTGTGGGTGTGTGCACGAGATCAGCAGAGCTTAGCCGTTATCATGTACGGTAAACAAGAAACAGGGCAGACGGCAACCAGCGAAATATTATAGACTACATGCATACGGATGTGTGTGTGTGTGTGGGTATAAGGATTTATCGGAAAGAGTACGCTGTCTTTATACATACATATATGTATGTACATACATAGTTGCAAATTATAGTATGAAACAGCGTGAAGAGTATCAGCTTTTAATGAAATAATATTTATTTATTTCTATTTTTTCCTAAAATAATGACTGCTTAAAGTTCTACTACCTTTTAGGCAACTTAAGTTTGGGGAAGAAAGAAAGACAAAGTTATCGAGATGATTTATAAATTATGAGGGCAAGATTCAGTCTAGATGCCGCCAAGATTCAGATTCTAGACTAGAGTCTTTGCCTAGTAAATTGTACTAGGGAATTTTCAACTGTTTAATAAGCAAAAGTTTTAAATACAACTGCCATAGGAGCGGCCATTGGAAGTAATGTGCAACACCTTAAGAACTCTTTACTTTTACGGTTCTTTTGTTCCACAAACAACTTTGTGTGTGTCCAACCCATTCCCATTTCCCTTCCCATTGCTTGTTTCCCAGCTTCCTTCCTCTTCTCTCCACTCTTCTCTTCTCTTCTCTCTCGAAGCTCCCGTTGTGTGTGTTTTGGTTTTGCATTAGGCTTTCGTTTTGATTATGCGGCTCTTTAACCAACGTTGCCAGAGCTTCTTGGCAGCAGAGGGCGGGGGCGTGGGGCTTGCAAAGTTTCGACCGTCTGGCCACATTGTTCAGCG
Source organism: Drosophila mulleri (assembly GCA_035047565.1). Classification (NCBI taxonomy): domain Eukaryota; kingdom Metazoa; phylum Arthropoda; class Insecta; order Diptera; family Drosophilidae; genus Drosophila; species Drosophila mulleri. The sequence continues at coordinate 15,607,376 of JAWNPK010000168.1, forward strand.
TTTTACTCTTAGCACGCCTTGGGGCGCAATAAAATGTTTAATAAATTGCAAAGTGCGCCAACAAACTAAGTAAAAGGAAAAGCGAAGCACAGTAGAAAACAGACAGAAAGAGAGAGAGAGAGAGAGAGAGAGAGAGAGAGAGAGAGAGAGAGAGGGAGGCAGAGTGAGTCAACGACACATTGTGCACACATATTCTAATGAAGTTTAAGTGCAAAGCTTCGGCCTCCGCCACATATTTGGGCGGTTGCTGACGGGGGCGTGGCTAGCAGCTTGGCATGCGACGCACGTAAAATGTATTGAATAATTACATTGGGCGGCCTAACGGCATACGAAATGATGATGGGGCCGACAAGTGCCTGTGGCCGGACATGGCCGAAAGGTTAGCCTCTCCCCTCCCTCCCTCCCTCCCTCAACGTTGTCTCTGTCTGGGTCTCCCTCTCGTGCGTTGAGTATGGCCACGCCTACGCGCATAATGAGCGCCAGTTTTGTAGCCGCAGGCATTGAAAATTTGTGCGCCGCAGGAAGTTTTTTGTTTGAGCCCCATCTTCAAGATTGATGTATTCAAAAACCTCGAAATGCATTTCGTTCCAAAATTGAATTTCGCTGGAACACGGAGCATCATCATGATCACCATGATCATCAACATTATCATCATTATGATGTTGAAATCGAATTCCAATTCCAGGGCCGAAGTTGAGGGTGCGACGCATCTGTCCTCCGGGGGCCGATGGCCTCTAAGTAGTGCTAAAGTATCAATCAAAATGCGTGCGGCCATAATCATAAAATTACAATGAAATTTACGAATGCATCTACAGAACAACAACAACAACTCAAGATGAAGAGGAAGAAGGTAAGAAACAGGCAGCAGCTGGCGGCAGCTCTGAAGAGGCGTTCAACATGGGAAACGCTTACCAAAAACTCGGGAAAAAACAGAAGAAAACAAAAGATGATTTATCATTGCTAGTGGGGAGCAGAGACCCGAGGGGCTTCCAACTACAGCTGGCCTGCAGCGCCTCTCAAATTGGATGCCTCGCGGCTGCATCTGTAGCGGAGCGAAGGTGTCCAGGTCGGAGCTGCTCAGCGAACCAATCAAAGAAATAGTTCGACACGCACGAGCATGTCAGTGGCTGAGTTTTATAAGTTGTAGAAATTGGTAGCGTAAGCTGTTTATAATAGGCGAGCGTGTCAAGGATTGTGCAAATGATTAGTTAAAAGAGAATCCTTAAATCTAAATCTCTGAATAGACTTAAGCAATCCTCACAAAATATTTTAGAAGTCTACAATAGAAGATTTCTTAAAAAAAAATATTTTCATTTACAGCACATTATAATAAAAGTAATTCTAATAAAAGTAGGGTAATAAAACCTCTTGAAGAACTCGAAATGTAAAAGTTACGTATTATAATTCAGTAATTGACTATACTTTACCTGAAATATATCTGTCTAATTAGAAAAGAAAAAGTTCATAAAGTAGAATTGCCTAGTTTCTACCGAGATACTTGCAATAACTTTCTTTTTTAATCTTCTTAGATCTTAAAATATTTTCTTCGAAGAAAATTATGTTATGGAAAGTAAAAATGAAGGGCATGTTCCATTATGATTATTATTACTATTACCATTACTATCATTATTGTATAATAAAAAGTCAAAATTACTGTTTCTTTTAATTGTATTTTTTATCTATTTAGCTTTATTTTAATTTTCCCTGAGTGAATAGACGGAAATAAAAATCAAAATTTACAAAGTCCTTAAGAAATATAGCCTTGTCCAAATAAACTTTAAACATCAATTAATAAATTGAATCATGACTCAATGATCGTACTCCAACAAAAGACAGTAAAAATAAACAACAATAAACAAAATATGTGTATTCAAAGATTAGCGTACCGTTAACTTTTTTTGGAAACTTCATCTTAACAGAAATGTTCATTAATTTATCTACTAAAAGCTATATTCATTATAATATAGGATCTTATGTAAGGAGAAGAGAAATTATTTAAGGGTATATATAAAAATCATCAATATTTAAATTAAATATTTCATAACTCAATTAGCTCGCTCAGATAAAACGCTTCCTTTGAATTTTGAGCTATAAATCAGGTTCAAATTGTTTTGTTTGTCGTAGAAAAAGAAAGGGAGAGCGAGGGAGATGGTGAGTAAGAATGAGAGACAGAGAGTGAGAGAAAGAGAATTGGCACCTGTTCAGTAAAAATTGAGTAAATATTTAAGTTTTAATTTATTTATAAACCTATGAAAATCCAAGAGTCAGCAGCCCGGAGAGCTAGGAGCCCGGAGCTCGGAGTCAGGAGCGTAAGCTCATGTACAAATCCAAATCGAAAAGCAAAGGCAAAAGCAAAATCAAGCAAATGCCTTGCCCAACAAGCAAAAATCCTGCATAATTTAATTGTCTTGTTGTCGGTGTTAGTTAGTCCCGTCCGTACTGTCGTCCCTCCGGCTGGATTGTCTGTCGGTCCGTCCGTCCGCCCGTCCGTCCGTAGTGTCTTGTATCTAGTTGTTGTTCCGTTCAAGTGCAACTGCATCTGCATCTGCATCTGGATCTGTCTCTAGATTTTCTGGTAGTCCTGGCCCACGGCGTTGTTGCAACTTGTCTGTAATCCACATGCGACTGCCGTCTAACCTCCGTCTAGCAGCCGAGGCAGGTGTGAGCAGGTGCCCGAGAGTCAGTTCATAGATTGCTTTAGTCCCACTGATACCCCGGAGTCTGTTTTTGCAGTTTGCGGTTCATGCTCATCGTTTGCCAACCACAATTACAGTGTTTACTTATAGTTTTATTGCTGAATGCGGCTCTTCCTCCTACTGCCGTTGCTCCGCCTCCCCCTGCTACTTGTTTTCGTGCATTTGGGTGTTGAGCACACAACGGAATATGAGAGTTATTCCATGCTTTGACTACTTTATTGCAAGTTCGTGTCTGACTAGGTTGCATTTTAAAGTGAACTTGAATTTAAAGTGTTTGAGCTGAGCATAAATTACGCATAGGAGGTGGAGATAGGAAGGAATGACTGACACTAAAGAGGCTACTCCTGTTGCCTCAATTGTGAGAAATATTTAAGGTTAAAGTATTCCAAACCAGCTGTTTGATTCATCTTGTTTGGAACAACGGAGTGAAACAGCAGAAAATATCAACTCTAAACGAATCAAAATAATGAATAATGATATCCAAGATAAGCTTCACCAAAGTAAAGCGGAATGGTATAGGTATCTGTGTGTGAAACACCATTTGTAAGATAAACAAAATGGAATTGAAACAATCGTTCACCTGAATGTTTAAAGATCTCTGCGGTGAATTTTGATGGCAAATGATTTTGAGGCAAATGAAAAAGTCTGAAAGATAGTTTGAGAAAAAATTCGAAATACTAATCGGAAATGAAGAGGTTCGAGGTCATAGGAAAAACTTTAATGGAATGGAACTGGAAGAAGAAGAAACATATTAAAGATGACTAAAGCTGGTCTTAGCTAAAGTTCACTGAAATTCAAAGCGCTGAAACAAAGTGGAATGAAACACACATTTGACAACATATCACAGAGCTGGCAGCACGCGTAATCCCTAGCCTAATCCAATGGACAAACACTTATCCGTTTATATGAGTTGTTAATGGAGTTTATTATAGCCAGATTTTCTATTGGAATGCGCGCGATTTCAGACATTCACAATTGGAGCCATCAGATTGAAGAGACTTGAGAGAACTATACCAAAACATTGACGACTGTCTGGCGACATGATTGAGGGCGCATCTGAGACCCCTCCCTCCCCGAGCACAGACACAAATCCATTAGCATTAGAGCGAATGTGGCACATTAAATGGTAATAAAGAAGAACTTCTCTGAAGAAGACTAGGAAAACGGTTATACAAGAATTTGAATTCACAATGACCCAAAATGTGCTGCACAGAGGGTTCTACGAAAATGTCTCAAGTTGAAAATGGAACCAAGACGAACAAAAAAAAAAAAAAAAAAGAGAGAGAGAGAAAAAAAAAATAAAATTGAGAACGAAACCTCAGAAACGAGCCAGGCGATGGCCACAGCTGATAAATTCATTAAATGCCTCAACAAAAACGAAAAAAAAAAAACAACTATATATATATATATATATATATATATATACATACATATATATATGTACATATATACAAGTATTGCAGGCGGTCGTATCTGACTGGATGATTCTCTGCTAAAAATATATTTAGAGCTATTAAAAAGGTTCCCATCTATTGAGTCGTGGTTCATTTGAACAACTTTTGCTTCTTGCTGTGTAACTGTAGACGCTACAGTCTTACCCCGATATGTAAGACCAGCCGAGAGTAAATTTTGAAGGCATATGAATTTTGCAAAAGTTGCATGAGAAAATTATTCATTCATTAATTTTTACAAATAATATAAATAAATAATTTATGAAAAGAAATAATTAAAACTATGAAATATAAAAAACTTATTAAATAATACTGATATTTTTTAAAAATCGTAAGATTTTCAGCTAAGTGAATTTAATTACTAATAATTTTTTATCACGCTCCCATTGAGTGTTATAGTTTATCCGACTCAGATGCACAGGCCTATGAGTTTTAGAATTCTAAGCTATTGTTAATAATAAGAGTGAGATATATATATAGAGATAGAGAGAGAGAGAGAGAGAGAGAGAGAGGAGAGAGAGAGCGAGAAAGAGATTGAGAAAACATAAGTAATATATGGCTTGTATAATAAAAATGAGAGGGAGAGGAAGAGAACCAGATTGAGCACAACTAATATACTCGCTTGCGTTGTTGAGCGGGTAGAGAAATACAAATAAAAATGCGAGGGATAGAAAGACATGCACTGAAATTCAATACCTTTTTTTCTGAGGGTTGTTGTTCGTAGTTGCTATTATTGATGTTGCCTAGTGTCACTTTGTTCGTTGTCGTCATTGTTGTTGTTGTTGTTGTTGTTGTTGTTGGGTTTCTCAGCAGAGCTCTCCTCTCTTCCCCCATTATTTCTATACTACTCTACTATAAGAGCGTTATCGGGTAGTCGTACAAATGATTTTGATTTTGATTTCTCGTCCCCTCATTGAGAACTATAATCATTTTTTTTCCGCTCGCCCGATACAATCAGAGTTTCGTAGAGATAGGCTGTCATGTGTGTGGAGTTTATTGTTACATTGTTCCGTTAATGCACAGCAACGGCTGCTGGGAGCCGGAACTATGACCGAGTCCGAGCCGGTACCAGGGGGGCGTTACCAGGGGAGTTACGAAACCTCTTCGCTCACTTACACTGCGAAGGACAAAGTTTGTGGCCAATTGTTTGTGGACAATGTTTGGCTTCTTTGACCAGAAATTACGGCAAACACAAAATAGAACAAAATACTGAGTGGAAATATGGGAACATAATACTCGAACTGAAAGCGACACAAAGCAGAGCCCTGCGGCTCTCAATTGTGGGTAGCTTGTGAATGCCAAAATAATAAATTCAAAACACTTGAATTTTCATTTTCATTTTCATGTGAGAAGCTCGCAAAGAGGCGAGCCTTAGACAAGAAAAAAAGAAGCCAACTGCACCAGCTTTGGTCGGATGTGGGCGTGGCCAAGGATCGTACGTGTGTGTGTGTGGGTGTGTGTGTGCAAAAGTCTCCTGCAGAACATTTACATATGAATAGCTGCTGGAAATCAAATGAAAGGCGACAAGATGCAGCTCCATCCAAAGCCACAGGCACCCAACACACGCACGCACGCACACACACGCACACAAACACACACACACACACGTGCGACACCCACACAATCTCAGCTGTCAGCTGGCAGCGACTACAACTCTTCGATTTGAAATTGCCAGTGAAGTATTAATGGCACAGCATTTGAATAACAATGCCCAGTGTGGGCGTGGCCCAGGTTGGCAGCTGCAGGGGCGGCAAGTAGTGAAAGCCCCAGTCGAAAGGCCAATTTGTGTTGCATGCGGTCAGGTGTCGGTGCAGGCGGCGAATGAGCTCCTTTTGCCAGGCTCTGATATAAGTCTGAAGAATGTGCACATCGAGCAGTGTCAGCGCTCTGAAGTTTCATTGCTTTGTGGCCAATATCGAGATGTTATCGTCAGATTGCGAAGGAGCTAGGAACAACCATAGAGTTCTGGAGGAAGATTTTCATAACTAAAAGCATATAAAATATCTGTGGATCTTAAAGTATGATCTCACAAATTCTGCGAATACTTTTTCAGGAACTACATAATTTGATCTTTGACTTAGTCACAGAATTGTGATTGTGTAGTGTAATTACTCAGTATAAAACTCAGCTTAGCGACCAAATAGATTTCCATCTCAAATCGAATAAGATAATCGCGTTCTGATTTGAATTGTAATGTGTTAGCGTTCAGTGGTTCCTAACTTTTCTAAAGCCAATAATACTTATATGGCAAGTAATTCTTATTCAGATCAGATTAGATGAGATCATTAATACATGAATACATTCAGATTATAGATATCATTTTAATGATATTGATGCTTAAGACGAAAGAGATCATATTTCAATTTCGATAAAAAATTCATTTTGCTCAAAACTACTTTGAATAATTCATTAAAATGTATTTTATACTGCAAAACTGTATTGATAAACAAATAATTATATATATAATTATAAATATATGGTTTGCAAAAATGTTTGAGAGAGCAAAGCCTTAAGTCTTCTGGCAAAACAAAGAGACGCAGCAGAAGACGCAGCTCATTTAAAAATAAAAATTAAAGTCCTGATCGGATGAGATTATAAACAGTCGGCTGGTTAATTCCTAAGCTGGTGACTCGGATACTCAGTTAACCGATTTGCGAGCCGCTCATGGGGCAGCCATGTGTGGCATCCTCCGTGGAGCTCGGCGTCTGCCGAAAAGTTCGCCTGCGGATTGCGCGAATGCACTTAATTCCCACTGGATGGCTGTTATTAGTGTCTCTTCTGTTTGGCCGATCTCGCAACAGCCAACAGGCCAGAGCCAGCATTCAGCATTCAGCACTCCCTCAACTCAACGCAAAGGTTGCGGCTGTTGTTAATTTCTCGGAACATTCGCTCGGTCGTTCCACTATGCATAATCAGCATAAAGAAAACAAAAATTCAACAGAATTTCTCCAGCCGAAGAATTCGTTTAAGGCAAAGATTAAAAAACGAGAAATATATCTATATACATATGTATATAAAATAAAGAACAGAAAAAAGGAAGAGAATCATTTTATAAGGCCCACATTCAAAAAGATGCAAACGTCATTTAGCTGCTCAGCGTTAATAAAGGTCGTAGCCGAATCTGTGCTAGAGATAGAGCACGAATGATTCGACTAATTCGCTGGCAATTGAGATCTATTGCTCAGATCTGATAATTATTAAATATGAGCATACATATGTAGGTATGTACATATATGATAGATAATGTAACATATGGAAAAGTACACGAATCCTTCGTATAATACCTGTTTAAATCTAATTTTATACAGTATTACATATATTATATATTATATATATCATGCATTCATATATATACGTTTATATATATATACATACATATATGTATGAATAAACACAATTGTATAGCCCACGCAACGCATTTTCCGTTAATGTGAATATTTATTATATTATTCCAGATATATACATATAGTCTTGAAATTCTTTCTTCATCAAATAAAACCACATTGGTTTCTGGATAGTGACATTATCAATTCAAGTCTAATAAATATATTTAACATAAATTAATAGAGCAACGGGTAATGGATCTAAATTTATTCATACATACGTATATTGCACATCATTCTCAAACCTTCTCGATGATATTTGATAAGTAATATTTTTTGTATATAGATTTACGATATCTATGCCAGGAGAGTTAGGTCTCCTCTTAAGGACTTCCACGCTTTGGTTCAAGTTTCTAATGCTTTGCAAATTTATGATATGATATGATAGCTAATCCTATTTTGTAAGCTGAGACTTCAATATATATATTTTTTAAGTTCAGATGTCAAATATAATGCTGCTGGATCAGTCTATGTTATTATTATTCTGGACCAGAATCAATAGTCGCAAATGGAGCATTAGGTAATATATTTTCATAAATCTAAACTTAGTATTCATCTAAATTTTTGTTAAAATCTCCTTTTCTTTAGCAATGATTTCTTTCTATGCCTTTCTATCAATCCTTTTTTACCCGTCAGGTGAGCTATCAATCAATTCATATAAATCTTCTATCTATCGATCCCATCTAATTCGAGTTTCATTTGGCAGTTGTCAAAGGCCAGTGCTACAGCTGCGATCAGTTTTGGAATGCCGATTGTAAGCCGCGAGTTGAAGGCTTCCACTGTGATCCGAATACAATCATTACCACCAACATGAACCCCTCGGCTTCACTTCCCACGATGTACACTGAATGCAGTCTTCCGCATCATGACATAAGTGAGTTCTCTCCTTATAGCCTATAGGACATCCATACTCACATATTTGCAATTTTTCTTTAAAATCTTATTTCTATAGAATTACTCAAAGATTTCTGTTGCGTCTTTTCGCCGCAAATCGGCTGCAATGTAGCCTTGAATCCAGTATCGTTTGTGAATAAGCCGGACAGGTATTGTTCGCATTGTTTCCAGCGATGTAATTGTACGGAAAATGTGGCCTCAGTGCCACAGGCCTGGCACTGGGGCCAACTGTGCATTATGTCCAGCTTGATTTACCAGATCTTCAGTCTAAAGTCGGGGAGCTTTTATCGAAATCTCATGAGGACGTGTGCCTATCCCGTCAATCAGGTGTCACACATTCAGACAAATTGTGTTTTAAAAATTAATTTTTTCGGAATTTCATAGATCTTTTAAAATTTCCTTGTGGGACTTTCGGGTTAAACATGGCTTTCCTTCCCGGTCTAGTACTGGCAATGATCTTTATGCTGGTGCTGAGTAAGTGGACTCCAACTGCAGCGGTGGTCCTCAGTGAGTGGTTTATTCTTTCGTCCAGGTTCGGATGCCCAGTGCGTTGATTGCGAGAAGCGCTGGAGCTCGCAATGCAAACCAAATGTCTCTGGTCACCATTGTATGCCAGGCACCCTGATATCATCTAAGGGTCTGGCATACTGGGACGAGCCGAATACGCTGAATCTGTATGCAAATTGTATACCTCCGGGATACGTTGTGGGTGCGTGAATCATATACACCTACACTATACTACGGGTATATCTAAAATTGCGACTCATTTCAGGGTACGTTAATGGTTGGTGCTGCTTATGGTCAAAGAAATTTGGGTGCCAGGCTGCCTTGCATCCGCATATTTATCAGAGGGGAAACACGTTTAAGTTCTGTCAGAAATGTCAGACTTTGTGTAAATGCAGCAGCGCGACAAAGTTGCTCCCCAGCACCTCACAGGCCTGGCAGAAAGTCTACGTAGCCTTTCTACTGTTTATACTTTTTCAGTTACTTAAGTAAGGAGCCTTATTCAGATAGATATAATATTTATGATATGTGTGTGCTGTAAGGGCTCAACAGCCAAACAGAGTAAATAGACTGTAAGGATTAAAGGCTGACATCATTAATATATGGAATACATACATATATTAATATACATATATAAAGTTTGTAGTATACCAAAATTTTATATCAATCATTTAAAAATAAAATGTCATCTTGATTGAAAAATCGGATATTTTATTGCAAATTCAAGGTGGGGATATTCGACTACAAATTAGTGCTTGAGGAGAGTAACGGTGATGAATGAGCCTTACAGCAAATGATCATGAGCACATGCACATTTACACATAGTTAATCATATATTTAAAGGTTATTGTTATTGGACTTTGTCAATTCTATATGGTACATCTTTTATTTACTGTATAATTCTATATGGTACATCTTTTATTTACTGTATATACATACATATAGTATGTACATATGATGTTTTATATACATATGCTTAGTTACATATGTATGTAGATACTGGGTTTTTAGTGTCTCAATTACTATTCCATTTTATATACATACATATGTATGTACATTTCTTGTAGCTCATCACTACTATTCTCATGAAATACTACTACTATTCTCCTAAATATACATATCTTTAGAAAGTATCCGATATATAATATCGGATGGGGCTGCTCTAGGAGATTTTCATGAGGTACATAGCATTTTAAATTGATTCTATTCTTTTAACTCTAGTTTGTTGTTGTTTAAGCTCATTGACAGCAACAGTGTAAGATTTTTGCTGTGGAACGACGTGGGAATTGGAACGAACCGAAACTTATTAAAGAGCTGCCAATGCCAAATGAAGTGAAACAATAAGCAAAAATAGACAAACAAGTGGACTCAATGCATGTATCCATTGACATATGCCTACATATACATATGCATATATGTACATGTGTGTGTGTGTGTGTTTAAAGTGGAATGAGAATACACTAAAGGCAAATAAAAAGTCAAGCCAAAAGCAAACGCAAAAAAAGTGTCGTAGGCGTTGTCACTGTGTGTGTGTGCGTGTGTGTGAACTACATTTCATTTCGCTCGCTTGCTTATTATGATTTGTGCTTGTGTGCGTGCATTAGTGTTTGCATTCGCAGTTGTTTGTGTGTTCGGCTATTTGTTTATGCTACGTTCGTGTTGTCTGTGGTCAGTTCTCAGCTCTATTGTCGCGGAAATGTCGTGACGCCGCCGTGCGACGCGACGCGACGCAACGCTTAGCATTGTTTACGTTTTCTGTGTGTGTGTGTGTGAGAGAGGGTGAGTGTGGAACACGGCGAAGACGTCGTAAATCAAAAGCGTATGTATGTATGTATGTATGTATATCACGGAAAGTAATCGAAATTTCGATTTGGGCACATGCAAGTAAAGAATTTTAATTTACAATCTTTTTCAAATAAAATAAAATATGCTTTAAACTGTATTTTACTAGTCAGTATGAAAATGTTTAAACAAATTTGTAAGCCTTATAATAGTGAAATGCACAACTTAATTCACAATTCACTACGAAATCACACAAATACTCAATATGGGAAGAAAACTGTTGCGAAAGTTAACTGTATACATTTGTATATGTACATATACAAAAATGACTTGGGTGAAATTGCATTTCATATAAAAGAACTCTCAATAAGCTTTAAGCGGCCTCCAAATAATCGGCCAACCCATTTAAAGAATTGGCTCAGGAAAGAGACTTTTCTGTACCAATTGAAACTTTCGTGGCAGCCCCCACATGAATAATTACACACAGCTGATCGATATCACAGCAATTATTCTCGGTAGCTTTTGTTGTAGGCACGTTCACAATATTATTTATGTTCAGCTAACTGGCAATTATCCGCACTCGGGTGCATATTTCAGCTATATAGATGGTCATTCTCTTAAAATAAATAAGACAGAAATTGAAAATACGTGATATACATAACTACATATGTACATATATGTCGTATTGGTGTGGTGTAATGACGTTGTGTTAGTTTCTTTGTCGTGATAACTAGGTGCAGTGATATGGGTTATTGACAGATCGTACTTAGAGAGAAAGAGAGAGAGATAGAGAATGAGAGAGAGAACTACAGCTGCTGCTGAACGTTTTCCTTGGTGCTGTTGAGTTAGAGCACAGGGTTGCAATGAGTTCGATAATCAAGAAGAATGCAGCCAGACGAGCAAGAGCTTTTTAGCGGGTGTGTGGATGAGCCCTGGGAACTCGTCATCGTGTAGAGTTAGAATGGAAGGTAGGAATAAAATAAGCGACATTCGTATTATTTAATACAGTTGTATTCATAAAAGTAGAATTTGTACTCTATACAAAACTCAAGCCAGTTGATAAGGTTACTTTTTTCATGACCATGTGCAGTACTATAATATGACTTACATATATCATAATGTCGTAATTTAAATAATTCCTATAGCAGAATGCAGAGTATAATTGCAAATGTGTTACCGATTAACACCATCATCCATCTATGATTCGCCCGTCTGGCTATCTCTCGATACTCTCTCATAATGGAACGTTCATTTTCTGTTCGCTTGAGACGAGCTTCGGGGTATTTGCTTATTGGCCCAATGCGACTAATGCAGTCGACTCGCTCAAAATTAAATTCAAGCATCTCTTGTCAAGTTGTCATATGTGGGAGAATACTTTAAACTTGAGTGAAATGTTGATTTTAATGCTCGTTGCGCGCTCTGTTTTTGCTATCAAGTACAGTCCTATAATGTTTTCGGCAGTTCTTTATTGATTGTCAAGTAAGGTAGGTAAACAACTGTCACTCCAGTGAAGCCATGCAACTAATATCAATTCCAATCCAGCCAAAAGCCGAACCCTCAGTCAATCTGGGACATTGGACTAAATTCCACACACTCACACACAATGAAGGAATGGCCACTGGAGCAGCTACATGGATTTGCCCCGATACCAATTTGTTGTCGTGGTGGGTAGCATCTAATGAAATTAAATGTATCAAAGACAGACAGCCAACAACTGAGTAAACACAGCGAAGAGAGGTGGGGGGCCGGACGACTTGACAACTGGGGGATGGGAGATGGGAACTGGGAATTGAGAGATGGGAGATGGGAGCTGGAGACCGAGCTGAAATCGTTGCTGGCCAATACACTTGAGTGATTGAACATCAAGAGAAGTTCAGGACCAGTAAACAGCAGCGAGTAATCAGCGCCTGCACTGAACTATATGAGGCACGAGGACTAGCGGAATGGAGTACTGGAGGACTACGGGACTAGCCGGCTAGAGGAGCAGAGGGCTCGCACACTTTGCTAGTGGCTAAGTGAGAGAATGTCCCAAGACTGTTTGGTACGTGACTAGGAACATTATTGTTTGCTTATCTACACTTAATTGCTTCTGGCTACACTTAATAATATGGTATTGCACACACACACACACGGACAAAGTCTCTCGCAGCCACAACGTCATCGTCTTTGGTCTTTGGGCTCTCGTCATTGTGGTAAAGTTCCCTCTCCCGTTCCCGTTCTCGTTACCATTCCCCATTCCCTATTGCCTTCGCTTCAGTGTGGCTGTTGCTCCGCCTCCTGCTTCAACTTGTTGTCGTTGTCGAAGGCGGAGTAGCTGTGCGGGTGGGTGCAGTGGTGCGGTGGTTCTGCTACTGCTGGCTCTGGTGCCGCCTTGGCCGCATTGTTTGTTCAGTTTTTCACTTTGCGTTGGTCGTCGTCGTCGTCATCGTCATCGGCCGTTGCTTCTTTTTTTTTATACCCTGAACCCATTGAAAATGGGAAATCAGGGTATAATGGTTTTGTTAAAAGTATGTAACAGGGAGAAGGAGGCGTGGCAGACCCCACAAAGTATATATATTCTTGATCAGGGCGACAAACTGAATCGATTTAGCCATGTCCGTCTGTCCGTCTGTCCGTCTGTCCGTATGTATGAACGCGTCGATTTCTGAAGATATAGAAGCTAGAGACTTCAACTTTTTTTTAAAATGCTCGTATATAGCGCGCGCATATCGAGTTTATCACTAAAAATCGATAACTCATCCCGTTCTTTTTTTATCGATCAAAAACCTTATCGAAAACCAGTTATAAAATTATATCTTCTACACCTTTAGAGCTAAAGTCTCCAAATTTTAAATGTAGACTCGACTGCACGTGATAGAATTTCGATTTTTGTTATAATTCACCCCCCACCCCTATATCCACCCCCTTACCCTCATCTCTGTAAAAGGCGTATTTCAAATACTAGAGACTTGAGCTTTGGCAATTATACGCATAGTAATGATAAAACCACAATCTGAAAGTTTCATGGAGAACGTACGTCCAGAAAAAAAGTTATTGAACAATTAAGTTCCCATAGTAAGCCCACACTGCAGCCCATGCCTGTTAATGCGTGCGTGCCTATGGGTGTCTATGTATATGTTTGCGTGTGTGTGTGTGTTTGTTTAAGCTGAATGACACTAAAAATTATTGAAATGGCTGTTGCTCGGAGGGTTCAGGGTATCTCGTAGTCGAGCAGTCTCGACTAGAGCTTTCTTACTTGTTTTTTATTCAGTTCTTTTTTTTTATACCAGCTTGAGATTTGTTGCACCATAAAAAAAAGGGACTGGGGTTGAGCTTCTCGGAGATTTCTTCTTCAGGGCTTCGCCTAGTCGACGAGCTGGGCTATTTGCTTGCTGCGCTGCTTCGTGTTGTCTTTCGCTCGGCTCGAATTTTTTCGTTGTGCCATGAAAAATTTCATTGGAATTGGTTTTTATTGTGCACCTCGGCGTTTTGATGGATTTTCGGTAGGTACAAATTGTCCGCTGCTAATGGAGCATGCGGCACTTGTCTGACCATGTGTGTGTGCACGAGCGCTCGAGTATGTGGGCTGTTTTATGGCATCAAATGTTGCCGGGTTGCCGACAAGGATCATTAGGTCGCTGAGAGATCTGAGCACTGGGACTGATGTGTCAGTTAGACTCGCATTTGACTGACCCAAAAGGTAAACTTCTCAGCAGGTTCACAAAACATTTTATTGGATCTGTTTCTCTGCGAGCTAGGTTCTGAATTCTAGTTTCTTATGAAAAGGCAATTGTTAAAACGTCAAGATGCTGGAAAAGTGACTTATCTTTATGAGTGGAAACATTTCAAAAAACATTTAAATTAGTTTTATTAATTCAGATATTTCTTTTTACCAGAGAGCTAACTTTTCTTAGACATCTCTTATGCATTAATGTAAAGGTAATATGAATATAGATTACTTGAACCTGATATATGAATACCTTATTCGTCTCTTGTTTCTAAAATTCGATATTTCACTAAAAAGGGTTTTTCCTAATCTGATCCCTCTTAAATTCCTGGACATTTTCATAAGGAAAATAAGATTAAATTGAACTTTTAATCAAATTTTACCTTCACTCGAATCTCTTATCGTTGGTATATCATATCTCTTTGCCTTTCTTGATATGTTATCACTCATTTTCGATCATTCATTCGGAATCTATCCATCAATAGCTCAATCGTGCGCCTTCTTCGGTAGCTGACATTCTCTCTGTGTTTCATATCTCCTTCGCACATTCACACACACACGCGCATACACATTCATGCCGCATTGGACCACACATCAGCTTTACCCTCTGGCTGCCTTAGCTCCTCCTCATCAGCCCTGCATTGCTCTCTTTTCCTCGCTCCCTTGCTCAGCCATCAATCTTGAGTGCTAATTGTTACGAGTTTTTGCATCCCTCGTCCCTGCTGCTGCCCTGTAGCTCCCTCCCTCTCTCACCCTCGCCCTCTCTCATCCAGGGTTTCGAGTCTGGCCTGGACAGCTACGCGCTTCGGTTTCTGCTGTCAGCTGTTCGGCACAGCAATTGAAAGTGGAAAATGGAAATTCCTCACGCTGTGCCAATGGACCCGAATGACAATTGCTAATTTAGCGCTGCGATGACTTTTAGAGTTTCTCCCTTCGGGCCTGCCTCTTGCAGTGCAGTGCCCGCAATTAGGGGGCGTGTCGGCATCCCGGAAGTGCGTGACTTGCAATGGTTGCCGCCCATTGGACCCAAGCACCGAAAGTATGTGTGCGCCCGAGTTGGAGCAACTCTCTAAATCAGCTGGGAAAATTTGTAATTGCAGAACGGGCAGGGGAGAGCTGTAACCGGGCCAATGAGCATTTCATTGACAGGACTCATGAGTCGAATTTCTGAATTTGGCCAAGGAAAAAAATGCAGAAAACTTGAATGAAAGTCAAGCAATCGCACATATGAAAAGGCAAATCCCCCTTCATAATGCCCATAACATGTGGTCCCAGGGCACAACGACTTTGCCTTTTGGTTCGCGTTCTTTGACGCCTGTCATAATACAGAATGGGGGGCGTATCCCGAAATAAACCGGATATTATTGTTTTTGTTGCTTTGCGCTCATTTCTCTAACGTCTCTTCAACTTTGACTTCGATTTGAATTTCATTTTCATTTTTGTTTTCATTTTTATTTTCGTCTTCGTTCCTCTATTTGTGCGCTTTGATATTTGCTGTCCGGAACAAAAGAAAAATACTTTTCCGAAAAGTTCTTAACACACTGACAGTTTCGGGAGTCGAAGTCAATGGATAGAAGGCAAGTACCTTTGTTAAGATTCAGCATTATTGACAGTTTGATCTCGCAACTTCGAACTCATATTTGCTGAGAGCTTATATGGGTTGCGTTCTTAAAGTTGGTAAAAGCTGTCTTACCTGTAAAGAAAAGAAAAATATATATTATATCAAGTCTGTTAGCTATGTTCAGTTCTTCAGCTCGTAAGTTCTTAAACTATGCTATCAAATAATCTGTAAGGAGATTCGAAATCAAATCAATACTATCGATGCATATATGAATTTACTTTTATATAATTAACCCATGGGTATTCAGAAATCAGAAGAAGAAATTAAAATAGTAATTATTTTATTTTATTTTCATCCATTTTATTTATAAAATTCGATAAAGTTGCAGCTAAGAGAAATTGAATTTAAATAAAAATCCAATTTAATATTCCGGCTAATTTTCAAATTTATATTTGATAAGAAAAAGCGTAAAAGCGTTTTAAAACTTGGAGTGAGAAATGTTCATTGGCTTCGTTTAAATATACAAAATATGTAGATAACTTGGTTTATTCCACTTCTATGGAAAAATCCAGTTTGGTGTAGAATATGGCTAGACTCTTCATATTTACTGCTTAAAGCGCTTGCTCTAATATTGTGATATCGTATGGGAGTAACTGTTAATATTTCGAAAATTTGAAGTGTAAATTAAACAATTGTTCAGCTACCTTTGGCTGGCTGCCTAGACATAACGGGCCAGACATCTGTGCGTTGCAATCAAAACAGAAACAATAAGCCAGACCCATAGCCAGAGCCGGAGCCAGAGCCAGGGCTATGGGAGTTTACCCCGGACTAATCCCACGCAAGACCGGGCGATTAACTGAACCGCACTGAACATTGCAGTCCAAAAAGAGCGCAGATAACAACAACAGATATCTGGCAAGAGCTGAAGCAAAGGTGAAGCGCAGAGTCGGCAACAGCGACTGGAACAGGAACAGGAACAACATTAACAAAAGCGACGACCAAATGTGGGCGCAAAATGCAAAATGCAAATAAAACAATTCCAATTAAGGCGATAGGCGTACCGCTAGCGGGAGGGATAGGGCAGAGCTGGGCATACGCTACAGATACAGATATAGATACAGATACAGATATAGATATACAAATAAAGAAAGTGCACGCATAAACCAAAAGGCAAGAGGACAGAGGCCAAACGGCAACATAGGCAGCGCCAGAGTTGCCAACGTCTGCAGCCCTCAGGGCTCAACGACCTAAAACCCAATTGCGATTGCCCCAGACAGGCAGACAGACTTGGTTTACATACATATACATAAAAATAAGGATTTTAAATGAGATTAGGGCATAAAAAATTGTGAAAACACACCACAAAGTCAAGGACTAGAACTGCATTGTCGAATGACCAACAACAAATACCCTGTAGAGGCAGAAAATTTGAGAATATATTATAGTCATTCTTTGTTTGTGTTGTTTATATTCATAAATATTTAAGACTCTGTTTCCTCATCTTTCTATATTATTTTCCCATTGTTTTTTAGTTTTTTTGGTCTTTTTCATTATTTTAGTAACTTAATATTAAGATATTACAAATCCAAAATTTACATATGATACCCAATCTGTTTTCGTTCGATGATTATAAAGCGGAAGTGAAAATGCACTAGAGAAAGCAAAGTGAAGGAGGGTTTTCGGGTGGCAGTTGCACGGCTAACAACTGTTAAACTCCCACGATGTCAATACACCGGACGGAAAAGCAACCCTAAATGCTGAGCCAAGCCCTCGCCTATATGGTTAGCCCCTGACAGGGCAAACTCAATGATGCTTAAGCCGTAGCTAAACCTATTGAACGGCCAGTGCAGTACGAGGCAGGGGGGCAGAGGGTGGCTGGAGGGTCGTCGGAGGGGCGGTTTAACGCCTGCATATTTGCCCGTTTTGGCGTGACGGTCAATCAGTTTATAACAATAACAACATCTGAAGGGTGAACACGTGGTCCGCAGACGACAGCCCACAGCCCGGACATGGAACCAGCTCTGTCGTCCATCAGGCCAGGCTCATGAGGCATGGGCGTCTGCGTCAGCTTTTCGGCTAGGCATTTCGAATATTCAATTAGCCGCCGTTGCGCTGCAGATCGCGCATTTTCAACTAGGCGCTGCTGCCACTTGTTTGCATTCCTAATGCAATTTGCGGCTACAATGCTTTTCTTACCGCACCACCCATAAGCCAACCAGCCCACCAACACACCAACCCACCAAACAATCACCCACCCAGCCACAGCGAGTGGCCCGAACTTGTGTGTGGCGTGTCGTGTCCATTAACACCTTTGATGGCCATAATACATATTCATTAATTCGCTGTCCGCCGAGCCTTTCGCATTCGCACACCACGGACGACAATGTAGGTGATGTCGGACACGGAGTACGGCACGTCATATGCTGATAGGGGAATGACTGGGTTTAGGTGTGGGCTAGAGGGTTGTTGGTCAGCAGGGCTAACCGGAGGGGTGCTGCGTATGCTTGTATATCAAATTATTTGATTAACTGTCAAAAAATCAAACCCGATAAGGCAAACAAAAATTGCTGAGTTGCTTAAGTAGATCGAAGTTAAAGTTACCTCGTTGACCTCTTCATCTCTCTTGCTGTCGTAAATATCAGTTATTTGTTATCATTATGGTTTAATATACAATACTATATAGAGATAGAACTTAAACTAGAGAATGAAAGCAATTTCGCTTATATTACCCCATATTATATTTGCCAGACCTACCCAGTTTAGAATACAGTAATATAATAGAAGAGCTAACAATAGAAGGGATAATATTAATAAAGGCAAAAAAATCAGTGTGAGAAGTGAGGAGAGAAAAATGTGTTGAAAAACTGATTTCTACGATTAAGTAAATATTTGATTTATGTTTACTCCACAGATTGTCCTTTACCAATACCAATACTACGTTTACAAATACAGAATCAAAAGATAGAGAGAGAGAATGATCAATTTTCAATGCGACCGCGCATACTCATATATAGAAATACTTAAATAGTGTTGAATAATGTTATTATTTGAATAAGGTATTTCAACAAAACTAAAATAAAAGAAGGATTGGGAAAGTAGCACAGCACAATATGGCAAAGTTACTTATGAGACGTTTCATTAGACAGGATTTATAGAATCATCAGACCGATATTCCGTTCAATTCCAATAAACCAGAGTTGCAGAGGTTTCGTAGTACCCTAACTATACCAATTAGCCAACCAATGAACTATTCTGTAGTTAACCACATGTTACACAAACCCGTTAAGCTTCGACCAAAGCCATATTGTAATTAACTTGGAACTGCTTAGTTTCCTACTTTCCATGCACACACACACACACACACACACACAGACACACCGAATCCAATGAGATCTCTTTTACTTATAATTAAATTCTTAACATTTATCTAAAGCAACGTTCCGAATTCGACACGAGCACCGCAAAATGTTGCCACGAGTTTGCAGACATTGCCAAACGCTGAGTAAATTTCTGGGCAATCCACCTACGCAAAGTGGGAGGGGAGAGGCTAAATGATTGACTGCTGTGTAATGTCAGCAACGCCCACTGAAGACTGAGCACGGTGGACATGATACGGTCACCTTTTTGTCTTACACATTATTTAAGGCTTGTGGCAGCAACAACAACAACAGCAAAAGCAACAACAACAACTGGCAACTGGCAATAACACAACAAAACACTTAAGCGCAACACTTTTAATTTCACAGTTGCCCTGAGAGCGCTGGGAACCCCTTTTTGTATTATGGCAGTGGCGGGGGCGAAGGAGTGGGCAAGGGGCAGGGCCAGTGGCAGTGGCAGTGGCAGTGGCCGGGTAGATCGGCGAACTTGAAACTGATGCCCGGCACGTGGACATGACGAGGAACTCATCATCGTGATGAAGCTGATGAGCTGCCCCCAGGAGCCAACAGAGCGAACTTCTTCTGCGGGGGCGGGGTCGGGAGGGACAGAGATGGGCCGCTGGGTCTTTGCCCCGGTCTAGTCGCAAGCACATATTCCATACTATTTAAATATGATTTTCTGGCCGAGGGTGAGCAGAGCCCCGCACGAGCTGCACGACGGCTGTCGCGATGGCACGCGTACAAATTAGTGAGCAGCAGATTTGAAAAGCGAGTCTCGTGCCGCAAAGAGCTACAGCTACAACATTGGCAACAACAACAACAGCAATAATACATATAACCAAAATTAACATAACAATGCAATGGAACAACAGCCACAACTGGCAAAGTATTTTCTGAGGCAGACGCAAAAGAGTATAAGCCTCGCTCTGAAATGAATTTGTGTGCGTGCATGTGTGTGTGTGTGTGTGTGTGTGTGTATGTGTGTGTGTGTGTGTGTGCGGAGCCAAGGAACTTCAAATTGCCCCTCACCCCACATAGCCCACACGCTCAACCCTGCCGCAACAAAGTCGAGGACCGAGTTTAATGAAAGGGTAAGCACAAGCCTGGAGTCGGGGCGAGCCAGGGGCAGGGGCAGGGGCTGAGGCTGAGGCTGAGACCGAGGCTGAAGGGTGCAGAGCCACTGGGCTAAGGCTCTGTGGCGCACAGGCAACCAATAAAACATGAACAAGAAAACATCAGCGAGCGGTTTTAGTTTGGGTTTCATGTTCGTATACACACACGCACACAATAACAACATTCACACACATACATACATACATACAGAGACAGGCAGATAGAGGGCTACGCACTTTGGCTATGTGCGCAAGCCAGCGAATTCCCAGCGGACACTTAATTTACTGCCCTGCGATTATTTTTATGTTCATTTCTCAAACGTTCCTGGCTCCCGCAGCACGCTCAATTCAATACGCTGTTGCCACACTTCATGTTTCATATGCCACGTTCCTGTAGCAAAATAAAATGAGGGTTTTCTGTCTTTGAAAAAGATTGAAGAATAATTGTTGTTTGGTTCTGAGAAACACAAATCATAAATAATTCTCTTATTCTAGTATATCCTCACATAGCTTATGTGCAGCGGTATTTGATATTAGTTTAAGCCCATTTGGAAAAGATGAAACCCATATTTTAGGTAAAGCTTTAAGTATGACATTCTTGTTGTTTTTAGTTAAAGCAGTGGTTTAATTTCGACAATCCTTAATAATTTAATAAATTATTAATTAATGAATACTTCGAGATATTGGGACTGGCTGACTGATTGCAAATTCGAAGTCTCTAATATGTTAAATAAACAATAAATGCCGCTTGTGGGAGTAAGCCTACATATGTATATTCACATTTCGGGCGTTTAGTCTCAATACTCCGAGAATGAGTATTTTCAAGACTGGCAAACTGTTATGAAAATAATTCAATACTATATTCCATTTCAATTCATGCTCTATACAGTTTGTTTTTAAATAAAAATTTGCATTTTTATAATATGCCAACATTCAAGATTCAAATTGAGTAGCTTTCGGAGCAACCCTGCGATTCGATCTTTTTGCTATGCATTTATTTCGAATTGTATTTTTTTAATGGCAACGCGTGCCACAACAGCCATCATAATCAACGAAATAAAAGCCGAGAGCATTATGTTATAATAGTGTGCCAAATGCCACGCATAGGGTTGCTGCTGGCCAACCAAAAAGGGTTGCCTATTGCTCATGAAACTTGAGAGTGACTCTCATTCTCTCAATCCAGCTCATGCTGCTGCTCCTGTGTTTTTTTTTTAATTTTAAAAATATTTAGGCTATTCATGGAATGCATTTTGTTTTGTGAAATTTTAATCTTTTTTTTGCTTGCTTAAAGATGTATATGTAAACAAATCAGAATGTTGTAGACGAATGTAACCGACCGCCCAATACTTGTTTAGGGTTTAGACTAATTGAATCCTTATTTAAAGAGTTTCAACCAAGAACATAACTTTTAAATATATAGAGAGGATCAACTAAAACTCCCTAATTGATTTTACAAGTTTTTAGCTACGAATCAGTTTAAGATTTATAGAAATTTACCTCGCTCCATATGGGAAATATATTTCAATATACAATATGTATGTATGCAGGTATTGTAATTCGTACAGTAGATTCAGTGTCGTCCTGCGCTCACAGATTAAGACAGACGCAGCTCAAAACCAATATACTCGTTTCGTTTGTAAAGGAGTAAAGTAATCCCTTGACATGAAATGGCACAGTCTATGCGAATCGTTTGCACACATATCATGTCATATCGTGTGCGTGGAATTTCGAGTGGCTGTCAGAGGGATGAGCAGGATGAACGCCGAGTCGTAGGCATCTCGAGTGCCTCTTCATACGGTTCTGTGCCCAAGACACTGTCAGGCTTGAAGTTATTCGTGAGAGCAATATATGTTTTAACAGCTTATATAATGCAGATGTTTGTATTATCCGTGATGTAACATTTTACAAATTTAACTTGTTGAGGCAACTACGGAAACGTTTAGTGAAGAAGGTCCATCTACAACTGTAGTTAATTAATAAATATATTATTTGAATATTCAATGGCATCCGTTCTCTGTTAGTGAGACAGATTTTAACACAATCATTGCTATACATTGATTTCACATTTTCAATGTGTTCAGGACATAAGCAGTATTTCAATAAGTAAAATTTATCCTATCTACATCATAAAGTATTCCTTCAAAGAAGCTTTAACCCACAGCAAAATAAGTGAATGTAACCAAATCTTTTGCTAAGACCCGCTTGAATCCCCAGCCACAGCTTATAGGGCCTGCCTCTCACCTAGGGTTTATCCTGACGCACATACGATTCTTTCTAGATGAGATGATGAGAATCTCTTTGGCTTTTGTTTCAGCTGCCGCCTCGACAGAGCTCGAGTCGGCTTCGGTTTGCTTCATTCATTCGCCTTCATTCCATTCAAAAGAAAATCAAAATTCAACTAATTTGCATTTTCGATTTGCATATTTACACAAATTCTGCAAAGCCTACGCTCGCAAGCCCATTCAAAGGCAACTGCATAGATAATGGGGGCCCTACCTCCCAACTCTTCCCCACTTACCACTCGAGCGATGCAAATTTTGTGTCATTGAAATTAAATTGATTGCAAATACTGAAGATTGACTTCAAGTGGGCAGATCGTTCGGCGAGTGCTCGAAAACAAAGGACGAGTGCGGCGGTTTCGCTGTTTGATTCCTGATAACTGACAATGCGAACTGGTTCACGTTCGGCGAGTGAACCAGTTGGAGTAAGAGAAAGTCAAAGTCATGGCGCATAATTGCAGGACTGTCTAACCCTGCTGAGGGGTCTGGGTGGTTGCAGTTGGCCTGCAGAGTCTGCCGGGGCTGCAATTGTGCCAAAGCCATTAATGAAAATCACAAACACAGCACCCGGAACATTCGCCCCGCCACATGGCACGAAAATTGCCACCCTAATTTAAAATTAAGCAGCATTTGGCACAGCTCTGGGAAGGGGGAAACCCATGCTATTCATTTGCAAATGCAATTTTGAAAGCCTTCTTGGCAGGGTTGCCAGCTTCACAAATTAAAGAAATTATTTCAAGGCTCCTACCAAGAGCAGGAGATTTGAGCCAGCTTTCCTTCCGCTTTCCCTTGGGCTAGCAAACTTTTTGTATACTTTGAAAATTGGCAGCGTCAATCAAGTTTTTTAATAACTTAGTGGAAAGGGGATCTGCGTAGACGATTTCGGGGACTATATGTAAATGCTGCAATCTTTTATTCTATATATATGTATTTAATTGAAATGTTCTCAGACTATATGGGAGCCTATATTATGATTATGAACATTTCCAAATACGAATAAAGTTCAGATTTGCTACTGTCTGCCATTAGGTTAAGGGATGAAGAGATATATTATAATGAATACTCTAACATTCTTCTGCATATATCAAATGTAATGCGGCCTAATGAATAATTGTCAATAGAGGCATAGGGTTTAAAAAAGACAGCACGCGTCTTCGACAAGTCTTCAAGCAGACCCCGCTACACACCCCTGCCTCGGGCTGATGAGGAGGGTGTCTATACACAAACCAACACACTAACACATACACAGCTGACAGGTCGCATGTAAACAGCAACATGGCCCAAGCAACCCCTCTTGATAGATGTTTACTTAGCTGGGATTTGATGCTGCTGCTGCTGCTGCTGCCGTTTGTCTCGACTTAAATTCAACTAAACAAATTGGAAAATTTTATTAAAATTGGTTTATGATGCCGACGGGTGACGAATGAGCCGATAAATGTAGCTCTTCCTCTTCTTCTAACTAAGCAAATAACGAACAACAATGACGCCAAAAAAAACCTAAAAAAGTGCAACCAAGCGAGCAATGAAACAAGCTCAAACTGGAGGGAGTTGTTTACACTAGGCGATAGAGCTAAAGGAGTATATTAGTTTCAACATCTATGTATCTATGCATCTATGTATCTATGTATCTATGTATCTATGTATCTATGTATCTATGTATCTATGTATCTATGTATCTATGTATCTATGTATCTATGTATCTATGTATCTATGTATCTATGTATCTATGTATCTATGTATCTATGTATCTATGTATCTATGTATCTATGTATCTATGTATCTATGTATCTATGTATCTATGTATCTATGTATCTATGTATCTATGTATCTATGTATCTATGTATCTATGTATCTATGTATCTATGTATCTATGTATCTATGTATCTATGTATCTATGTATCTATGTATCTATGTATCTATGTATCTATGTATCTATGTATCTATGTATCTATGTATCTATGTATCTATGTATCTATGTATCTATGTATCTATGTATCTATGTATCTATGTATCTATGTATCTATGTATCTATGTATCTATGTATCTATGTATCTATGTATCTATGTATCTATGTATCTATGTATCTATGTATCTATGTATCTATGTATCTATGTATCTATGTATCTATGTATCTATGTATCTATGTATCTATGTATCTATGTATCTATGTATCTATGTATCTATGTATCTATGTATCTATGTATCTATGTATCTATGTATCTATGTATCTATGTATCTATGTATCTATATATCTATGTATCTATGTATCTATGTATCTATGTATCTATGTATCTATGTATCTTAGACCATAAGTAAGCTTTATTCAAGGCGAGTATTACGCAGTCGATTCTATACCATTGTTTCTTGTATGATATGGATTTGGGCATTGGCTCTGGATTTGCGAGTCACCCGTCAAGGCGCCAAGGGGTTTCTCTCCTCAGTGCACAATTGCTAAGAGCTTCACAGGGTTTGAGTCAACAACAGGTGCTAGCTGTCAGGATTTGCCTGCTTCTGATTGGGGTTTCGATTTTGAGTTTGATGTTTCGAATTGTCATCAATAAGAAGTTGACAGCAGAAAGAGTCAGTGCTTTCTCAGCACAGAAAATCAGTGTGGGAAATTCAATTCCCCACATAGGTCGAAGCACTGATAAAGCGTGCCATTAAGATTACATACATTTGGAAGAAGCATCAAAAGTAACACTCAGACGACCTGACAGCAATTCGCATAAAATTTGAATTTTTTTATAGGTGACTAAAAAAAACTGCTTTAAAATTTATATTTCTATAACATCGAAAAGAAAAATTTAATATGTGAACATTTAAAATTTTTGTTTTTTTCAGTTTATTTATCAGTATTCATCACAGAATACAAAAATATGATTTATAGCCACTTTTTTCGGTTTTTATACGATTTTAAGATGAGCTCTCTATAGAAAAAAATAAAATTTTATAAACTTTTAATATGTTACATTTTGTTGCTTCTGTTTTAATGTGTATTTAGAATAGAATGTTAGCTGCTTTGCATAATGTGTGCTAAAATTGTCTGGAAGCATGTTAAAGTCAAAGTCCAGTCCAGTTCTAAATGAAATTAATTTCATTTTGACTTTATTTCGCAATATAAATCCAATCTAAAAGTCTTAAAAGACAACAACAACAACGCCAGCCAGCAATAAGAGCAGTTTGGGTCCAAGTGCAAAGTTATTAAATTGATTAATAACCTAAAAACTTTGCTCATAATCGTCGAGCACGTAAAATGTCTTTGCGCCAAGGAAAGTGCGTGAAAAGCAGCTGCTTTTTTAGAAGGAAGAAGCAGAAGGTGGAGCACAATAAGAAAAAGCCAAACATTTATCAAAGACAAGCATAGGAACTCGGGCATAAAACAGAACGGATCGCAAGTTAGATTCTGCAGCAGGAAAAGCTCTATTCACCTCCCTGTCACTCGCTCGCTGTGCCTGTCTCTGTCTCTGTCTCGTGTTTGGTTACGGCGGGAGCTCGCAAATGTTTGTTTAAACAATTTGTTCGCTGGCCAGCGGGCGTGCGAGCTCAATTTAAATGCCGCACATAAATTACCATGCACAGCCGTTGCTGCCACAGAGCAGAGAGCACACGGCACATGCCACATGCCACATGCCGCATGTCGCATCCCGCATGCTCCAGAGTTTGCTATTGACCCCTCTGCCAGCCTACATACACATTGATATGTCCAGGCGACACCTTTTGACACACACCACATTTGGACGCATCATTGAGCAACTGACTGGCTGACACATTGATGTATTGGCCAACTGCATTGAATGATTGCCTGTGCTGCCGGGCGAATCATGTCAAATGCGCGTTAATTTTACTAATATTGGGAGGCCTCTACTCTATCTATATCTGCCCGCCCACTGCCCGCTGCCTACTGCCCAGGCCCTGCTCATCGTAGCTGCTCCCAATTCGCACTCATCCCTCTCTTCTCTTAGGGCGAAACCTCAGCCCAGGGGCGCTTCATTACTTTAAATGCTTTACACGTACAACATTTAGACGAGCGAACAGACAGACAGACGACACTTTGTCTGGAGCGCATGTTGTTTCTGTCGCTCAGCGAGCTCCACAGCAGAGAGGGTCGGTTGGGCTTAAAGAGCATTTGGCAACATGTGAGACTTGGACTAAGCTAATCAAATTTAAAGTGGCATTATATACAGCAACCTCCAAAACTGAAATTGAAATATTGATCAAGACAGGTCAAAAAGATGTTACTCAAAGAAAAAACAAATATTTATATGTACATATTAATGAAATTAGTAATCCAGGATATACTTCTTAAGAACATGTTTCTTTATGATCAGGTACCTCAACTTAAACAAGTAAGAAAGCTCTAGTCGAGACTGCTCGACTACGAGATCCCCTGAACCCTTCAAGCAACAGCAAACACACACACATACACACGCAACACACATACATAGACACCCATAGGCGCGCACGCATGGGCTGCAGTGTGGGCTCACTATGGGAACTTAATTGTTTAATAACTTTTTTTCTGGACGTACGTTCTTCATGAAACTTTTAGATTGTGTTTATATCATTAATATGCGCGTACGTGCCAAAGCTCAAGTTTCTAGTATTTGAAATACGCCTTTTACAAACTTATGGGTGAGGGGGTGGATATAGGGGTGGGAGGTAAAATTGAACAAAAATCGAAATTCTATAACGTGCATATCAATCTACATTTAAAATTTGGATACTCTAGCTCTAAAGATGTAGGAGATATAATTTTATAACTGTCTTTCGATAAGGTTTTTTATCGATAAAAAAATAACTAGACGAGTTATCGATGTTTGGTGATAAACTCGATATGCGCGCTGTATTTACGGTCATTTTAAAAAAAAGTTCAAGTCTCTAGCTTCTATATCTTCTGAAATCGACGCGTTCATACATACGGACGGACGGACGGACGGACGGACGGACGGACGGACGGACGGACGGACGGACGGACAGACAGACGGACAGGGCTAAATCGACTTAGTTCGTCGCCCTGATCAAGAATATATATACTTTGTGGGGTCTGCCACGCCTCCTTCTCCCTGTTACATACTTTTAACAAAACCATTATACCCTGATTTCCCATTTTCAATGGGTTCAGGGTATAAAAATACACCTTGAATTCTTATTTTATTGACATAAACTGACGTTTGTAGAGTGTGGATTTGAAGTATATTTCATTATATTTTCTGATAGCGTTTTTGTTTCATTATTTTTTGCTAGATTCATTAGAAATCGATTTGCTTTTAAAAGCTGGAGCTGGAGATTTACTTAAATTTAACGTAATGCTTAACAGAACTAAATGCTGGTGAAAAAACCAATTTAATAATATAAGTCCCCTTAGAGTACCCAGAGAATATTCGTCAGGGCATTCCTAGCCAGTGACATTCCTTAAATTTTTACGTTTGTAACACAAATATTTTTCTTACATTCAGTTATATATTTCTGGATTTAAGCTCTTCTTACATAAACATCTAACATCTTTTATTATTAGAAAAATATTTCAAAATAAGATGAAATATACATATTTATATATAATTAATAATATCTTAATCTCTTCCAATTCCAATATTTATAATATAATATCATGCAAATACTCGCAATATGAGTGTATGCGCAGTTCGTTTAGCTATTCTTTCTTTCGTCTTTGACGCCGAAATTCAGCCGTGTAGCACTTTATTGGTGCACGTTGTGCCGCCCCTACTCTCTCTTTCTCTTTCTCTTTCCTTCACACTCTGCTGCCACGACCCCTTTTCGGCATTTGCCTGCCACGCACACGCACAGCAAACGCATTTTGCACGCAATTCAATCTATTTTTCTTTTCATTCCGGATCTTTTTGTTATGGACCAGGTCTGTGGGAGACGACGATCCAATCGAACAGATGCGAATGGATGATGTCGCTAAAGTTTTTTTCCTCTGTCTGCTGGAGTCAAATAAAGGGAGAGAGCGAGAGGAAGAGAGATGGAGGGTGGGTCGTTGCAAACAGTGGAGTTCACTTTTTCCTGATTACAATAGTGTCGCATATTGCGTTTATGAACCGTTCGCTTAATGCTTTACACAGGCTCTGCAATTCACGCGGAAATTGTGAACTTACAAGTTTGAAATGCAAATTGAGTTCTACAAACGAGGAAGTGCTGGGAATATCTGTAATGACTTTCGAATATGTTGCTCAATTTGTAGCTTTATTTAAATCTGAGTGCCTCACAGCTCCCAATAAAAGTCCGTTTTCTTTTGCGAAATCGAGATCCTTAATAATGGCCAACAAGTCTTTAATAACTATGGCAGACGCGGCATTTAAGGGCTAACAAGACTTTGGCTCGCAAGGCTATAAAAAAAGTGTTACATGGACAATTAAGTTTTTATGAAACATTTCCGTTAGGTGGCGCTAGTGTGCAAAAACAAGTAAACAACATGCACACACGCTCGCGCACACTCACACACACACACACACATACACACAGACGCATACACCCGAATAGACGCTGCCTGGCGCCAGACTATTTCGCCTGACTGTTGCTTTTTGTCAGAGGCGGAGTTCAAAGGGGGTTGAGCTAGCAAAAACATACGCTTCATAGCGCATAAAAATTCACGAGTGTGTGCGTGTGCTTATGTCTGTGTCTGTGTCTGTGTTGGGCATGTTCGTGTCTGCATTTGTATTTAAATACATTTTAATTAGTATTTATTGTTTTTGTAGACTGCCGCTGCCATTTGCCTCCTCGTTCCCGCCCAGCCTGCACAGACGGACACTTAACACTTGCCAAATTAGACATGCAACAAACAACAATGAACACAACAACTACAACATATGGTGGCAGCGACAGGGGCAGAGTCAGCGGCAGCTGAAAAGGGGTTAAGTTAATCAAAAGGCACACACATGTGCTCGCTGCTTCGTCGCCACCGACGCCAACACCAACGCCAACGTCAACGCCGACGCCACCGTCAGCCCTAGCCACTATCCCACTCCGCCCGCTGGCAGCACACAATCACTGTCTTTCTTTTTGGCTCTTTCGGCAAAGCAATTAACTACGCTTTGATTAACACTCAACGCCGTCGCTTGTCGTTGACAATGACGACGACAGCTGCCAGAGCAGAGCCCAACCACAGCGCGTAACAGTAGCGGCGACAACAGCATCAGTGGAAGCTACGTGACAGAGCTTAGAAGCGGCCTGTTAACTTAACAGATGTCCACCGCATTCGCTGTCTCTGCGGCTACTGTTGTCTTGTTCTAGCAGCTTAGCTGCTCTGTTAGGCTAATGAAGGAATTCGCCTTGCTTGCTTTGTCTGCATGTTGCCGAGCGATCAAACGGACTTCGGCTTCGCTCGGCTGGCTTGTAATTAAAGTGCTGTACGTGCTGAGCTTAGTTCGTGCCGTTTATGACTAGCTCTTTATTAAGCCTCGTTACAGCGACTGTTGCCGTCATTGTTATTGTTGTTGCTGTTGCTGTTGCTGTTATTTCAGGCGCTGCTGTTGGAGTTACTCTTGCCCGCTTAACAGGCGGATGTAACGCGTTAGGCTGTAGTCCTGTAATAAGTTAAGACACTTTTAGCACCCACTGTGCCGTGGGGCTGTATGTGTGTGCACCTTGTTTTGCCGGTTAGCGTGTGTGTGTGTGTGTATGTGTTGTAGCCACCCTGGTTGAGCTTCAAGTAGAAGTTCATTGAAGCGCATAATCGCATGTTAAATGTGTTGTAATTAAAATATTAATTTCTTCGTTTGAGCCTTTTGCTCTCCCAGCGACATCGACGTTGACTGACGCCTCCTCATCAATGTCTCTCCGTCCGTCCGTCCGTACGCCCGCCCGCCCGTCTGGCTGACTGACTGGCTGGCTCTTGTGGTTTGCCTCTGCTGTAATTATAGTTTTCTTTTCCTGTGTCACGCACACGCACACGCACACACCGTTATTTGTGCTTCGAACAGCCCATACAGCCGAAGCGGGAACGGGTCTGGGACGGGATGGGGCTGCACATTAAAGTAAACAAGAATTTGTGGCAAGCTCAAAAGTTGTGCATGGGAAACGTAATAAATATGTAATCAGTCTGCTGATGAGAGTCAAACTGTTTTGGGAAGGCACTTTTCGGGAGAGTCTAACGAGACGTGTGAGTACCTGGAATCTAACAAAAATACTAATAATAAGTATGGGACAGTAAAGGCATGAATGCAGTATAGTTGTAAATAGGGATTGATAGGGCTTGAGTTTAAATTTAACTAAGCTGCTTTGTAGATTTAAGAGCTGATCTTGAAGTAGGACGATTTTTTAGTTCACACATATTATTCTATCGATATTTGTATCCTAACTTGTAGGGTATGCAAATATATCCTTTAAAATTTCCTTCATTCTAACTTGACTATGAAGTAAAACCTTTTTCTGATGCCTTAATTCCCAAATGGATTTCTCTACATTGCCATTATTCCGTGTATATATTGCTCTCACAGAGCTAATAGCTAAAATTGAAATTTATGACATTTTTAACTCAATTTCAGTTATCCCCATACATTAGCTCCATTAGATAGCTCCAGACTATTTAATATAAAAAAGTCACTCACGCGTCACTTGCATCCACAAAATAGAATAAAAAAACACGTAGACAAAAGTTGTGGTGTTGTAATCGGATATAAGTCGTACCCTCCAGAGAGGTCTGTCTAGCAGTGCCCAAAAATAAAAAATATGATATGTACATATGTATATGTGGACGGACATACAATATATAATCATGGAGCGAAAGACAAAGCTGCAGAGCAAATACCTTTTCAAGTCCAAAGCCAGCCAGGTCCAGTCCAAGCATAGGCCAGGCCAGTAAGCCTCCATGCATAGACAGAGAGAAGAGAGAGAGAGCGAAAATAGAATGTAAAGAACGTAAAAAGAGGCAATATGTTGCTAACAACGAATTGCGTATCCCCTATACAGAAAGTTATTTAAAATAATAAACCCCACCGAGGACTTAACTTATAAATACAATATCACATTTGCATCAGATTACCTCATTTGATTGCTGTATTTTATGACGTTTGATTATGTGCACAAAGCCAATCAAAATTTTATTTGATTTTAGCCATTAGCGCGAGATAAATGAAAATATTGCCTCGACAAATCGAAGCCGCCGTGCTGAAAAAGTCCCCAAATGCCGATCGGAGGGCGTGTCTGCCAGGACTCTGATAAACAAAAAATTAAGCGTGTACGTGAGCTGCATGCATGTTGCCTTCCACATACGCATACATACATATACACATGCGGACACAGGACGCAGGACGCAGGACCTGCACACGAGTTTCCTTTACTGCATATGCGAGAGGCAGGATTTTGGGCTTCATATGCTCGGTGCGTAGCCCTCATCATTTTATTTTTTTGCTCATTATGTGCCAGAGCAAATAATACGAATAAGAGTCGGCAATCGGATAAAAAAACCGAAGAAACTACCCTCATGTCCTGCCATATTATTTGTTATTAAACTGGCCTCTGTCCAGGGCGAGTGCCAGATATGCGAATTGTGTTTTTATACTCGTTACTCGAGATGATAGGAGTATATTGGCACTGTGCAATATCCGTATAGCTATCACTATGACTGAGCAATATATTTTAGCTATATATCTGATATGTGAAATATCACCATGTCTTATAGGTAAGATGTCTGGGATAAATTCACCAATGAATAGACAGAAACGGTTCCTGGGAAACGGAAATAACAAATATATCACAAATGTCGGAAGTAGATCATTTTTGACCTTCTCTATATCATGCCGTATAATTTAATATAATATATAATATTATATAATATATAAGATATATATAATAATTGACCACTTGAACGTAGATAATGGCAATTCCATTTTAGTCTACACTAGATTCTTGACAAACAACGAGTATTACGCAGTTGGTTGAGGCCGTCGACAACGTGTTTACTTGTTTATGGATATCGTTCCTGCTTCTTTTTTTCCTTTACATATTTGGCACGCACTTTGTAATCGAGACTGACCACAATTAAATTTGCTGTGGCCCGAGGATCTTTTCAGCTGTCGGCCAGACGTTCGCTCATTAGCAAAGGCTCGGGAATTTTAACTAGAGAACGGTGCTCGGTGCTCGGTGCTATTGGGAGCTACCTCTTTGGCAGGTGTCAACGGACAGGAGAGATCTGCTTCACAGCTGGGCTGTGAACTACAGCTCTAACCGGCCCATCCACAATTTGTGACAGAGTTGCCAGGGTAGCCAGCATAAATACAAGCAAATACAACTACTTGCAATATCATTTCGCTAATTGCACTCGGCACACGGAGAAGGCGAAAAGAAAGAAATTGTATTTCAATTCAATTTCAGATGCTTATCTCTCCCTGTTCAGTTGCCCAGGACAATCCTGTTCGCTTACCCCCTGAGGGATGTACGCTGTGCGAAAAGAAGGCGAAAAAAGAAAATCTATTTTCATTACGCTGCCTTTCACTTTCCGACTTAGACTCTTTGCGGCTGATAAGCTTTCGCAGTCCGGACACAAGGATCAAAATGAGAGGGCAACCTCAGCGCAGCTAAACGTCGCGTCGGCCCTTGTAGAGAATGTTGTCACGGGCTTCGATTGCGCTGCACGTGACCAAATTATGTTTTTTTGCCTCAATATGATTTTCTCGATGCGTGTGCTTATGGAGCTCCCTCTCCCTGTCTCTCTCACTCTCTCACCGTTAGGTAGTTGATATTTTGATGGTTTATTCTGACGTTGCCTGTCGTTGGCTGACTAACAATTAGCCTTGGCCCAGGTGTGGGGCGGGGCACTCGACTTCACCTTGCCGTGGATTAATCAAATCTATTGGCCACGTCGTTATACCCCCAGCAGCTTGTTATGTAAATCGTAATGCGACAACGTCTTTGTTAGTATATAAATTATGTTAATGGCAAGTTGCTCCCCTCTCCACGGCCGACCATAAGAGGGGCAGCTGTTAACATGGTGTCAAAGCAATTGCTGCCAGTATTTGTGCCGGTTAATGAATATAAATGTCGTCATATTCTTTGCTGATGACATTCCAAAGTATTGCTCTCTCACATAAACTCTTAAGATACATAATAAATATATGAATTCCTACTCGAAGAACTTCTATTTCCTAGTAGAAGGTCAGCTGAAAAGTATATGATTAGCCTGAACTACATTAGAGAAGTAGATCAAATATTTTAATTATAATTTATGAAAATACTAGCTGCCCCGGCAAACGTTGCTTTGCCCTATCCATTAATTCCTCTACGTCTGTTGACTACGAATCTGCGCGCTTCTCTTCGTTCTTTGCTGGTTTCGCTCATCTTGTGCCGCTTGCAATTTTGATGCACCTAAGAAGAACTCCAGGAGATCATTTAGAAAACGCCTGCAGCAGCAGAGAATGTTCCCATTGGATCGACTGCAACGATCTCTACCTCTAAAAAAAAAAATACTTGAATACAAAAAATTTTAAATAAAAAAAAATGAAATAAAAAAAATTAAATAAAAAAATTTTAAATAAGAAAAAACTAAAAAAAAATTTTTTAAATAAAAAAAAATTTAAATAAAAAATAAATAAATAAAAAAAAATAAATAAAAAAAAAAAAATAAAAAAAAAAATAAAAAAAAATAAAAAAAAATAAAAAAAAAATAAAAAAAAATAAATAAAAAAAATAAAACAAAAAAAAATTAATAAAGCAAAAAAAAATTTTAAAAAATTATTTAAAAAAAAAATTGCCCTGCACGTACGACTGACCCCACTGGGTCTGGACGACTGAATAAAGGCCGCAGCTGCTGCCCTTTATATAGGGCGACTTCCACTCAAATTTTGAGCAGGGCGCCAGATAGAGCAATGGGAACATTCTCTGCTGCTGCAGGTATTTTCTAAATGATCTCCTGGAGTTCTTCTGCATACCTTGCTCTTCTTAGGCAGACAAACAGTGAAATATATATATATATATATATATACATATACATATACAATATATATATATATATATATATATATATATATATATGTATATATTATTTTTCAATCTTTTCTTATCAAATGTGTTTTTTTTTATGATTAGTCAGGTTTGCCTGAGGCTGTGCCGTAGACTGATTGTCTACTGGGTATCAATGAAAATTTGAACCTTTAGGGAAAAAACCGCGTTTTTCAAGTATTCGTCAAATTTTTTCAGTATTTTTAAGATCTACTATCCTACTCGTGGCGGAGACAAATCCAACAAATCAAAAACCATAAAAATTGGCCCAGCAATATTAAGTTATAAGTGTCGTAACATTTATACACAACTTTCTTATATATATTATTTATATTTTATATATTTTTATAAAAATGCATTTTAAAAAGTCATATAAAATTAAAAATATGTTTAGAGAATTAAAAGCTTAAAGCAGTTATAAGTTCTTTTATGGAGTTCACTCTTAAGGAATTATAAATAAGGAATTATTACTCATTCATGAGTTCTCTGTTATGTTCTATATAATACATTTTTGGTAGATCTCAAAATAGAATCTGAGATTCCAATTGTGGAGTTTTCGCTTAAGAGCCCTTAGAGGTATATAGGTATTCATATATATCATTTTGGTAAATCAATAGAGAATATATATTATTCGTTAAATTCTGAGTAAAGA
The DNA here is from genome assembly GCA_035047565.1 of Drosophila mulleri. Classification (NCBI taxonomy): domain Eukaryota; kingdom Metazoa; phylum Arthropoda; class Insecta; order Diptera; family Drosophilidae; genus Drosophila; species Drosophila mulleri. The sequence continues at coordinate 15,642,728 of JAWNPK010000168.1, forward strand.
GTAGATGAATGATACCGATTTTCCAGTTGTGTGCTGTTTTGGAGTTAAGAGATGGATAGGCGGACAGTAAGACGGACATTGCGTAAAACCAATATAATCTTTCATTTCTTGAATGAGCTTCAAAATCGGTGAATTTTTCATAATATTAATACTAGCAGCTCAGCTTGTTTATTATGAAGTTCAGATCCAATTCTATATCATTTGTACCGAAGTATTAATATTCCCTTTTTCCTCATTAATAACATTTGCCCTATGGGGAACAAAATTGGAAAGTTTTAGTGTAGTCGACTCACTGGCAGCAGTAGGACGTATCAATATATTCGACTGAAGCGAAGGACTAATCCTTTCAAAGTGCGTTAGAAATGCCACATGCTGTTCGTCGAATGCAACATTTGTGTTCAAGGACACGCCGCAGCGAGGGCTAGAAAAGATGTCGAGCAAGATGCAAGCAGTTGTGCAGCTGTGTGAGAGGGTAGCTGAGCTGAGGGTGCTGCTCATTCTAGCTGTCATCCCCTTCGCGGTGGGGGAGGGGCGGGCTGCATAGCTCGTGGCGCATGCAATAATTCAAAATAATTTGGGCAAACAATCTAAGTGGTTTAGGGGTTCCTCTCACCACTCACCCCACACACACCACACGCTCCGTCCATGTCAACGTCAACACAAGTTTGACTCACGGCCGAGCCGGAACGGCAGGGGGAGACACGTGCAGGAGTTCGCCCACCCGAGACCCGAAATTTGAGAGTATTAGAGACCGTATTCAGATAGAGTTTTCCAGCTGTTACGCGCCTTACCTGCAATGAGAGGAAAAAGGGCATTTTTGTAGTACATTTTAATTAAATTGCGCGCGGAAAGCATAAAAATATTTTTATATTGCACAGATCCCAACTTTAATGGAGCTTCCATATGGTGAACAGGGCCAATTACGAGTAGAAAAGCGCCAATCGTAAATTGTGAATCTATGGACACCGAATTTTATTGCCACAAATTGCAGGAAACATGGCCAACAAAAAGAATCAACTTAGAATGAGTCAAGAGACGGTATTTCATTGCGAGATACCCTGTACAAAGTACCAAGCCAAGTATATTCTAGATGGACAGGCCCAAAGTTATTGAAATATTTTACAAAGAGAGGATGCAGTACTTTATTTTTATTTTGTTTAATAAGAAGGAGGAGTTCACAGCTAAAGCTAACATGCTCTTTATCCAATTATTGCAATTATTGCAGGGTATGTAGGCATAGGATGCTGAGCCCCCTCACTGCTCGCTCAAATTGTTTGACAATTAAAAAAGGGAGCAATCAAAAACATTTATTATTTCTCCTTTTTTCTACTGCTGTCGCAACATTGTTGAGCGCTTAATCAACGGCACCCAAATTGTTCCGAACTTTGGCAGGCAAAATAACACACACACACACACACACACACACAACGAGGTACAAATAAAAATGTAAATATTAATAAGCGTCAATATGCGTTCAAGTGAGCGCCATAGACGAGGGGGAGGAGGTGGAGTCGCCAGAGCGAAGGCAGGCAAACAAACAAACAGCCGCGGCCACAGGGCGGATGGACGGATAGACGAACGGGCGGGGCGGTGCGGACGTTTGGCAGTCAGTCAGACAGCGGGGGCGACTGCCACACCCCATAGCCAAAACAGACGACGCCCCGGGCAGAGCTCTGGGTGAGCACCCCGAATCCGAAACGGCGTCGTTTACCACTCGGCGGACGCATTGCGGCCAGCGAACGAGGAGGCCGGGACGGGGCAGGGCAGCAGAGGGGAAGCGAGCGGGCGTGTGCAATGCGCTAATGTGAGACTAAACACGAGCCGGCGACCGAAACCGATTTCCGTCAAGGTGCCGTTAAGAAAGCTGTCGTTGGGGGTGTGTGGGACACAGTGGGACCAGGTTGACGAAAACTGGAAACTTGGAGTAAGTCAGTTTGAATTCCTAACCAGGACTGTGCTTTTTTTTTGAAGAGGGATTTCGACTTGAGGAAAACGTTGATGAATGTGGGAGATTGTATACATAATATATTTATATAAACTGTATCTATTTCGCATAAAATACATACGTATGTATTCACATTTTCGTCAATTTCCGAACCACTGTGTTTCTAACTAAGGAAGCGTCCCCTTTTTTTTCCATCGTCCTTCACACGCTTCCCACCGCCACACCAACCCAACGCTCCACAGTTCCATGACCATCGCCATCAGCTTCCCCTTTTATATAGGATAGCGCCATAGTCCTGCGTTACGTTGCGCTCTGTGTGCGTTGCCATCATCATCAGCATGAACATCAACATCAACATCATATCAACATCAAGTCATGGACTTTTGTAAAATGGAACTTTCAACACCGGAAGCAGCGTGTTGCATGTATTTATGTAGATATTAGAGTAGCAGCGGCTAGCCCAGCCCTCTCGACGGTAGACTGGTCCCTGGACTAAGGACCGAATAAAACTGAACCTCAACTCGAACCCAAACTCGAACCCTAACCCAAACCCAAACCCAAAACCTGAGTTTCGATGTTTTTGTTGTTTTCCTTCTTCCTTTTTTATAAGCGCGACTATAAACCAGATTTGGCAGAGCTCTTTACCCTAACATATTCAATACCCACTGAGTGGACGAACTGAGGGAGCTGCACAAAGGACGTGTGTGTGTAAAGGGCTAGAAGTAACAGACCCCCGGCGAAAGCCACAGTCACAGTAAGAGCCACAGCCAGAGCCGGAGCCAGTGCCGGAGCCGGAGCCGGAGCCAAAGCCAGTCAAATTATAGTCCGTGTTCGGGCTTGCCTCACGGTGAAATATGCACAGGCAGGCAACGAGTCGAGTCCGAGAGCCAAGGACGACAACGAGGACGAGGATGAAAGCGAGGGAGAGGGCGAGGGTAAACTCTGGGCAAGTAAAGAAAAGAAAAGAAAAGAAAAGAAGGAAACAGCAATTTTTTGAATGAAATTATGCATTCATAACCATCGACGAGCCATTTAAGAGGGGTTGCCATATACACTAGCGCGAAGCACAAGTAAAACAAGTAAGAAAGCTCTAGTCGAGACTGCTCGACTAGGAGATACCCTGAACCCTCCGTGCTGATGTTCCAATCATTCTGCACACATACATACACATGCATCCACCCCCACGCATAGGCCCGCGCTCTGCTAACTGCGCAGTAAGCAGCGACTGCGCTTGGGCTGCGCTGCAGTGTGGGCAATATTATGAGAATTTATTTGTTGAATAATTTCATTTGTAGACGTACAATCTAAAATCTTTCAGAACGTAATCATTATGTGTAAATGTGTGTACATTCCAAAGCACAAGTCTCTAGTACTTGATATACGTTTTTTACAAATTTGGGGCGAAGGGGGCGTGGTATCCAAAATCTGTAAATTACAAAATGTGTGTGCCCAATCTGAAGTCTCTAGGTCTAATAGTGTTCAAATTAGGCTGAAACAAGTAAGAAAGCTCTAGTCGAGACTGCTCGACTACGAGATCCCCTGAACCCTTCAAGCAACAGCCATTTCAATAATTTTTAGGGTCTCTCTGCTTACACAAACACACACATACACACGCAAACACACATACATAGACACATAGGCGCGCACGCATGGGCTGCAGTGTGGGCTTACTATGGGAACTTAATTGTTTAATAACTTTTTTTCTGGACGTACGTTCTTCATGAAACTTTCAGATTGTGGTTTTATCATTACTATGCGTATAATTGCCAAGGCTCAAGTCTCTAGTATTTGAAATACGCCTTTTACAAACTTATGGGTGAGGGGGTGGATATAGAGGTGGGGGGTGAAATTGAACAAAAATCGAAATTCTATAACGTACATATCAATCTACATTTAAAATTTGGATACTCTAGCTCTAAAGATGTAGGAGATATAATTTTGTAACTGCATTTCGACAAGGTTTTTGATCGATAAAAAAATAATGGGACGAGTTATCGATTTTTGGTGATAAACTCGATATGCGCGCTGTATATACGGTCATTTTAAAAAAAAGTTCAAGTCTCTAGCTTCTATATCTTCTGAAATCGACGCGTTCATACATACGGACGGACGGACGGACAGACAGACGGACAGGGCTAAATCGACTCAGTTCGTCGCCCTGATCAAGAATATATATACTTTGTGGGGTCTGCCACGCCTCCTTCTCCCTGTTACATACTTTTAACAAAACCATTATACCCTGATTTCCCATTTTCAATGGGTTCAGGGTATAAAAACAATATAAATTTATCGATTATCCTCGATAAAAAAGATATCGAATGAGTTATCGAAAAAATATGATAAACTCGTACTGCGTATGGTATACACGAGTATGCATACAAAATTTCAGCTCTCTAGCTCCTTTAACTTCTGAGATCGACGCACTCATACGGACGGACGGACGGACGGACGGACAGACGGACAGGGCTATATCGACTCAGCTCATCGTCCTGATCAAGAATATATATACTTTATGGGGTCTGCGATGATTCCTTCTGCCTGTTACATACTTTTCACAAAACCATTATACCCTGATTTCCCATTTTCAATGGGTTCAGGGTATAATGAGAAGAAAAGGCATGAATGCAAAAGAAGTCGAATCGCTACACACTGAAACGGCGTACAGGTGGGGTCGATTCTGGCAGAGGGTTATGCCTGAACTTAAGTCAAACGCAGCTAAAAGAGTTAAGTCTCTAATGGACTTGAGGCAATTGTTGGCCAAGACCAGCTAAAGGCTGCAAAATTTGAAGTTAAATATTGGGAAGTACTGCAGCAAACCCTTTTCAAGCCGCCTTTGCTTTGTAGGAAAAGGGACTTAAGAGTTGTGCAATTGAAATGCCTATAGAAATTGTTGAGCAACAATGATGTATGAAAGAAAACATCGACTTCGCTGAATGGACTGCTGTTGCCACTAAATATTACAAAACAAATTGTTGTTAGTGCTTTAAGCGATACATAATATAAGTCAGAATCTCTTTTCTTCCTTACGCTACTCTAATTTAAGCTCGTTTTCTTCTTTCTACCCCATGCTAGTCTATTCTCGTCTAACCTATACTACTATGTTCTATATTTTTTTGGTGCAGTCTAACATTACTCTACCCTTCTCTAGAACTAGGGCTATTGCTATTTTTCAACAAACGACTGTATAATTGAGAATTAAATCATTGAAGATTAGAAATATTTATAGACCTCAAACCTAACTAGCCACCGATCTTAATGATAAAAGATATTTCCCTGATCTGCATGGCTTTTCTTTTGTGATTGAGTATTTAGAAATACGGTATTGTGATTAACACTTATGAGTAAGGTTAAGCAGCATTGAGCTCTAAAAGGAATTGTTAAGTCGTTGGCAATATTTGGAACATAGTTTGCCTGTACTTGATATCGTATTGTTTCCCAAGTGTCTTAATTTTGAGCTCTTGTTCATTTCTAGACGTTCTTGAAGTATTTTTACACCAAACTCGAATTAGGATCTAAAAGACACCCCTAGTACTGCTTGACATTGGTATGGTATTCATGGGTTATTTATAGGTTAGGTACGACTAGCTATTGGTCACTTTAATGTTTAGTTATTAGAATGTGATGGTCAGTGAAGTCGCAGTGGTGGCCTCTTTTTAGTGCATTCGTCTGGTCAACCCTCTTTGCTCTCGTGCCACCCTTAAGCCTTTAATCAAATGCAGCAACCCTAAGCGAGGGATTACCTTTACAGCTACTGCTGCTACTGCTCCTGCTGCTGTCGCTAACAAGTTGTTATTATTTGTTGCTGGATGTTGTTTAATTTAAAAAATGTCACGCGGACTTAATACCCATAATGTGTAGCCCCTGTGCCTGTGACGTGCCTCTGCCTGTGCCTCTGCTTGTGCCTCTACCTCTGCCTGTGCTTGAATGCCTGCGATGCATCAGCAACATCAATGAAATGTGTAAGCCTTTGACTTGATGCCACTGTGCTGCTAAGGGGTTCATTCATGTGTGTGTGTGTGTGCGTGTGTGTGGCATGCAACTGCAGAAACCTGTTTGATCGAAACTTGTTCTCAAGGGTTTCGACCACTGGCCAGCGGGCAAGCCCCATGCCATGTGCCGAAATAAAACATATATACTCTCGTTCAGATAGGGGCAGAAAATCTCAATATGCATATGAGTAGTATTGAAAGGAAAACAGGGAGAAAGAGAGCGAGAGAGAGAGAGAGCGATTATGTAAGTGTGAGTGTAAGAGCCCTGTGCCGTGTCGCGTGTTTCATCATACTTTTTTTTTCTGTTGGATCAGAACTTGAGGGGGTCGAACGGTAAACGTTTTGGCGATAACATCTGCCAGGGCTTTTTGCGATTCCACTTTCAGCTCAGGGGTTGCTCATTGCATAATTATGCCATTGTCCAATGAGATTCGATATAATCTAATTTGTTGTAGCCACCAGGCCCACAGCCCACAGTCCGCAGTTCACAGTCCATAGTCCACGACCGGTTTTGGGGGTTAGTTTGTCGGCTTGTTCTTTCTTTTCGGCCAAAAGATGATGACCCAATGACCTACAAGTTGTGCTTTACCTTTCATTATTCATTTGTTGGCCCTGTGCCAAGCTGAATGCCTTCGCATAAATTATTCACTGCTGTTTATCGCGCACAGGATTACCTGGCTAACAGGCATTTGTTTCTTGCTATGCTAATGTCCCACCTGATGCTATGTGAGGTGTGTGTGCAAATAAATCCTTTAGTCTTCAGGCCTAAAGCGAACCTCATAACTTATTTGTAAAGATTCGCGGGATTCGACGACTTTTCCGACACACCTTATATCCATTATATTCCCCATTCCAGCTGTTTTCACCAGATTTAAACTTTTTATTTCTAAATTGTAATTTTTTGATATCTGTTTCTGATTCAAATCACAGTCCTCTTCTATCCCGTCTCTGTCTCTGCATCTGTTTCGTATTTTGTTTTCGGCTTTCGTGTTGGGAGTGTGACGAATGCTCAACATTTGTCAAATTAGCTATAGAGCCGATAACAGCTCCAGGGCGGGGCAGGGCAGAGGAGGGGGGCAGCGAACAAAGCAGCAGGAGATGTGTTTTCAAAGTGCCCGCAGCCAATGCAGTAATCCACTCGCTGTCAATTAATTATATTTATAGTCTCTACGCTCATGCTACGCGCTTCACTTGGTCGCTATATTCGAAAATAAACGAATTGAAGTTTAATGGAACTTTTTGATATAGATATTTCTAAATATTGATTTTAGAAACAAATATTAAAACATTACATTTTAAATAAGAATATTATTCAACTTATCCATCTTTAAATTATAATATAATTCATACTATTACATCTATCTGATTTTCTGAACCCTCAATGTTTTTAAACGGGGTTTCTAGCAAAACATAGATCTATACAAATGAATAAATACATATATTTATATACAGGCGTCTATATAATATAGACCATCCATGTGCTGTGACTGTGTGCTGTGTTTGCCTTGTTATTGAACTGAACTTGACATTTCGCACTGACATTGCTATAGGGAGGGACAGAGACAGAGGCAGAGACAGCGACAGCGAATGTTCGGAAAATGAAGATGAGGAGGGGAGAACTGGGAGAGGGTTGGCCTGTTGCGAGTTAGGCTGGATGAGCGAGTGAGCACGTGAAATAAAAAGGATAATACGAGTGCGCCGAATGCGATGAGCTTGACCCGACCCCAATCCAGCGACAGGATACGCGTCGAGCCGCCACAGGAGGCAGCTGCTGCTGCGGCTGTTGGTGCGAGGTGCTGCCTCCATATCAACCGTAGCTCGTTGCACGAGCCAAAACACTTCGGCAACACGAGCTGCGTGGAGTTGTGGCTATGCAAATTGGTTCAAAAAGGACTGAGAAATGCGTTTATGAAATTATTTGGGGGCGCTTGGAAAAATAAAACAGCACAAGTAAACCCTATGAGAGGCAACTATACGAAATACTGAAAGCTTTGTCCGACAGAGAACATAAAATATAACTGAAAACAAAAACTAAGTGTTTTCAAAGCCCATTGCGCGAATGCCTTAAAGTGCAAGCTGTGCAAATCATAAACCTGTTCAGAAATCGTAAATGTTATTGAAAACTGACAAATCAACCCCTCGGATGAACGAGAAGAACTGTAGAACTCACTTTGAAGCTACAGCAAATACTTTAGGCCCCAGTTAAAGCTATAATAAGTTAAACATCATCTACAGTTCGCCCAGGTTCCTTCGATCTTAAAGGAGTTACTTCTGAGCTTATCTGAACGCACCGTGGTTGGTGGTGCATCCGGGTGGGGCGGTTCGCTCAGGCTGCTCGCAGTTTTTCCTATAGCCAAGAGCCAAGAGCTGCCATTTTACGAACAGAATGTAGATTATCTTTCAGATGAGATCTGAGATGTGCGTGTGTTGCCTTGACAGTTGGAAAGTTTCAATTTGCTGCTTTTAGGCTTCAGATTTAGATAATCTCCCCTCAACGGCTTCAAGGATAGATGCGACTTGTGCACAGCATCTGTTGCTAGATCTGAACACTCTTGATGCACTAGAACTACTGCATAGTACCGAATAATACAATATATAACTTACTCAATACATACAAAGTGATTCAGAAAAATTAAATAATTTATTAGTATTAGCTATATAGGATTTTATGGCCCTATGTATGTATGTATATTGCTTTATATACAAACACATACATAGAAATATCTGTAGATCCTATTTCCAATTTCCACAATCGACTTTCTCCTTTGTCGACGAAATGTTGATAATGTGAGGAGTTACTGTTCTTACTAAAACCTTTCTGTGTTATTTAATTACCCTGTCCTCTTTCTTTCTCTATGTATGTAATATATAGAAAGTGATATCTCTTCACTTCACATGTTTTGCTACCCATTGCTCCTCTTTTTTTTATCCTTTTTCTCAGCTAACAAGCTTATAAAGCTGGGGCTGCTATTTAGGCCCATTTAATTGCTGGCTGAACTTTTTCTGTGGTCGGGAGTTCTTGCTCCTCCTGCTGCTATTTCTCCTCCTGTTTCCTAGCCTAGCCGATGTGTTTAACCGTGTTAAGTTCTCGCCCGCAACTTGTCGCCTGCTCATTAGCAGCCGCATTCCCATTCGCATTCACAATTGCAGTAACAGTTACACAAACTCACACGCACACAGCAGCACACACATACACTTGGGTGTGTGTGTGTGTATACACGGATAAAGAAAAGGGATTTGAGTTCTAGTTCGGGGTCCTACCTCAAGCTGAAAAGGACACGGACGAAAGGATTAAGGAGCAAAGCCAACAATGCATTAAAAAGCTGGCGTAGCAAGCACTTTACAGTTATGTGAAAAGATATTAAAATAATTTTATGACAATTAACAGAAAAAGTATAAGTCATGCAGTGGAATAAGCCTGCATGGCCCCGTCTCTCTCACTCTCTATCTTGTCTAAATATATATATATATACAGACATGTATGATATCTGTCTGTTCTTCTGTCTGTCTAACTGTTTGAACTTGGGAACTTGATTTTGCGTAAGAGTGCCAGGCAAAAGGACCAAAAACACCAACAACGTGCAACATCTGTCGCTAAGTACAAACTGTCATACACACAGAGACTGAGAGACAACTATAGACAGAAGGGACAAGCGGACAGGCTGAATGACAGGCTGGGACATACACACACACATACATAAATATGTATACACATATATTTATATATATGTACATATATATAGACATACATACGTGGCTGTGAGTCCTGGAACCGCGTGCCAGCGACTCCTCTTTAAATTTTGCTGACTGCGCGCGCAGCCACATGAACTGGCAGAGGACGTGCTGGCTGGCTTTAAGCCAGTCTCCTATATATGTATGTAGCTCAAGTGGCTGAGAAAACGGAAGTTAGGCAAGAAATTAAGTATTTCATTTCGGCAAAAACCAAAAATGGAAAAAAAAAATTGAATAAGAAAAACTTTAAAAGCCACGCCAAATGGCTGGCGAAGGCAAAGGGACATGGCACATGGGAATTGGAGTGGGACACGCAATCGGGCAGCGGCAGCAGCGGAGCGGACTGCCAGCGGGTTGGCGGGCTGGCGGGCTCTGGCAGCGTGAGAACATTTTCATGCAGGATATTTTAGCGGCTGCTCATCAAGAGTTGAACACACCCTGGTGGGAAGTTTGCTACCCTATCAGACCAACACAAGCACGCACACACACACACAAACACACGCTCGCACTCACACTTGAGTCGCACGTCGCTCTCTCGCTCTCGCTCTCATCGCTGCAGCTGTGTGATTATGAAATTTCCCAGTATTTTCGGTACACTTCCGTATTCACGCACTGCACATGCGCTGCCAGAGAGCGCGAGAGCATTAAAAACAGATAGAGAGAAAGAGAGAGAGCGCAAGAGTTCTCCCAAAAAATACTGGGCTATCACTTTATAGTTGTTGTTGTTGCTGTTGCTGTAGCTGCTGCTACTGCTGCTGCTGAAGTGCACTTCACTAGCTGGGCAAACACACACACATATATGTGTGCATGTATATGTATATGAATATGTATATTTATATATACATATAGCTATATGTATATATGTTTGGCATGCTATAGCGCTCGTTTTTTTCCTGGTTGGGGGTGTTATGTATTTTTTACAAGTGTTTAGTCAAATTCTCGTACTCTGTCAGTGGGGGAGCGGCCCCTCTTGGTTACCACGCGTGGTGGAGTTTAGGTGGGGAGCAGGGCAAGGGTTTGTCGGGAACGTTTTGTTTACAAACGTGAGGTAAAAAGTTCGAATGAAAATCCAGCAGAGAGAAGCATTTTATATGGAAATTGATTTTCGCTGTGGCCAAGCGAGTCGGTGGAGATAAAACAGGCAAAACCTCGCTATATAAGCTGAAGATAATAGAGAGTAACCCATCCCGCACTCTTTTCCCTCCTTTTCCAAAGCAAATCGAACCGTAAACAAAGCGTTAGAGTTTTGGGAGTCTTTTCGAAGATGTTTCCCAAGCAACAGCTTATAGTCAAGTGATAAGAGCTAGTCGATGGCTTAGAAATAGAGAGTGAGAATCAGAGGGAGCGTGAGAGGGAGAGATGGTGCGGTAGATGAGGTATGAAAGAAAGAAAGAAAGGGAGAGAAATGTTGGTAAAGAAGCTTCGGGAAATATTTAAATAACTGATAAAGTAATGTAAAATCAATTCAAGCTAGTCGATCGCGTGCTTGAGTTACTTAACAAACTTATTTCTTTTAGGATATACATATGTACATATATTAACACTACTTTTGATACTCGTTATATCAACAGACTGGTTGAATATTTGTAAATCTCCATTTTGTATATAGCCCAACTACCAAAATTTGACAACGCGTTTTGACTGAAGTATTTCCCATCAGTTTTTTCTATAAAATAAAACCTAACTGTATACGTAAATCTGTTATTTTCTTGACAATTTATTGGCCTTTGTTCCGCTTCGATTATTTTGCTCTCGTATTTCACATTGAGAGTCGCTTGCTTGACTGATCTTTCAAGTGTTTTTTTCATTTTTCCTTATAGAAGGCAATAGAGATCATCTAAAAACTGCCCGTGAGTAGAATTGAAGCTGATCTCAATTATATAACACTCATCGATTAGCTTCCAGTTCGTGAAACTTGAATAGACGAGGTAAAGCTCTCTTTCCCTTTGCCTTTGCTCCAGGCACGGGTTGGGGGGCTCAACCACATCCTTACGTGCATCTCGAGAAGCAATCTTAATAGCCTTTGCAGACAGCGACAACAGATGATTGACAAAGAAAACCGCAAGACATATTTAAATAACTGTGCAAGGGCCATCCCAAGACTTGTCGTGGCCCGAACCGAACAAAAAACAGGATCAGAAAGAGAAAAAAACAAAAAACAGATGATTGCGCAGCAGCAGCAGCAAAGCAAACCAAACAAAACAAAAGGACAGATCAAGGTGAGGCTTGAAGAAACAGCTGTCAAGAATTGAGGACAAGCGGCATATGATTGCTGCGGTGGCTTGTTGCTGCTGCAACAGGCTGCAAGGTGCAAAAGAAAACTTCAGCCAAGGGGAGGCACAAGCAGGCGAGCTATTCGCTCGCCGGCATTAAACAGAAGCAGAAGCGGGCATTATAAGCGATCTTTCCTGATTATTATGTTTGGGAGCAGTCGGTGAGCTCTCCACATTACAGGTAGCTCAGGTAAACCTGCATGATCTGCTCTCCCTCCCTCCCTCTCTCTCTCTCTGTCTTTCAGTTCGTCCTCCTCGTTTACCTCCGTATTGATCGGCTGCCGGCCTGTTGAGCAGCTGTCGTTAATGAGCTGTACCCTGGGCTTCGCAGCCGCGTAGGGGTTGCTCGGCCATCAGCCAGCATTTCGTATCTAATTTTCTTTCTTTCCTTTCTGCCTGTTGTTTGCAGAGCAAATGCAATCTCCGCACACACATCTAATCTTTATTGACGGCGTTCGGCTAATGCTATGGAAATTCTATTTGTCAAACAAACAATTTCGTTTCATTTCGTTTCGCTTCGTTTCTAGGTTTCACGACAGCACTATAAATGGCTCAGAGCCTCAAGTTCTTTATAGCTATTTATTTGGTTGTGCATGTGTGAGTCTCTCTGCAGGTTGCCTTTCTTGTTTGTGGCAGGTACGTGCATTGCTGATCCTCAGCAGCTGAACATGCGAGGTTTACAAAGAACTCGTCTCGCCATAAGGTCCGTTCGCACTCGCTCTTTCTCTCTTTACGCATTACAAATGCAGCATGATGTGGGTTTGGTGATAAAAAGGATTTTCGTGTTTTTCATACCTTGTTCTTTATAATGAAGGTTGGACTCTTGTTTGCTTTAATCGTATCAGAGCATCTGCTCTTCGGTGTTTTCCCTTTTCAATGTTTTCCTTATTCACGTAAGATCTTGAGCAGAAGTCTTATGGAAGTCCAGAACTTAAACACTTAGAAAGTTTTTGATCTGTTATTATACCCTGAATCCATAGATAATATGAAGTTCGAAGTGTTATGGTTATTTATAAAAAGTGTTTTAGATGTAGAAGGAGGCGGGTCTTGCCCATCAGGACGAGGAATTCAGACGACCTAGTCCTATCCGTATATTGGACCGTCCGATCTCGTAAAATCGAAGAGCTAGAGACTAGAAACTTCAAATGCGTAATCGTACTACTTTAATCACCTAAATACTTCTAGCTGAAGGTCAATCCACAATGCGGCAAAACAGTTATTACACAGTTCTTTTATACCCTGGCAACTGAACCGGCATTTAATTCTCGGGATCTTCCAGTTCACGGCACAATTTCTATTGCCAAAGAATTTCAAAAGTGCGTCAGGAATGTGGAGCGACTAAGCTTCTTGCAAAGGACTCACAAGGTTTTGGCTTTCAATATGTTTTTTGTCGCCGCTAATATCGAAAAGACATTCGCTTCCCATTGAGATAAGTAAGCTCGATATGTATTGAGTTAATTTCGTTGGAGCGGGGCTGGCGGAGTAAGAGGCGCGTGTCAATTTCCCGTTGATTAGCGCAGTGCTGCTTCGACTGCGAACCCAACTCAAACTCCGACCCAAAAGACTTTTCTCAGCCCGGGCCGAAGACCTAAACACACAAACACACAATATAGCAAACACTTACAGTAATCTCACCCCAAACAGCAACAGCAACAGCACCACCAACATCACCAGCCGCAACAAAAACAACAATAACAACAACTACAACAACAGCAACAACAACAACTTCCCTGTTTGCACCCACCGCCCGCTCCACGTTCAGCGCTGAACGCGTCGCTTGCGCATTAAATGCGATTTTAATCACTTTCCGTTTTGTCACTGACGTGTGACTGAAAACTGAGAGAGCAACTGCGAACAAACAGAGCTGCTAGGAACTGAGAACGACAGAGAGAGAGAGAGAGAGAGAGAGAGAGAGAGAGAGAGAGAGAGAGCAGAGTCGTGGATCACGGAAAAGACAGGAACCGCTGCTAACTGCCAAATGGCACCGAATTCCTCTGTTCCGCCTTCTCCGCCATAGGCTCAACATAACTCAAGTCGTTGCCTGTCTTCGCAGTTTTTTAAGAGCTTGCAAAGAAGCTCTACCGACGTGGTCAGTCCACATGTGACACGCATATAGAGAGGAATAATATAATGCGTAATGTTAAAATTATTGTCGACATAAGTATGTTCTTCACTATGCTCATTAGACAGTTCATAATTCAATATTAATTCCTTGATTGCTTAAAATCACTGGTTGGACATTTTAGTACAGAAGAATTTGATGAAAACGAAAAGCGGAAAATGCTAGAGCCATATAAGTTTACTCATGCCCGTTTGTTTGTGGACCAGAATTTTCATCGCAATAGCCGTACGGATGCTATAATCGATATCGTTTCTATCGCATTCTACTGTATTTCAAATAAATGATCGCAGAAGTCTTTAAGCTCATATTTGTTGAGTTTCTTCTCCTTCTAATTCCATCGCTAGATTTTATTGATTACTAATTTCTTACATACTTTTTGGATTTACATATATACACCTTATTTCTTTCAATGGAAAAACTAAAATGCATATTTTTATTTTTAAATGCTATATTAAGTTATCTTAGTGTGTTAAATAAAATCAATTCGTTGATTGAAAATAATAACCTTTGGCATGTTTTATTCAAATTATTAAAAAAGTGACATTAATTTTCCTAGCCAACAACAATTAGAGAACTTATCATCATAAAAGATCAACGTCATCTATTTATACGTCACTCGAATACTCGTCTCTACTCCAACTAACCGTTCGTCATGAAGAGAGTCTGCTGCTCTTAATATTTTCTGCTCTCGTTTCTGGAAAACGATTTAAAGTCTAAAGCAATATGTCTTTAGCATTGTGATCTTTCCTAATGCATATCTCCCATATCCTTAAGAGTATTCCATCTTCGGCAGTCCAAGGAGAAATGCTTTTCCTCTTGTCCTTTCGACTTTACTCTCATATAATTTTATTTAAATATTCACACATAAACTTTGTCATTCGGCCCTCGGGCAAGGCCTCGCATTCTAGCAGCCTAGATGTCAGTCTGTCTGTCCGTTTGGCAGCGTGAAAATGTGGTGCTCCTTGCTGTTTTTCTGGTCTTTGGCTCAGCAAGTTAATGTAATTTTTATGCTGATTGCAAATTTCCACATTTCCGGATGCCGAGCTCTGCGACAGGAGACAGGAGACAGCAGTCTGAGAACTGAGAACTGAGAACGATTTGCCTTTCGGTTCTTTGTCATGGTATTAAAAAGGGGCCCAAGCGTATGTGTGCGCCCATATTGTGGGCTCCTGATTATGATGTTTACTGTGGGGCTGTCGCTAGGGTCTCGCTCGCTGTACGCCGAGGATCTGGGCTTTGTTTCACATCGAGCGCGCTTAAATGCTCGGCCTTTGTTTACTTCGCGCGTTACGTTTTAATCAGCGGTATTAATTTAATTTAATTTGATTTAATAATCCGGCGGCTACACGGAGCACATGTGGTGAGGCAGCTGAAAGGACTCGCCGCACTGCAGCTGCTAAGTATGTCTAAGTGGTTCCCATTGTGGTCCGAGCAGTTCGTATGATCTATTGTGTGGTCGAGTGTGTTTTGGCCATTGTCGGGGACTTGCTCATTAAAAATAATAGGGGGAGTGAGAGCAGGAGAGAGTGAGTGAGAGTGAAAGAGCTTCATTAAGAGTATGCCCTGTAATGATAACGGATTCCCTGGAGCAGGAGCCCGACTCGAGTGGGCTTACGGCGAGCCTAGCCAGATGCCTAGACAAATGGTCAGGCACTTGGCAAACTGAATGGATTTCGCGTTTTAATGCAATCACCGTCTGAAGAGTTGCCAAATTGAAAGTCCTATCATTATCAAAGGAAGGAAACGAGTTGTTCAGCTTTCTATACTCATTAAATATTTATATCCAAGGATGACGAGCTGAAGTCGGTTATACATTTAACTCTGCCTTCACTCTTTCTGATATTTTGAAAGATTAATTACGAATTTAATAGGACAGCTTTAACAATTTTCCTATAACTTACTATAAATTAAAAAAAAAACTACACTTTTTCTTTATTTCCTCTTAAGCGATATCAGTATTCTCCATATTTATTTTTCAAGAGGAGCGAATTTCAAATTTCACATTTTTAAGAATAATCAGAAAATACTTGGTTCTTTATTTCGTCTTACATTATCTCAGTATTTTCTGTACTCAACCTTTCCATAATATATTTGTAATTAAACAGATTACTCTATTATCTATATTATAATGCGGATATTATATAATAAGGTTAACTTATAGATAATAAAAATATTATTTTAGAAGAAACCATTCCATAAAATAACTTCTCATTTATAAAGCTCAGCTCTCACTTTACATTCGCTAAGCATATTTAAATGCTTTAAAAACAAATAGAGTGTCAATCGATTGCTAAAATATTTCAATTCCATTTAATAAAGACATTTTTGATATCAATTAAATAAACATCTTCTTATGACACTTTTTGAATCAGATTTGTTCGCATTTCGTGCATGTTTCATTCATTTCTTAGAAAGCTTTTCAGTCCTTCCATGGTATTCCAATTAAAATCTTCGCTTTTGCCACTCAATTCAATTCACTTGGTTCATTTAAGTCGCTTCGGCCACTTACTGAGAACTCCTTTGAGCATTAACCCATCAAATGCTTTGGCCCCAAATGGGGAGCAGTTTACTAAACTTTGCCGCACTGTGATATAATTTAAATGAATTTTCATTTTCATTTTGATTCTGATTTAAATTTCTAACTAGCATTTAGGCAACACTTCAAAGGTTTCAATTACAACAACAACAATTTACAGACCCAGGCCGCCCCGAAAACCAATACATCCTGTACGACCCCGACCCCGACCCCGACACACACGCACACGCACACAGATGCTACCTCATGGATTGGCCCCCAAAGTCACGCATACATACTTACATACATATATACATATATTGTATATATAGCGAGAGACATACCCATATATATACGTACATATTTATATATACACACGCCCACACGCACCGACATAAAAATAATCAAAAATGGCATATAAACAAACACGACGACGCGAACTAACGACGCACAGTGGGCAATTTCCATGAAAAGGCGAACACAAATGCTGATAACTAAGTATAATATATTGTATATACAAAAAACTGTTTTCTTTTTTAATTAAGAGTATTATTGAAAAGTTATATTTGAAATAAAACAATTTTTATTGAATTAAAACGAATATTGAGAGCTGTTATATTACAGAAAATTAGCAGTTAACTAAACAAAAAAAAAAAAACATCTAAGTAAAACTAAAAAAGTCCTCTAGTAGCTCTGCCAGAAAGGAGTTGCTTTAAAGCAAATATATAAAATGAAATTATTTTTATTTAATTGAAAACGTTACTGAAAACTTTATACATATTTAAAATAAAGTCACGAAAAGTCCACTAGCACTTAAACTTATCTTTAGATACTAAGCTATTTCGATAAATTATGCAATCTGGTCAGTTCTTATATTCTCATATGTATATATTCTATATACAGAGAGTTTTTTTTCAACGTAATATTAATGTAATATTAATAGAAACTGAAGAAGTGTAAATGTTAAGTTTTAGATATTATACTTAACCACAAAAAATATGAAGAAGAATCAACAAATTTATACGTTTTATATATCTACATACATATATACAAATTTGTTTTTCTGAATCGTTTTCATATTTTTACGTAGCGTACATTTAAAATTAGAGCATAGATTTATCAGCTAGATAAGAGTGAAGCAGCTCCACTGTGCAGCCTAGTCGGGTGTGTGGAGAGTTTGTGCCGTGACTTCCACTGCTCGGTCTGCCTGCTGACTGCTGCCTGTTAGCCAGCCCGCCAGCCAGCCAGCCAGCCAACCAACCAGCCAGCCAGCCAGCCATTCAGCAAGTCAGTGGATGGTCCCTGCTATCCTTTCCGCCCTCTGGTTGCCCTGGCGCCTTATTTTAGCTACCTTTTGGCAGCTCTTAGTGCTGCTCTGCCCTGTGCTGGGCTCTGTTCTGTGCTGTTCTGTTTGCCTGTGTGTGTTTGTGTGTGTGTTTGTTCAAAATGTTAAAATCCTGTTTATTGGATTCAATGGTTTGTTAATTGCCAATTTCAACTCGTTCTACCGTCACCACCCGTCACCCGTCAGCAGTACCTCTGCCTTTTGCCGTCTTTGGCCTCCACCTGCGTCTCGGCCTGGCTCATCGATGCCTGCCATAATAATTTCCTGGCTATAAAATTCATTAGACCAACGACCACCTGTAAATGTCGCCGTCGCCGTCGCCGTCGCCGTCTCGTATGTCTGGCTTGTGTTCCGAGGGTCTCACTGGCAGCTACCGTTATGTGCGGCTCTTATACATTTGCCAAAGAGAGTGTGTCTGTGTGTGTGCTGGAGTGCAGACAGTCGCAGGTTGCCATGAAATGTGCCTCGAAATGTCGCTGGTGTCGTTAAATTAGGCACGAGCTGGCATCAACTTTAATGCCAATGGTCTAACGAGTGCCACATACCCGCATACCCTATGCCGCGTGCGGCGGCTTAACGAGGTATCTGCATTAGTCGAGGCCGTTGTATATCGTAAATAATCAGCATAAGCTAAGCGCTGCATCAAGATCTAACCGCGTGATTTTTATGTCCATTCAAATTAAGAAGTTACTTGAGCTCAAATTGATATCGCCGTAAAAGTTTAAGTTTTTTTCTTTCTTAGAAACGCTCTTCAGGAGATGGGCAAGGTAATAATACTTGGGTATCAAGTTTTATGCGCTCAGGTATGTGAAGATGCAGCTCTGCAATTTGCTTAAATTAAGTTCATATAACCGTATCTTGGGTATCTTAATGGAGGTGAAATATTTAATTTGCAAGGGAAAGTAAACAAGCAAGCAGGAGAATACTACGGGAAGTTATAAAATAAATATTATATATGTATATATATTTTCTATTAAGGATTTTGATTTAATATATGTATCCTTTAATTTTTGGATCCAGAATTGAGAATTGGTATTCGATTTAAAAATGTTTCGTTAAAAAGTATGTGAGAAGCGTAAATACGGATCCTAAACCAATTATACATATATCCGTATATGTATATTAATTTATCGATAACTATAAGTATATATGTATATATCTTATCGCAGCAACTTTAATAAGAAAATCTTTTAGAATTCTATTCACAATTGTTGAATGTTCCATAAAATACTTAGATAATACAGAAATCAAATAAAACTTATGCTCAACTTGAAAAGCCACCCTCGTATTTACACACAAAAAAACATTGCTTTGGAATTCTATTTCTAGAAATACAATCGATTTGTCACTTCACATCAATTTGTTAGACTGACCATGCAATGAGTAAATTTAAATGTGTGCTTTGGTCTATTTGTAAATCTAAAGTCAAGAAAATATCACAGTATGAGAAAGATATCAGGATGATAACGAATCAAGCATCAATGGTGACTAGAATTCAGTTGGGATCTTTAAAGTGAGCTTTCGGTTGGTGTATTAGCACAGTGGAGACATTAAATCAAAAATATAATTTTTATACGAATCATGTCAGATAATTCAATTTCATTTACAATTCTCAATGAGTTATAGCTGCAAAGACTTGTAATGCCCGAGTGCTGCATCTGAAAGCAATGATGGCTTCTGGTGGCCCAGTCCCCAGTTCATTCTCACAACAGACTCATTGTGAAATGCTTCGAGCTATCTTTATGGAGCCCACGTGATTGCTCGAATCTGCCAAACGGTTATCAGCAGCTGTCATCTTGCCGGTTAACAAGCGACACTCTCAACTTCAGATACTCACGCATACAAGTGTGGCTGTCAGCTACCAAAGAGCTGCTCAAGAGGCTCAGGTGGCACACCCACACACCTACACACACACAGACACACACACACAGGGGCGACTGCTGTCTGGTGTCGCATTTAATTCAATTGCACTCACAACAAATAAAAGGAAAGAAGAAAAGCTGAAGGAAAGCGAAAAAATCGCTACAATTGCAGAAAAATTGAGAAGAAAATTTCCAGTGCCGTTTGCTGACAAACAAAAGCGCAGCAGCAACAGCAGCAGCAGCTGCAGCCAAAAAAGAAAGTGGGCGTAAGTGGTGATAGGGGGCGGGGCTGATGTATCGCCAGCCAACGGATATGTCACGCGACGCAGGATATCAAAGCGTGACAGGAGCTGCTGCCAGAGATGACGATGATAATGATGTAAAGGATGCGGATGATGAGCAGAATGATAATGACGAAGGAAACTCACGCACTTGAGAAAAGTTTTGTGTGCTTAGAATATGGCAAACTCGCTTACGGAGGGAACACGTTAAAGTAACACATGAACACATACGTTTACTCACACGCACACATACACACATATAGACACATACAGACGTACACTTGAACAAATTTGAATTGACATCACATTTCCGCGTCGATGATACCGAGCGACGCGACGCACGTGCCGCACTGACAAAAAGTCTCCCCATTCATTCGCTCGCCCTTTCTTGTTGCTCCTAGCTGTTGCACGACATTTGCATGCCACACAGCGAGAAATACTAGTGCACAACAATTAAATTGTTGCATAAGAAATAGCAAGAGAAGGACAAAGAGAGAGGGAGAGAGAGAGAGAGAGACAGAGAGAGATATGGGCAATGTATCGTTCAATTTAGTTAATTCTATTTTCGCTGAGTGTAGTTGGGGCATTTCTTTGTTATTGAGTTAGTCGTATTTTCGCTGAGCGTAGCTTGGGCATTTCTTTGGTATTTACTTGGTCTTTATGCTCGGTCCGTCGTTCTCATTTATCTTTTAAACATTTTTGCAAAATTTTTGCACATGCCAAGCGCTGCGGAAATGTCAGGGAAATGCATGGAAAATGCTTTTATAGATCAATTCCTCAATGCTCTGGCTGACAGCTGTAGTAACAATATAAACACTTCCGCTCCTGGCCACGACTAATAGATTACTCACACATACAAACACACATCTCTCTCTCTCTCTCTCTCGCTCTCGTTGTCTCTCTCTCTTTCTATTAGATGTCTGTCTGCCCTCGTTTGCCTCCGCCCCTGGAGATTGTCTGCCATCAATTGCCAAATAATGTTGAAGCATCAAATATTTAAAATGCCTCGACTGAGATTGTTTTTTTCTGTTTTTTTTTTCTTTTAAAGCTTGTGGGGTCAGAGGTTAAGGGGCAGAGACTGCTTGCATGCGACATAACATGTTGCATTTTTAATGCGAATTTTACGTCAATCTGTTGTTTATTTTGAGCTCTGTGCAAATATATTTTAAAGCTTACCTTCGAGCGTTTATATCCAGGCAATATTTATGCCAAAACAATGGACACAACAAACTATGCGCAAGGGGTGAAGATGTTGTGGGGAGGGGGGCGGTGGTTCAGCTTGTTTGCTAGGTGTGAAAGGTGTGGAGCATAGCAAAAATGCCAGAACAGTTTAACAGTTTAGCAGAAGAGGACCAACAAAAATCTAAACATTTGACTTGCAGGCTCCCAGGCACGTGCAACAGGAGGGCGTGCGGACGTAAGGGGGGAAGTAACGGGGGCGTGGCTGCACAGCATGAATGAGAAAACAGAAGGCAACTGACTTTTGGCTTGCAATGTAGCCAGAGGTAAAGATTTGCTAGATAGGAGAGCGTGTAGTCAACAGGGCTAGCCAAGGCATACACACACACACATGCAGATATCCTGCACACACACACACACATACACGCATGCCTTGGGAGTGAACAAATTCTGTTTTCTTTTTTCCTGCTGCTGCTGCTCGTTTTAATTTCTTTTGCAATTTTGTCTGCTGCATATTTTCACACTTTATCGTCACACTCGCTCAACGCTCAACGCTCCCGCCCCCTGCCCCCGCTGTGTGTTCACTCTGCTAGGCTAGCCCTAGGCAATCCACCCCTCAGCCAGCCCCAGCTTGTTTGTTTGCTCGTCTGTCTGTCAAATGAATTATTTGCATAGTTTTTGGGCGCAGTGAGCGTCAAATGATAAAGCTCTCTCGTCTCACCATTCGAATGCGCTTCATTCATTCATTTTTACAGCCATTTTCCACCCACTTTTCCCCGTTTCCCAGCTCGTTTTTTCCGCATTTTCTATGCGCGTTTTTGGTAGGCTAAGCACGGATTTTCTACGCCCATTTCGCCGACATCGTGTAAATATTTATTTGCCGCCCGAATAAGTTTTAAATATGTTGACAGGCGGAAGCAAATGCAAATTCGCATTCAAATGCAGCCGCAGCGCCTGCCCCTATGCAGCAGATTCAATAGATTTTCCTGCACTTTCCCCATTTTCCAGCGGCCTCCTGCGACTGCTAATCGCGTGTATTACATCTTTTTGATATAGATATACAAACTACAGCCTGAGCGTGTGAGTGTGAGCGTGCCAGCCGCGAAAATCCGTTGCCAATTGCAGTTTTGAGCAATGCAAATAAATTGAACAATTTCTGACGAGCTCTCGCGATGAACGAGGGGGGAACAAGGAGTGCGATTAGCGATTGCTATGGTAATACCTAAGCTCGCCTTGGGCGCTTTGCATTCGAAAAGGCTGAGTATTCGTTTCGAAGTACACTATGCTGATTGTAGAAGGTTCAAGTTGAAACACAGAGAGTAATTATTGTTTGTTTTCAATTATTATCTGACTTGATGTATTTTAATTTACTATTAAATTTTATTGATAAAATAAAAATACTCTAATATATGTAAAGATTAAAATATGAGAAAAGTTTCGTAGAAAGATCTATACTTGTGTATATAAACAAATCATTTATCATATCAAGTGGGCTACTTACTTATTTAGTTGAATTTAGCATAAATTGTTTTAATTTGCGAGTTTCTGTTACTTGCTAGATTTCAGTTACTTGGTAGTCGAAAAACCCTATAAAATATATTAGATTTACTTGCGTATAATGTTTGATTATATATTTTCAACGAGCCTACATATTACTATTTCCATATACTAGCCTATTACTCAGAAGACGGAGATATATGAGGTTTTATAGAAAAAACAATAAAGCAGAAGTTAAGAGAGAGGTTGTCGACGACTCAAGGCGGCTATTTGAGAAATATGATATTCAAGAAATCATAGTCAACAAATCTACATGAACCAAAAAAAAAAAAAAAAAAAAAAAAAAAAAAAAAACTAAATAAATAAATAATATATTTTTACCAACATACAAAAAATTGTGTTTTCTTTGATTTAAAAAAAGGCCGTTGAATATGGGCGAAATTGCAGGGTTACTAGATAGTTAAATATGGACATACCGGAAGTTTTTTGTTTTAATTCAGGATTTCAGCAAATTTTGCATAGTTTTCGATAGTTTTTAATGGAAACTCAAATATTTGTTGAGCACATTCATAGATTGTTGAGCATGAAGACGTCTGAAACACAGTTATATAAAGGGACTCTCGGCTATACGCCGTACACTACCGTAAAAGCTCTCGTCAATTGCACTACAAATTTCCACTGTTTTTTTTGCGTATCCAACTGCAGTTAATCTCAATAGCCGACGCTTTTATTAGCTTTTGGCAGCGCCTTTCAACACGTGCCTAATCAAAGCGGACGGAGCCCGTATAGCATGTACTTGAAACTGAAAGCTGACAGCTGTGGAGGCTGAGGGGGAATCCTTTCATGCAACAGACCTTGCCCTTAGATGGCACTTGAGCTGATGGCCAACGCGAACTATTTTGCGCCAAGTTGATTAAAAACATTGCCCAGCAATGAACCGGCCAATGGCCCAAAAAAGAGTAAAAGTCGAGTCGAAATGCGCCGAAAATAAATGACTTTCATTTAGCGTCCGGCTTTGTGCAGCAGGCTGGGAGCCGGTTGCCGGCTCAGGGACAAACTATGGCCACGCCCCTCCTTTTCACTCCCGCCCACAAAGGGCCGACAAACTTTTCAAATAGACATTTTCAAAGGCAAACTTTTTTATCAGCAACAACAGCAGCCGCTCTAGTCGGAACTGGAGTCAGATCTAGAGCCCGAGCTGTAGCCGCAGACCGTAGCAGTCCGCAGTTCGTCGGCCGGAAGTTTAGCTATGCCGGTTGTAACGGATTGCGGTATTTGAGGAGTGACAGAGAGGGGGAGAGAGAGAGAGAGAGCTGCTGGAAAACTGCTGCACTGCTTTTTTCGTACTGCGGGCTTAGTAGAGCCTTTTCCAGAGGGCGACGTCGAGCCGTGCCACAGCAGCCTGTGCACAATTTATGATGTACGACAATGCAATAGAGATGAGCTGGGAATTACGTAGAGCCCTTGTTACGGCGGACACAAGGACCAGCTATAGTTACCGTTTGATGAGCGTGCAGTTCTAAGTGAATTGTAGTCTTGTGAGAAGTTGCTAAATAGTCCTCCATAGTTTATATTATTTAAATATTTTATCTAATACCCATAGAACTATATAGTATTTTAATAATTAAAAATTAAAATAAAAGTATTATGTCTTGCTACACCCGTATAAATAAATTGACTGGGAATTATTTACTCATGTACTGATTTTAGCTCAGGTCTTAATTTTCTGAAACATCTATGAGTATTCCATTCTGTATTCAGCTCGTTGATCAAAGATGTGATCAGTTCATGAGTTTACCTAAAGCTCATCCAAGTTTTTTGCTCGTCTTTTTCAATAGATGAATGCACTCACGCATACGATTCAGGTTTTACTCACGAACTTTGCACATCTCTAGCACAGAACTAGCCGCTGGTCGTTGGAGCTCTGTTCAGACGGAGTATGGGGGTTTGCGAGCTTTTGCGACACCCGCATTTATGTGTGACTATTTGGTTTATTTCAAATACAATCACATTTACACGCACACACACACTGAGAGTAGTGGTGCACACACATTTAGACACTTAGTGGTCTTTATTGGTTTGGCTGCTGCTGTTGTTGTTGTTGTTGGTGTTGTTGTTGATGTTGACCGGGCTAGTGGCACCCACAGTCGCCGCTTGTGCGGTTGTTTTGGTCATCTCCGTCGTTTTCATTTTGCGTTCTTTTTTTTTTGTTTTGCACAACGAAACCTTTTTCCTGCATTTCATTCAATTTGGTTTGCAGGCAACACACACACACACACAGACACATATATATAACCATGCCATTATAGTTTATGTAGTTTGCGGTCACATTTGGCCTGGCCATATGGGTTAGCCTAGAAGTGGACTGCAAATGACATTCCCAGTAGATCTCTTAACCCGTCAGCCCTTCCCCTCGCTCTCTCTCACTCTCTCACTCTCTCACTCTCTCACTCTCTCTCTCTCTCCCTCTATCACTCTAGCACACAGTTCTTCAATCGAGTGCTAATTTTAAATGTATATGGATATTTTATTGCTGCCATTAGAGTTATTAGACAAGAGGCTGCCATAGGATTTGCTGCTGGATTTGCTTAAGTGGCTGCAGACACTTAAGAGCCCCAAAGGGGTCGAAAGGCGAGGCAAGCAACTTGCAGAGTTTGTGGGCGGGAACGGGAATGGGAATGGGCATGTCAGTGGGAATGGGAAATGTTTATGTAGAGAAGCTGTGAACTTCGTTTGCATAGAGCTGATTGCCTAAGCAAACGAAAAGGGTGCTGAGATCCGCAGATGAAAGACGGCATGATTTCTGAATAAGATAAAATGGACCATACATAAGAAGTCTTTAATATATAGAACCATATTAAAGACTTCTTCTGTATGATCAATTTTATTTTATTCGTGTTCGTAATAATTTTAAATGTGAAATTGAGTTGAGTAATCAAGTTCGCTTCTATTCGTTCCACGTCATTTCACATCTTCAATCTGTTTCTACAGCTTTCAATCTTCAAGTCGGAAGTTTGGGATTCTTTCAATATGTTGTCTAATGACACTTGGGCATTGTTCAGAGACTCGATGATATATATACGCAATCGCATAAGTCATTTGCGCGCTATCAGCGCGAAGGGCTGGCCATGACCCAAACCTGTACCTGAACCTGAACCTGAACCTGAACCTGAACCTCGGCCTGAGCCAGAGCAGGAAACCTGTGAGCCTGGGACCACGAACGGTTATCACTGGCAACACCTTTTCATGGGGCGCAGACAATTTGTTGTTGGGGCACTTTGAGTGCTTTTGGGGAGGCTCACTGGAGCTCTTTGTTGTCAGGGGCCGCGTGGTATGTGCGGTGCTATTTATTGCCATTTTCCTATGGAGCTGGGCACGCACTTGCCATTCCGGCGGACACACTGTGGTCCGCTCCTCGCAACAATTTCACATAAATCAAAATAACTGTCAGCGGAAACGGCGTCCATAGTTTGAACGGTACGAGAGCTGCAGCCGGCACCGGTATAGTCGGGCTAACCGGGGCGTTAAAAAAATTGATATACATATATACGAAAAACTAGTCAGCGAAGCCCTCTCTCCCACTCCTGTTTCCCTCTCGCTCTGCCGCTCTCCCGCTATCTACATCTCTATATGGAACTCACAGACTCATATAGTTCGGCTGCGGTGGGGCGCATAATGCATATGAATGGGATACAAACGCATGTGGTTAGAGTTGCCACCATAGGGATGTCGTCGTCGCAGTCGCCTGCCATTTGGTAGCCAATTTTTTAGCCATTTGTTTGGCCGGCGTCGCCATAATTAATTGTTCACATTTCTGCGGTCATCTATGGAAAGTTTCGGGTTGCGTGCTGTATTTGTGTTTGTGTTTGAAGTTCCCCTAAAAATGCGCCCAGACAACATTGAATTATGGCCGGTGGCCACCCAGACCCTGGCAATCGTGAGACAATAATAAGCTAATAGAGTCAATAGCTCGATAAACAAAATTATCAGACGGGACAAATGTATTGCCAAGCCAATCAATCGTTCAGTTTAAATGAAGCATTTGCTTAAACAGACATTGGGGCTTTCCATTTCCATTTAGAGTAATGAAAGCGCTCCGTTGTGTGAAGTGAATCACTAGCGAATACCCTGCCTAAAAGTGGGAAAATTGTTATCAAAGATAAATATAAAATAAATCATTCAGAAAGTAAAGTATGATATAGGGTTTATTATTTCTTTGCAGTTCTTACGAGTTTTTTATGTATCATATAAGTAAGTAATATGTATTCTTCCCTAGAACCCATAGACCCCGCTATGATTCCATAGTTATTATTCAGCTAACCCTCACTATGCTAATAACAGCACCTGAATTATTTTGTAATTATATGTCTACAGATGGAAGCACCTAATATAGCTAAGCAACAGGGTATGATAGGAACGGGCACGGACCATCTGACTGCGCACATCATTAGGTTCTGGCATTTGATGAAGTTTTAATGAAAATAACAGCACGGGCGGCAGTAACGACGACAACAACAACAACAGCAACAACAGTAATGATAATAATAAGAGGAAGAGAAAGAAATATACCATTTGGGGTCCGAACATCTTTTGCCGCTTGCCTTTTTTGGCCCAATCAAAAATTAATGAGTGCCAGGCGCTTAGAAGTGATAAATCACCTTGACAAAGGCAAAAAGAAACACGAGAGGGTACAACGAAGGCGAAAGAGATAGAGAGAGAGAGTGATATAAATAAGTAAATATATATATGTATATATACATATATATAGAGGCTAGTACAGCGTAGTGAGAAATGAAAATGGCATCATAATAATAATAATGACAATAATAATAATTCTAATAGTAATAATAATAATAATGAATGTCGCCTTTTGCAATTTGCTTTAATTGCCGGCAAATGTGCCACTGAAAATATTTCACAGAACATTGAGGCAGCGAAAGAGAAAGAGAGAGAGAGAGAGAGAGAGAATGGATGCAGCACTAGTTGAGAGTGGCATCTTAATTATAAGCCACTCGACCGGAATGGGAGTCAGCCTCGTGCTGCTGGCTGTGTGTGAACTCGGCAAGCGTCAACTTAAATAGCCGCACATAACTCACAGGGCACGAGCGACTGAAATTAATTGCCCGCCTCCTCGGCCCGCCCCGAAATGTATGCTACGCTTTTTTCCTCGCGCTGTAAAATCCCGCTATGGCACCTGGTGTGTGGCAGAAGTGAGGGCTGGGGGCTGGGGGCAGTGGCAGTGGCAGGGGCGTTTCCCAGCATGACGTGGTATTTATTAATTTCTTTGACAAATCTGTTGAATGCCTTACAAGCGACAAGCGACGAGTGGCAAATGCGCTCATTCCCAGCGGCAGCCGCTGCTGTTTTTGAAGCACTTTGTCAAACTTTTGCAAACAACTTTTGCGGTAGAAGAGGCAAGTGGCGGGGGTCCCCACTTACTAAATGCCTGGCCACTACGGGCACACATATAAAGATGGCCTGCTCTCGCCGCAAAGAGAATGCTGGCACAAACAGCTGATTAAAGTAAGACAAAGTTTTTGGAAGTATTTACAGAAGAATGCAAATATTTGAGACGTGTTCTAAGGGCTCAAAATATGTAACACAAAACATTATCACAAAATAATAATTGAGAAGATGATTTTTATCTATGTGTCCTTCAAAAAATTTCAAAACTTTGTTATAAACAGACGAAGAAATATAAAACTATGATGTGTGTTCAGTTGAATAAGTCACAAGACTTTCTTAATTTTAGGGTATAAAGCACTAAGTTTTGTCTTTAAATTAATATGAAGAAAGCTCATGTGCAAGTATTTAAAAATAAATTTGCCATGATTAAGTATGACATAAAATATTATTTAGATTCTGCTTCTCATTTGAGCACTCTCACGGGCTCACAGAAGCTAAGGCTCTTACATGCAACTTTAAGCCAGATTTTTTCAGTTAGTCCACATTCAAATTATTTTACACAAATGCTTAACATTCGTATTAATCATTATATTACATTGATAAAGCTGGCACACAGCTTTAAAGGGGCTTAAAATTATATTTTATTACTTGAATTTATATTTGCCCAAGTCACGTCGTGTCACTCAGCTAAGCACGACACGACACGACTCGCATTCCTAACATGTACAGACAATGTAGCATCATGTTCACACATACTTACACACATTCGCATACACTCAGCTGTGCTGCTCCTGCTCACATTCATAGGCAAGGCACTTGAAAAACGCAAAAGTAATAAACTTAATTGGTTTGTTCGCAGTTACTTTGCTCCGGCGGCTTTGTCAGCGCCGTCCTCCCCCCAACGGCCCGCCCCTGCCCTGCTGCCACCACGCCCACTAAGTACTTCATGCAGCCACCCACTCGAGCATTGCGTTGCGTTTTGCGCTTTTAAGTAGCAAAGTTTTGTGAGCTACTTTTGTTTTTTGTTTTTTTTTTTTTTTATTCTGTTCCTCCCATATATATGTATGTATATATACATATGTACATTTGTACATACATTTATATATATTTGCTTTTCAGCCAAAGTGTTGAAGTTTGCTGTTCGAGTGCTTTGAGCCAACAACAAAAACAAAAGTCGAGCAGCAAAAAAATATCAAAAACTTTGACTGCATTTGCAACAAGCTTGAAAAAAAGGGGGAGGCTTTGAATAAAAAGAAAAATGTAAAAAAATCGCTTATACGCAATGTTGCCCCGACTAGAAGCGGCTCGGCAAGTGCTTATTATTTTATCTAATGAATCTGTTTGGCTAACTCGCCAAAGCGCCCGACTGCAACTTATATGAATATGGCCAAAGTTGCTCAAGTGTTTTAGTTGCAGACCCCAGGCTCCAGACCCCAGACTCCGGAGCAGGGAACACGACAGGGACATGCCGGACTGGGATGCAAGGACTACGTTACGTTACGGTTGCCTTTTTAGCTTTCTTTGTCTTCCTTTTTTGTTTTTTGAGCTACGGAACAGTTTATTTCTAAAGTTTTTGCTACTGCTTATTTTCGGTTGCGGACTTTTTATTGCGCTCTCCTGCGAGTGTATGAGTGTGCGGGCGGGTGTGTCTGTCTGTGTGGGTGTGCGTAGCCTGAGTAATGGATATTTCATAATGAATTTTTGAGTAGACATAAGCAACATTCCGCAAAAATCACTGCATACAAGTTTGGTACTATTTCTCGTTTTTGTATTCACTCTCTGTAGCATATGTAATATTTATAATGCAAAAAGTGAGCAACATGCAAAAACAAAAAATACAGGATGTCGGCATTTACGATCTGCGGCTAGTCCAAAGCATCTCCGAATCATATATTAATGTCAGCAACAACAGTCTGAGTGCCCTGCGATATATGTGGCTTGTCTAGAGTCTAGAGTCTTGTTAGCCCCGCTGAGAGTTGCGTTTGAATGTTGAATGAAAATTTTGAGGCGGAGCAGTTGATATTTTTCTATTTATTCTGCGTTCTGCGACAATTTTGAATGCATACATTTATTATAGTATTAATTACCTAGCAATAAACACTGCAGAAAATAAGTAATTATATACATTTAATGCATTTCTTGTGAGCTCTTCATCAATATTTCAGATTTTGCAGGCTTTAAATTGCAAGGGAAGTTTCTTTTGCTCCTTTATATAGCTACATTTGTATTATAGTTCGAAAGGTAATGGAACTGTCGTGATGATAAGCAAGAATATATATTTAACCTGAATTTATGGATGCCTTTTTCTATACCCAATGATTTTTGGTTTGCATTATTATTCTCAATGAAGACTTTCAATTACTTGATAATCGATATGCTCATGGCGCTGGTCATACTGTTATTGGAATTGCAAACAAAACTTTGCATTCTATCTAAAGGGAAATGCATGGTCATTGCACAAAATACTATCTATAGTATGTATATATACACATACATACATATATACATATAAATATTTGTATTTCAATGCATTTCAAATCCGTTCAACTCGACCTCGACACAGGTGCACCTAATTTGCTGGTAGCACATAATTATTGCCTACTTTTCAGGGCGAGAAAATAACATCAACAACAACAAGAACTACAGCAATGACGACGATGAGCAAGAGGAAAGATAACAGACTTTTCTATATATGCAGTCAAAACAGCTTTAAAAACAATTTTGGGCACCAAAGCTGCCAAGAGTTTGTAGTGTTGAACGTGTGGCACGAACACCGCACACACACACTCACATGCTCACATATACATACACTCGCACACACACACACTAATGCTAGTCTGCGCAACTTTGTTCGCGACTTTGGCATTCGGAAGGATAAAGCATAAAATACACACGCGAAGCGTGCGAAGCTTTTGGCAAGACGCTGTGGCTAAAGAGGGGGCGTGGCATCGAGCAGGGTCGATAGAGGTTGAGAGTTGCGGGTTGCGGGTTGTGGGTTCGAGTGTGGCAAGTGTTACTTGCCTTTCGTTCAGCAGTTGCTACTAATTGAAGTTAGGACCTGCCGCCAGCGAGACGTTGTCGACTTACCTGCAAAAGAACGAGAGAAGAGGTTAAAACTTAGCAGTATATATATGTATATGAGTGTTTGTGACTCTGTGTGTGTGCATGTGCTGCAGCAGATAAAGTTAGTTAAATCGTGTAAATTATGTCTAATAGATAAAACTGACTGGGAAAAAGTTTAAGGCGCAGAGCCAAGCGCGAGTCTAGACGCTGCTAGACCCTCGGCTAATGGAAGCTAACGATGCCTCTGCTGCAGCCACAACCCACATGGCACAAGCTGCACGCCTCCTCGCCGTAACTTGTCAAATGAATCTTCAAAAAGCTGCTACGCTGTCATATTGTGTCACACGGTGCGTGTGCACAGCTGGGCCACGTAGCAAACATCGCCTTATAAATAAGGAATCCTTTTGTTGCCCAGCTCGGACAGATTGTGGCCCGTAGGCCAAAGTAATAAAGTAAAGCAGCGCCACGGCCGAAGCAGGCCGAGAACAAAGAGTGAAATAAGCGCAGAGTGACAACAGGTGAGAGACAGGAGGCGGAAAGTGGCAACGGGCCCATAATAAAGCTGAGGCCAGCCAGCAGCCAGTCAGCAGATGAGTCAGTGGCAACTGCCCACACATAGAGAGAGAGAGAGAGAGAGAGAGAGAGAGCGAAGAGCCGTGCCACTGGACCATATGATGTTGCACGTTTGACTTGCAGCAACTGCCACAAGCTGCTGCTGCACACATATTGTTTACCTGCCAGAAAAAGGCTATAAAAACAAAGGCAAATAAAGCTAAAAGCCAAAAGAGAGACGCGACGTGAGTGTCTCGTCTCGCCATGCCCCTTCCCGCTCCCTCCGCATCTGAAGAAACTAATGTGGAAATTCAGGTTAAACTGGGTTTCCGACTTGCCTCTCTAAAGTCTGCCTTCGACCCAAAAAGTCATAACTCAAAAGTCGGGTAGAAGAGACAAACATGTGACTTAATAGTTGCCTGACTGCTGCAAGGGCTGCCAGCCAGCGGCAGTGGAAGGGACAGGGGAGAGGGAGAGGAAGAGCGGGAGGGTGGAGGTGTGGCGGTGTGGAGTCTGTGGCCAGCCAGTGCAAACAAAGATGCGAAGCAAGACGATAGCATGGGTGCAGGTGGGGACGGGCTGTAAAGGGTATCAGACGTTCTTAACATGAAATCACAAGCAAACACACGCACACAACCACATGTACATACACACACACACACACACACACACACAGAGGCACACACACTACTAAAAACATATGTTGCCTGGTCTCTCTGGCCTCATCTCAGCAGGTTGCCGCAGCTCTGCCAGTTGCCTTGTACCTCTGCACCGTCTCTAGCTCTCCACTTGCTGCGGCTCCTGTTCGTGCCCCTCTTGTGGCCTCCTCCTCCTTCTCCTCGCACTTAACACAACTTGCCACAGCCGCTAGTCAGTAGCAGCAGCCGCGTTTAAGTCAAATGCTAAATGGCATTTGGGGACAACACACAAACAGCTGAGCTGCCTACTCCCTCCTGCTCCACTACCAACTACTTCCCTTCTCTCTATCTTTTTCTCTCTCTCTCACTATTTCTCTTTCTGTGTGTGTGTGCCTTGGCCAATTTCATTTTCTTTCAGCTTGCCGTTCCCAGTGCAAACACTGAACATGTCTGCGGTTTCATCTTTTCTTTTTCTTTTTGCTGCCTTTTTTCAGCTCAGCTCAGCTCCGCTCAGTTCAGTTGCTTCGTTCGCTCTGTGTTTTTGGAAGGGTGTTAAGTAGCATTTGGACTGGTTGCAGCAAGTCGTGTCATGTTGTTGCTGCTCCCGTTTGTGTGTGGGTAGTTTTGACTGGGCTGTCAGCCTGTCACTAGCACAACTTTGTCAGCGGCACGTGCTAAAGTCAAAGTCTGTCTGCGGCCCGGCTTGCAGCTAAGCTGTGCGCCGGGCTCAGATTGGCTAGACAAAATATGATGACATCTATAAGAACTAGTTCATTTGACAAGTTAATGGAAGCAATCACAGCACATAAATTTATGTGTTAATGAATATAGATTTTATAGATTTTATATAGATTCGTATATATAATATTTGACCAACTTATTTAAAAACGAGGTTCATTCTTTTAGTGCCTCCATCTGGGAAAGAATGTTTTCCTTTTTAAATTGTACAGTACTTAAATTACTGATATTCTTTGCCCACTGTGCACTGGCGTCCGGTACCAGCTTTAACTAGTGAGCTCCTTGGCTCGCTCTCCTCACACACTTAAAGTTTTGGGCACAGCCCGTGGCTAATATTTGATTGCCTTCATACACACGGCATATGAAGGGTCTGCATATGCAAAGAGTCTGTCCCAGTCTGCACACTCTATAAATATAATTGCTATAATGTTGCAACTATTTCGGACTCCAGTTTGTCCCTCATAGCCTCTCCCTCTCCTTGTAGCCGTATGCCCATGTCTGGTCCTTCTGAGTTACTTACACTCATGTCAGAGGCCGTACGGCCCACAAATAAATTTTCTTATGCTCGCTTCGGGTTGAAGGCAGAGCTCGAAACAAGAAAACTATGGCTAACAACGTTTTGCTTACAGTTAACAGAGGTACAAAACTTTTTCTAGTCTCAGCTTTGAGCTAGTGTGTGTATGTATGTGTGTGTGACTGGACGGCCACAGTGTTGACAAAGGCCTGTTTTTGCCCCTTTCACAAGGAGCTTGGCTGAATCCTGGCTGGACGGTGCTGATAAATGTAAGCGGGTTTCAAGGCCCGCTAGGAAAAGTGAAAATGACGGCAAATTAAACGAACAGAACTTAAAAGCGAACGTCAAAGAATTGACGGGTTTCTCACATCGTTTTTATCTCTTTTGGCTTAAACTTCGGGCCTGACCTTTACCTTTCGCAGTTTTAATTAATGGAGAGAGAAATGATTTTTAAATAGATGCAACATGGCAGGAATTTTAAACAGTTTCAAGTCAATGCGAACAAGTCATAAAATTAATTAAAGGAGAGCTCTTTATATACTTATATATTTGTATAAAAAATATCTATTTGGAAATGATCATCAAATAGGAAATATTCTGAGCCCTACACAACAGTATTTCACTGTTGTAGATAGGTATAATATGTGATAATAATGATATAATAATATAATATTATTGACTTGGAACAGAAATTCTTAAAAATGTGAATCCATGGACTCATAAAACAAATTACATTATGTAGAATTCGGATTGGCTTTAATAAATTTCACTTCATATATTCCCATTATGTAAAAATTTTAAGTAATTTTCCGTGTGTTAAGTTAAAGGATTTGCAAAACGTAAAAAACATTAGAAATTGTACAAGGGGAGAGAGCTTCATTTTTTGCTTTGAAAGCTGCCAGAAACACGCGCATTTTCAAGTGTTTTTTCGTCAAGTGTCAGGAATTTGCATAATCTTAATGCAAAGTTGCCACCGAACAGGGCAACAGGGCCGGGCAGAACGGGCAGAACGTTGCCTCAAAAGCGCAGACGGCGATGCGCCAACAACAAAACACTTAAAATGTGGCTAGCAGACGCATAGGGCAGAGAGTAAGGCTTCAGCAGACAGCAGAATTGGAGCCGTGAAAAGGAGCTGGAACTGAATATGGAGTTGGGGTGTTGTAAAGGTTTTGGGCAGGTCTGCAAAGTGCCTGCAACTAATGGGAGTTAGCGATTCGTTCCATTTCCAATTCCAATTCCTGTTCAGCAACCCGTTGACATCATCGTGAGTATGTGTGCGAAAAGTTGACAACAAGCAAATAACTGTTGCAATCTTAGTCTTAAGGCCAGGAAGGGGTGATCTGGGTAGGGGGTTAGTTTACTCAAAAGTCAATTGACTGTGAAAAGCCATAGCGAGCTTAATTTCCGAATAAAAGGGCAGTGATTTGAGGTCGATGAGTTACAAGGGCGGGCACAACTATCGCCTAGGCACGTCTTTGGAAATGCCGCGAAAGGTTTGAGACAAAAGCCAAAAAGGGCCACAGGGAAATGGGAAATGGGCAGAAGCAAAGGCAAAGACAGGGTTCTGGCGCAACCCTTCCAAGACGTTGGTATCTTGGCTTTATCTTGCGGTTCGTATCACTGTTCTATTCAATTTACAATGGCTCCGCACCTCGCCTGTTAGTTCCCCCAAATGGAATTGACAGTCGTTAGCATAATTATTACACACGGCTTAGCTGGGGTAGCTTGAGGCTTGAGGGTGACAATAGCTTGACAGAGCCTGAGGGTGGTGTTTGAATCGCTAGCTAATGCCCAAAGCGTAAGAAGACTCTCCCCTTAACAAATGTCAACGCCTGCTTGAATGGCGCGTATTTGTCATTTAATAAAAAATTGTTATAGAAATGTGAGCTGCTTCAAGGTTGTCTAATTCATGTTCCTGGAGGTGGTTCGGTTGTTGGGTGTTCTATGTCACTGGGGAAAATACACAGCTGCCGGGGAATTGCTCAGCGTTGCTGTGGTTTAGCTTTGCGCATCGCTGCCCCAAACATATGAAGTTAATTTGTTGTTTGTTTCTAAGGAAATGGGCTTCGCCTGAAGGAAACACCAAAATTGATAAAAGTGCCCATGATGCGGGGTTGGCATTTAAATCCCAAAGAATTTTAAATCCAATTCCGATAGCATTGTTACAAATTAAGTAAGCACCGTCTTAGGGGAGAACAAGTCTTTAGAAAGCTATTTACATGTAGTGTGTATAGAAGTAGAAATAGAGATACAGATACAGATACAGATACAGATACAGATACAGATACAGATACAGATACAGATACAGATACAGATACAGATACAGATACAGATACAGATACAGATACAGATACAGATACAGATACAGATACAGATACAGATACAGATACAGATACAGATACAGATACAGATACAGATACAGATACAGATACAGATACAGATACAGATACAGATACAGATACAGATACAGATACAGATACAGATACAGATACAGATACAGATACAGATACAGATACAGATACAGATACAGATACAGATACAGATACAGATACAGATACAGATACAGATACAGATACAGATACAGATACAGATACAGATACAGATACAGATACAGATACAGATACAGATACAGATACAGATACAGATACAGATACAGATACAGATACAGATACAGATACAGATACAGATACAGATACAGATACAGATACAGATACAGATACAGATACAGATACATATATAGATATATGTATTATATTCTCTATAAGCTGGTTTCAATTTCAGATTATGCATCTTATATATATTACCTCTAAATAAATGAATAATTTAAGTAGCCATAAGATCTCTTTCAATATACTAATTTAAGTATTTAAACGTTTCCAATCATCACTTAGAGATACGCATTATGCCAGAATACAGATTCATATAATTATCCGTCTCAGCAGTGCAAGTAACTTAAAATTGTTTTGCTGTTTAAAAATTAATGTTATGCACAGACTTGGGATAAAACTTTCGACTTGGTTCAGTACACAGACAGAACGAGGTGGGTTCCCCTGGCATCCAGACCTGAATTTTTGGCCAGCTGGGCGCCGTCAACGTGGCTCTAATGACAGTTGATTTAGTTGGCCTGGCTATAAGGGCTTAGAGATAGTTGGCTGACTGTGTGCCAGAGACTGCATCAGATCATTAACTTCAACGATTTCGAATGCTAACGGCAAATGAGAATTGGGCACGTGATGCAGACGGGTTCGCCTTGAAGCACTCGAAGAAATGAGTTTCACAATTTGTGGTGTGAGAGGCGTGGCCCAGGACAAGAGTTTCCCTTCTCTCCACTTTTCTTCTTTTTTTTTGGGCAATTGGTAGACAAAGTCACTACCGCGAGTCGCAATCGTCGCAGTCACAATTTGAATTTCACAAACCATTGATTTTTATTTGATTACCACGACAATGAAAGAGCGCTCACGGACACGTTATCTGAGTTGATTTAATTTAGCCGTTTTCTAGCTAGAATTTTATAGAAAAAGAGACTGAAAATAATCAATTCTTGATGAAGTTTTTGTGTTCGATTGTATTTCTCTTTGAACTTGTGAGATATATTTTAGGTAGTTTATTTTACATTCAATTATTAGTTTAGTCATAATATCTAAAATGTGACAATCAAAAGAATTTGCAATTCTTCTTATATTTTCAGAGAGAATAACGGAGCCAAAAGTATGTAATGTTAAAAATGTACTATTTATTGCTGTAGCCTGATTTGTTTCATAATCATGGATCAAGCAATAAAGAAACATCAGTTAAATAAATATATACATACATATATACTATTATCAAAATAGTTTATTAAAATATTCTATTGACTAAATATTTTCAAACATTTTTCTCTTATAAAGGAATCTTTTTTCTTATACGAAAATAAATATATATCTTAGTAATAACTTTAGCTATTTTCTTTAGCTTCAAGCGGCATCTCTATGAAATGGACATTAAACTCTCATGGTTAGAAAAGAGGAGAGAAGCATTTGAAAATTATTTGCAGCAAGTTTCGAGCGGGGCGACAAGTTTGCATGTCATTCAATAGCTGTCTACGAATTTTTTGGGGTAGCGAAACTCTGGGCAAGGGGGTATCTTTTTTTTCCTTTGGCCGAACACTACGTGAAACCCTTTTCTAATATTCTATGCTGCCGACACGAAGCGTTTGGGCTCTTGGCCTGTTGGGCTGTTGCATTCGAACAATTTATTGCAGCAGCTAGCAGTTGCCTTTCCGAGAAGAGGCAGAAGGCAATGAAGTGAGTTGAGTTCTGGTTCGGGGCAGCGTCAACATGCAACATGGGGGTTGCCCCGTTGCCCTATTGCCTGTCAGGGCGGCCAGATATCCTTCAGCTGCCACTGCGTGTCTTGGCTGCTGGCCGGGGGAGCAGCAGCGGGGCGGTGTTTGGCTGTCAAAAGCATGTCAAAGGCGTCGACCAACGTGCACCACATTGTTGTAGTAGTAGCTTCAGTAGTGGTTGCTGCTACTGTTGGTGTTGTTGTTGTTGTTTGTGGCGCATCCTTTTTGAGGATTGGTGCTGGCAACAATTGCAAAAAACTTGAGACAATCGAATCAAACTCATTCGCCTGAAATCATCGACGTGTAAAATTACGAGATAACATTGTTAGCTGCCTGGTTTGCTACTCGGCCTCTACCTCTACTCCTTCTCCCCTCGTCCTGGCGAGTCCGGTGGATATCCTGTTGTAGTCAGCCACTCGTGGAAATGTGTTCAGGATTTGAAATTGAATCGCGCGACGCTTAAGCAAGAAATCAACGACATAAACGACACCCAATGACGACCACATAAATGTCGAAATATGCAGTCATGCCATCCCACGTCCAATTCATAGAAACTGTCAGGACTTGGGACCTGCTCGGTCGAGCCGGGGGACGCTTTGTGTTTTGTAGTCATGGGACTATTGCTGGCTGCAGCACAATTTTTGAGGTTTTCATTGTTGGTTAGTTGAGCTCTGTTGTTTGAATTGTCAGACAGTCGTCTCTGGGTTTTCGGACTCGGTTTAATTGGTTTATCCTTGCGGCCGAAACCACGGCCCGTTCATAGTTTGCATACTTTCGCACAGTACTGTTGAATATTAGAAGTATGTGTAGATGTTTGTCTCTGTGTGTGTGTATTCACTGTAATTAAGTCGCTTTGTTAAAAGTAAAGTTGGTTAGAGTTGCCGAGCACACATGAATACCGAGTCCAACTCTCCGTTGGCAACATACAAATTAGTCATCAATGGGACTTCAATTGCCTTTATCTCGGATCGTTGGAGCAGCATTAATCACGCAATCTTTGACGGGGAATATACGTCATCAGTGCTTGGACAAACTATCATATCAGCTAAAATCTTAAATATTAAGAATTACTATGAAATGGCTCATGTGGCTCACTTGCTTGGCCTATTGAAGGCTGGAATCGTGCACAAACTGTTTAATTCGAAATTTCTGATAGTCTTGCTCAAATGGTAAATAACTTAACAGAGTTGTCTACGAATACTACAGCAGTAAAGCATTAGAATATTCGTAGAGCTATGTAATGAAACAGCTTAAAGACAACATCTGCTCGTCACACTCGTACTCTTTGCCCTTTCCCTGAGTCGCTGCTCAGACAGACAAACAGACAGACAACAGACAGCAGACGGACATTATAATCATAGGAATGTGTTTTGGCTTATAATTTGTTTTAGCAAGTCGGGCGAGTATTAGACGCAGACGAGGGGGTACTCTTTAACGGCTCCCTGCCATTACCTGACTCCAGCTCCACTGCCAGAGCCGTGGACTGCGTCTACGCTTTATTCGGTTGGCCTGGCCGGGCTTGGTTGGGGCTCTGTTCGAGTCCAGGTCGAAAGTCCAGGCCAATTTCCGAGAAGGCAACTGAAGAGAAATTTAGAGTTGAACTTTTTACGCTTGAAGCGACAGTTGCCGTCCGTTGCGCTCCCCATGTTCCGATTCCAGCGTTCCTTCAGCGAGCAAGTCGCCATGAAAAACCTAATGGCAAACATGGCCACAGGTTCGTGCCTTGGCCACTCACTCAGCAAGAGAGCCCCCAGCTCGGAGGCATCGTCTCGTCTGCAATTGCTTCGTCCCGTTTCCCTCCCTACCTTCGCCTCATCCTCTCGTCGTGCTTCTTCTCTCCTTCTGACTGGCCAAGTTGGCTCCTTGCGGCCAACTGGCTGTCGCGCAAGTTGCGTCTTCTTCCTCTATTCTGTTTTGTGTTGTTTTGTTTTGTTTTTATTTCACTTTTTTTCTGTTAGCCTTTTTTGCTGAGAAATCTGTTTTTAAGTTTTAGCAATTTAATATTTTAAGTCCACAAATTGTTGTTGCAAAAGATTACTTTCTGGTGTGCATTCTAATAAGCTGCTAATTGGTTGCCAGCGCAGACAACATCGTCTCCAACTAACGGCACCTTCTCTCCTAACATATTTATATACATACATATATATATATATATACCGCTCTATCCTGCTCATAATTTGCATTCCCTTATCATGTCTCCCCGCTCCATAAATTGTCCGCTTGCAGGCGCAAATGCTTTTAGTTTGAAATTTCATTCTACGAAATACGAATTTAATAGCTTTCGGATTAATGTTTAATTTTTTCGATTTTCAATTTTTTCTTTATTTTGTATGCGTTTTTCTTTATGAGAGAAATTGAGCTTTCCCATGATTATAGCAGATGCTGTTTGGTAGCTCTTGTTACTCAAAATGGGTTTTCTGCCCCACAGCCCTGGGTGGGAAATTTTAATTATTGAAATTGATAACCAAGAGAGTTTAACGGGGTGATAATTACCTTTTGCTTAGCTGTTGTTAATGGGTTTTGTGTAGCCGCCGTAGACGCCGTGAATTATGACGCGACTTGACAGTTTTAATCGACAGCGGAAATGTGAACAGAAGTTATCCCTGAAGCTCTAAATTGCAATTTAATTTTGAAGTTTCCTTAAATTATTTTAATTTAGTTGAAATATTATGGAAAAATGAACCAGTTGCCTATTTATAGTAGAACGCAGTCGGTAGTATTCAATCAACTTTAATGGTGAGCCAATTTATTGTCATGAATCACAATAGATTTCATGTTACATTACAGACACAAAAAGAAACTTTTGGATA
This sequence comes from Drosophila mulleri, assembly GCA_035047565.1. Taxonomy (NCBI): domain Eukaryota; kingdom Metazoa; phylum Arthropoda; class Insecta; order Diptera; family Drosophilidae; genus Drosophila; species Drosophila mulleri. The sequence continues at coordinate 15,683,513 of JAWNPK010000168.1, forward strand.
TATGTTCAATGGATAACTTAAATAGAGACCATGCAAGCTTTAACCTAAAGATTCATTTCATACACCAAAATAATCCTTTAAAGTGCAAATTATTGTATAAGAAATTTATTTGGTTCTTTCGACATTTCTTACTATAGGATTTACCTATAAATATTTCCCTTCAATTATCACATCATAAATGAAATATATATCAAAAGGAAATTTAAATTAAATTGTTCCAACCTCCTGTTCACTTGATGTTTACAGATCTGTGATAAGATTGAAATTGGAAGATTTCTTTAAGCAAAGACTTTAAGAGGAATGCAATCCACTTGGCAGTGATGAGAATTGCAGGCCCATGTCTCAGACTGAGACTGAGGCTGAGGCTCAGCCACAGCCAAAGGCAGTGACAGCTATAGAAATAGTCGTGGACTACTATTCATGCGGCCATTTGATCTCCACTCAGTGTTTCCACCCCCGGATATATGTGTGTATGTAAGTGCGGGATGGATATACTTATGTGTATATACTTTGTGTGTACATCCTTTTTCAGGCTGCCTGCACAACAAATGCTGTCTCATCAGCATTTGACTTCAAAGGAGTCATTTGCACAATGCTCCTCTTCTGCACAATATTTGGATGTGGATTATTTTATTTTTTATTTTTATTTTTGCTATCTTTTTTCTCTTCTACTGTACATGTTTTTCTACGGAAATAGCGGAAGTTGTGTTCATTACGTTCCTGCCAAACAGAACAACATCTGAGAAAAGATTGACTGAATAGGAGAGAGAGAGAGAGAGAGAATGACAGAGGCAAGACATGGACATAGTTGCCAACTTGGACTTGTCATTGCGCTCCTTTGACTTGTCTAAGAGAACTTGCATGAAATAACAGAAAGGGAAAAAGCTGCATGTAATCATTAAACAAAATAGAGGCTAAATTTTCCTGTTCATCTATTTGATTTTCCCCGTTGTGACCAGGGGAATACAGTTTTCGGGCATAAGAACTGAGCCAAGTGCAAATCTGTAGGAGAAGGTGGGTAGAAGTAGAGTAGACGAAGGGCTGCACGGATTTCCCTCGGCTCCTCTGCCGCGCATCCTTCGCAGCAACGGGCCGTGCGCTTGGCTTTTCGCTGCCAAGTTCATTGATGATTGAAAAGCGATTAGGGTCCAGTCAGCCGGGGCCAGAGATTGGAACACTGACGCATAACAATGCGAATGATGAGGGCAGACAGCCAAAACAAAGTGGGGCCGCGGCTAGGTAAGAGAGTCAGGAGAGAGAGAGATAGAGATAGAGAGCGTGGACTATCGCGGAGCGGAAGAGCGGAAGATTAATTGTTAATGAGAAAGGGGAGCGGTTAATCAGCTATATTATGGATTTCGGTATGAACGTTCAGCGCTTGTCGTGGGATGCTGTGAGCTGAGCTTTAATTTGTGCTGCGGTCAATTGTGGCATTTAATTGGTAATACGATGTTTTTTTTTGTTTTTTGATATCGTTCGGTCCAATGGCGAGGGCTGGATCCAAAGCTTATTACGCTTTTTTGAACCTACTGACCGCAGAGTTGTCATTGGCATCTAAGCTGCATTAATTATAATTGAAAATATTTGCCCGTCAAAGGGACGAGTGAGACCTGTTTGGCACCGTGAACGGGAACTGGTTTAGCGGCAGGATTATAGGACGAACAAAAGCCGTTGAGTGGCAGCTATGAAATTGAAGGCTGCCAGTGGAAGGGCCCTGATTAATAATGAGGGTTGCTTGAGGGTGCCGCCTGCCTGCCCCTCAGCGCTGTTCCTCATCATACTTAAATTCTATATGAATATCTGTGATCCCGACATGCAATTTAAAGTAAATTCTTAAATATTGCATAACGAAACGCACAATGGGATTGTGTGAGGTGATTTGCGCATAGCTAGCGAAAATAACAACGTTATTAAAGGGGCTTTGCATAAATGAATAAAAGCAATCTAATTGCAGAAGACATTTGAGGGGATGGGACGAAGACCGATGGGAAATTGGTCAAATATCAGAGACGTATTTATTAAACTTTTAATAATTATATTTTGTATACGTTCATACGTTCACTGTTTCTTATATATATTTCTATGTATATACAAATATTTTCGAATTGATGTTGAATAAGCTTAAATCTTTACTCAGATTTAATCATTTTGATACTCTGTGTCTGCGTACGTTAAATTATGTATGGCCAATACATACATATATACATATCTGGTATCTAGGGCCACTCGTTGTCTGCCTTTAGAAAAAGATAGCAAAAAAGTCTAAGGCCAGAGCAACTGATTGATTGTTGCTATTTCTCTCGCTCAGAGCAGACTGTGCAATTTTTTGTACACTGTTTATCTTCTCTTTCTTTCTCGGGACTTTGTTTTCCAACCCTTTTCGGGCCACAAGCCCAAAATTGTCCAGTCACCTTGACCCTACTCAAATGGATTTAAGCTCTGACCGAGTGGGCTAATGACTAGCCATAAAATATATCATCATTAAGAGAGAACGCCGGCTTCGATAAACTGAACCAAACTGTATCAACTGACTGAATTTTCTAAGCTCATTGTGCTGCTGCTGCCTCTTTCTCTCTGTCTTCTATCTCACTCTCAGTTTCTCTCTCTAACTCTTTGGTCCATCTAAGCCAATTAAATGTCAATTTGAAGCACATTTTACATATCATTGCACAAAAACGCGCCAGCTCGAGCAGCGGGACGCGCGGCTGCTCTCCAAGTTCATTATCGCTTATCGATAATCAGCGTCCGAACTACGAAGCGTGTGATATTGACAGCCACAGCAGTTACCTCTCTCCCCACTACACACACACACACACACACACACATACACAAGGCTCACCTGATGGAGCAGCCCCAGCGCCCGAGCAGAAAGCAACATAAATCATTTCCAGTTTGCTATTGAGTGCCGGAGGGAGAGACGGAGAGAGAGAGTGAGAGAGAGAGAGAGGCAGAGGAGGAGGGGCGAAGTGAGTTCGGATTTGGGTTTTCTTTTCATTTATATTTCGCTTTAATTTCTGATTGAAAATCTGTGAGCGCAAGCCGAAACATGTTTGGCAATTAATTGGTTAATCAATATGATTAATTTGCATGATCCGAGCGCACGCTTTGCCAGCTGCACAGCCACAACCGACTGGAAACTAAATATATATGTATATAAAACTGAATTTAATTTATGGTCAAGAAATTGCCAAGTAAATTGTGTTAAGCTGCACAGTGGAATGAAATCATGGCAAAAAGGTAAGATAACTTAGCTCTGAATAGGGGTTTTCAGTTGGATTCGATAATGACAGTTGTTACCCCTGAACCATTTAAGAGATTGTTTTATATTAACAGTATTTAATGATATATGATTTAAATGTAGGAATATATGATAAGAGAACTGGTTCAATTTGATGAGAGTGAACCAGTTCTGCTGAGAATTCGATAAACGGCTTGAGCAACTATTTGTATCACTTTAATTACAACCTTTATTTATTATTACCATTTTTTAACTTTTTGGAGTCTATCTAAATTATAATTCTATTTCATACTCAACAAAATTGTTTGTGATATGAATTGTATATACTAATATTATTACAACTGTCAACTCTCAGCATTGACAGATGGCTTAAGTACCTACAAATGTGTGAGCCTAAACCACTTTTGAACCACTTTTCAGGCAATTTCGAACTAGTTTCAAAAGTTGAGCACTTTTAGTAAACAGATTTATGGCGATAATACTATAATAATAATAAAAATAATAATAATATTAATAGTTATAGCCTAGCTCATCTATCAAATTTAATTATTAATGCTTAGCCAGATTTAAATCCGAACCGGTTTGGAACCGAGACACATATAAATAATTTCGAACTGGTTCAACTTCTAACGAATTAATTTAGTTATGCGTACAGAAATAACTTTTACCCAATTACTGTAGCTATAAGTTAATAAGAGGTTTTCTCTTAGCATTATCAATTGCCTCGACTCTTCGAATGTGAACTTAAGCTCAAATGAAATAAAAAGAAATAAAAAACCAAAATAGAGAGAGAAAATTGTCAACAAAACCATAAAAATGCCCAAGCCTGACCGAGCGGATAGCTTGGACAATGGCTGGACGGCTCAATAAATGGCGTGTGAGATAGAGAGGCAGAGAGAAAGAGAGAGATGGCGAAGGAGGGTAATGTGGGTCACTCAAACGGAGCGTATGCGTAATGGGTGGTTGGGCGGCATTGTTGATGTTGATATAGTAAAGTGTTTATATGTATGGATGTTGATGTTGATTATGATGATGTTTATGATTGCCTTTGTTGTTGTTGATATTCGAGAAATGTTGTGACAGCCGAACAAATGACCGGCAGTTACGTGCAAGCAGCTTAACAGGCTATAGACTCGAGGGCGCAAACACTATTCATGTACATACGTATATTTTATTATTGCTTGCCATTGGATTGGTGTATTTGTCGTGCAGCCAGGACAGGATTTAAGGCTCACTCGGGCAGCCACTTCTGCTTTATCTGCTTCTTGGCTGCCCCATTGCAAATGCAATTAAAACATAATTAAATTTAATTAAACTGTTATTAAGTATACGCCCGGTCGCACAGTCAGCCCTAGCAACAACTAAAAGCGAGAAGTTCGCGCGTAAATACTTTTTGCTCTCTTTCTCTCCCCTTCTCTCTTCTTCGGCCAACAATGGGCGCCCAGAATTTTCCGCTTAAGTTCTTCGGTCTAAACTGCACACCATGAAAATTCCAAGAAAAACAAAAAGGACTGGGAAAAAAGAAATGGAAAAACGGCGCGCAATTTGCCCTGCTGGAAGCCGAGCAAAAGGCCCGGCAAAACAAGAGGAAAGCGAAAAGAAAAATGATTGCGTACAGCTGATAAGAATAAAGGAGCAGCGGAGCCAGTTGAAAGTATTCGAGAGGATACCCAGTTGTCGAATGATTATGAAATACTCTATACCCTATGTTTATCAAAGAGTTGGTCTGAAATACCAGCTATTATAATAATCTTGAGGTATATACATATACTAATTGAAATGAAGCGGTATATTTTACATAACGATGCCAGAAGTACAGGGTAGATGCATAGTCGAGCAACGTGGACTTTACCTCAATTGGATGCCTGATTAATGGAATGAGCGAGTGAGCGACTGTAGGCCTGTCTGTTGCCTGTCTCAGCGTACCGCTGGCTGAAAGGGGTGTGCCGCACGCCTTTTGGGCTTAGGCGACTGCTTTATAGGCGCAAATGATATACAGAAATGACACTTCATAAAAATGAAGACAACGATAATGATGATGATGATGATGATGATGGTGATGATGACGACATACCCTGGCACCCCTCAGTCTGATAATGTCTGGATGGATGTCAGTCCGTCTGTCTGTCTGCCAGTGAGTGGTATAATAATGATTTCAAATGTTTCCAATGAGTCGCCGTCCTCAATGTTGTCGTCGCCCGGCTGGCGAATATATTTTGATATGGCTGAAGCAATGGGAATTTCGGAGGGGGAATTTCAGCGTAAAGTGCAAAATTTGATGTTTTAAATTAAGTCATTTGCATAAAAGAGGCCAGAGACACAGGGGCGTAGCACGGAGAACTGAATCTGCAACTCTGGCTCCAAACGAGGGCCGAGCGGGAGACGAACCAGAAAGTTGTGACTGAATAATAGGGGGGCGTTATATGTGGTAGTGAATTTCTTGACTTGGAGGCAGGGGCGCTGTGAAGGGGGATGCTGATGGCTCCGCAATGCAATCATTTGTATGCAAATGTAACAAGAATGAACAAATCTATGCGATTTTTTTCGGATTTCATTTATTTCACGGTCTTTAGATTTAGAAAATACAAAATCCTATCTAAATGTGCAGTCTTACTGAAATTTGTCATTGTTGCTGATGAGATCATCAATGGAATGCCTAGAAGTGCGTGGAATCGATGTGCAGCATAACGCTAAACAGTTAGTACTAACAAATTTCTCAGAATGCCTATTTAACATATTTAACCGAGGCAACATGTATGGCGAAACTCTTAAGGACTTCGCTTTAATCCACAGCCGGTTTAATTATGCGCGCAGTAAATGATTTTCTTTAGTCTAGACTCTCTCCTCCTTGATCAAACCTCAATGGCGTTCCAGGTTTCACTTGGCTAAACAACAAATATATCAACTCAATCGGAGCAATTTCCCAGCTAAGCAAAATTAACAGAATCTAGCCCCACCGAACCGTAGGCTAAACAATACCCTGGCTTACCCTTAAGCCCCTTTCCTTACAACATGCCCCCTCCAACCCTCCTCCCCTGATGGGGCTGCGTCTACGTTTTTAGATTTACTGCTTAACTTTTTGGTTAGCTGCGGGCTCATTCCGCGGCACGTTTCCGACAAAGGCGAACGCTCAAGTAGGTGTATTTTGTTTGTTGTTGCTGTTGCTGCTGTTACTGCTGTTACTGCTGTTACTGCTGTTGCTGCCTGCCATTGCCGCATAATTAAAAAGTCAAGTGAAAAATCACATTTTAACGCAAATGGCAGCAAAGCGAGTGAATGCGAAAATGAATGAATGAAATTCTTGCGCCTGAAAGCAGTCTAAAGTAATAGCTCGCACAGAGGCGCATGGGAAGGGGGCTTAGCCCAACTGGCTGAGGATGGTCAGGAGGAAGGAGGCAGTGGGACAGCATGCCTAGGCTGTTCCATGCATACCACGCCGAATCGCGTCAAATGCAAATTCGTTCATTGTCGAGAGCTACAAACTGCAGGCGCCAGCTGCGAATGGCATGGGCGCAACAAAAGGGGGCCGGCCTACATGGGCGAAGGAAGAGAGCATCACTGGCTGCCGCAAACACTTGAGGCATGTTGCCTGTTCCAGCTGGCAGCTGAAAGCTGATGCTGCGAACGGACGACCAACAAAAGAATATCAAAGCTCTTTTCACAGCGCATTTTGTTTTTGTTGTTTTTTTTTTTTTTAATGTATGCAGAGGGGGCGGGAAGCTCGCGTGGGAGTCGGGGCTGGGGCTTAACAACAATTTGCCGAGCCGAGCCACGTTGCGACAGTCAAAAAAGTGGCAAAAGGGCTGACAGAGAATTACAGGCATTACGTAATTAAATATTTAAAGTGTTGCCGCAGCGAAAAAGATTCCGACGGAAATATCGCCGCCTGTTTCAATAATTTAACAATTTCAAAAAAAGCTTTAATATGAATTTAATATAATTTTACTTGACTTTATGAATTGATAGGGCTGTCAAAATGGCATCAAATGCAAGATCAATGCAAATTTTGACACCAATAAATAACAATTGAACTTAAGAAATGTTGGAAAGTTTCTTAAAATCTCAGTTACTATTTAAAGTTTAGCTTCACTCGATTCTCTTTAAGCAAGGTTTTTTGCTGGGCTCTCGCACAAGCTTGAAAACTAATATACATAATACAACTTTGTATTATTATATTCTTTATATTTTATTTTTATTGCAAATAAAACCAAATTTCGAATTTAAGTCCATTGCAATTTTATTTTGTATTTAAGAAATATATGTTTATTTTTATTTATTGTATGAAATTGTGTAGAAATATGAAGTTAAATATAAATATAATTTATACATTTCTGTATGCAAATTTCTAGACATTCTTTATCTTTTATATATAATAATACATCCATCTACATATTGAGACTGATTTATTATTTTATTTAGACTTTTCAATTAAAAGATATATATTTTCTCTAAATTTATGTACATATACATACATATATATTCAAAACAATATTATTTAATTTTTGTATATTATAAACAGTTTAATAAATTTGAATTGATTGACTGAAATTCTCTTTAATATAAGTACATTTAATGCCGTGTATTCCATGACGGTGCTTCAAACGAGCTGTCACATGCAGATTTCAGTCGCAGCACCGTTAAAGGTCTACGCAAAATATCCTTGAATACTACAGCAAGATTATGCAAGCCTCCCGTTCCGCCCTTCTCTAGCCTATGCTCTCACCCCCTCTTCTCGGGCGGCAAGTCTATGCCCCTTGTTAAGTGCTTGCAAATTTCACTTTTCCGTTTCACGCAGACGTTACCAAAAAAAAAAAAAGAAAAGCAGAAAAGAGGAAAAGAAATACGCGCCGAATCGTGTTCTAGCTCGAAATATTTTCACTTTTTTAATTTCATGCAAATTTTCTTTTTCAAGATTAATGTCTGTGCCAAAAAAAGGGAACTTTTCCAAGCCACGAAGGAAAACTGAAAAACAAGCCAAATACGGCAAAATAACGCATTTCTCCTGCTCTGCCTCTTCTTCTGCAGCTCATTTGAATTTGGGGGGCGGTAGGCGTCAGTAAGGCTCTAAACTTCAGCCCAGCAGGGCGTGGTACCCGAAACCATTAAGACTTTCAAATTCATATCTGTCTCTCTAACTGTTTTTGGACGACTCGCGAAAGTAGAAGTGGAAGTTGAAGCCAAAGACATTGGCAATGCACTGCGAAAATTTGTATTTTAAATTACTTGGGAAGAGTGACAAGGGAGGGGGAGTTTGCCTGTTGCCCCTTTAATGAATACTCCCCAACTTCAGGCACGGCAATCTAAACTTAATTAATGCCTATTCGCATTCACATATTGCCAATTTCGCAACACCCTGTGGTCGCTCGCCCTGTGCTCCCTGCTCCCTGTCTTAAGCCTTTTGACGCTCGTAATTTAAATGCTTAATCCTTAATCCTGCGCGCTTAACGCTCCAAATATCTTGGGGAAACTTTTTAATTGATTTCGCTTCCGCCAAGCTGCATTTTTTATTGCGTATATATTGTATATATCTATATATGGATATATGTACATATATTCATTATACTTTTTACTCTTTCTTGATTGCCAGTCATGCGAAAAATTCTTGCAGCACGCTTTGGCGCGCAGAGACTACTGAGAATTTGAGGCGAACAAGAGAATTCGTTTGGCCATAAAGATAGAGCCAAAGTTGTAATACCTCTTCTATTTCAGATGCCAGTACTCTTGGCTGTACAGACTTACAAATATTACTCTTACTCTAATTCTACGACAGGACTCTCAGCCATACCTTCTTTACCTTGCTCAAACTACCTAATAATCACAGAGCCCACAAGCTAGATGAAACTATAAACTAAAAACAAGGAAACCAATGCGACCCATGCATAAATAAAAACAAACAACAAAAAACAAAACAAGAAAGACAGTCAAGTCCAATCCAACAACAATCCGGCAGACCCGGCGCCGACAGTTAATGATGACAGTAAAATGACTTAAATCGCTGTCAATGTTGACACTTTAACAAATTTTTTCACTTATTGCGAGCGACGAGAAGCGGGCAGAGAACATGAAAAATAATTATGCGAAATTTTTTCTGCACATTTTGTGAAATTGTTGTTGCTGTTGTTGGTGTTGTTGTGCGCCTCGGCAATGGCAAACTTTGTTAAAATGTTGTTTATTAAAAAAAATAAAATAAAACAAAAAAACAAACAAGTGAATTGAAAACGTAGTTGTTGTTGTCTTTGACGATGATGATGACGATGTTGTTGAGGAGCATTCGTTGATGTTGCTGCTGCTGTTGTTGCTGCTGTTGTTGTTTGTGTTGTTGGTGTTTCCTGGCAGGCGTGTTCATTCAACCGCATATAAATCTGCAAAGGCAACAGCAACAACAACAACAGCATTGGGAAAAATGCAACGGAAACGCAAAATGCGACGCCAACGATCACCCGAAAAAAGTCCCAGCCCAGACACCCTGCCTCTCCCTCCCAGCAGCCGTGCACGACGCCCTGGCTGCACCCACCACCAATCAGGCCACAAACCCAGTCGATGGACTCGAGCTCGCTCTGTCCGGCAACCAGTTGATTGGCGGCAGGCACGAGTTGGACGCCAGCACAGACGGAGGCTGGCTGGGAGCGGGGGCTGGGGGACGTTGAGCAACTGATTTGGGGTTTTATGGTAGGTGCCTGGCCTGCAGCCTTTGTTGGTCAACTGAGTGACTGACTGACTGACAGACTGACTGCCTGCTGGTAGCTGCCTGTGGTTATCGCCAGGCAGGTGAGCCCACAGCCAGACCCAGACCGAAACCCAGCCACAGACCCAAAGCACATCAGCCAGAATCTGAGTCAGAGTCAGAGTCGGAATCGGAGTCGGAGTCAGGGCCAGTGCCCTGCCGAGTCCAGCCCAGCCCAGACCAGTCTTTCGTTACATTTCATTTTTTTTGTTCATCTCGTTTTTGTTGTTGTTTATCTCATGATAAAGCGCGACTTGCAACGCGCTGCGTGGTAGAAGCTGACGCCCCGGGACAACGTTGGCTACAACTGCAGCGCTGCAACTGCGGCGCGGCTCTTCAGCGGGGCATTGTGAGTGCACGCTTCATAAATGGAAGCTTATTGGACGCCCAGAGGGCGCGGATGGCACAAGGGGGCAACGGCAATGGAGTGGGAAGTGGAAGTGGAGTAGCCTGCAGCTGACTGCCCATTTACATTATTCATAAAGAGTGCGCTACAGTTGATTTGTGTGAGCATGTCAATATCTGCAACAGCCAAACGAAAACATGAACTACGACATATACACACACTATGAACGATATACTCCCAATATAGTTTAATGAATTTGGAAAATCTTCCATTTGCCTTCCTTTTCCAATTTACCTTATTTAGTTAATATACATCGATATTTTAATAAAAATGATATCGATTCTAGAACATAATAACATAACTGAAGTGAAATATTATAATCCTATCTTGACTCTATAGATATTTTAAATGTATATATTATATTATTTTATATATATTTATTTTTCCGATTAAATAAAATGTCTAGAATATATATCATGCAATTTGTCGATCGTTATTAATTTGGTTATAAATCCCGCTACACCTGAATTGCTCTACTTAGCTGAAATTAATCGCAATTTGTACATACTTTGCTCAGTTAATGCTGCATCTGCACAGCTGCAGCTACTTGAGCCTTGTTCCTCCCTCGCTCTCCTCCCGCCCGCCTGTCGCTCGGCTTTCGCTCATCATATCGCGGCCGCTTCTGCACCCTGCGCTGCTTTCGCTGCGATGCTCTTGTAATTGAATTGTTGCTGTTGTTGTAATTGCTTTGCTACCGTTTTTTAATCGAGCGACGCGCAAAGAGCAACAGCTCCGGCTGCGGCCGCCACGCCTCGCCCCATCTTTGGCGAGTCCAGGCACTTAACTTCATTAAATGTGCTTGGTCTCTGGCATAGCCCTGCCTCATTCCCCTTTGTCCGCACTGACTGCCCTTGGCCGCAACTTGAGCTGAGCGCGTCGCTGTCCGTCCGCCTGGGACTGTCTGCCAATTTGGCGTAGTCCCAAACAGGTTTATTCCTTCTCAATTATATACCCTCGCGTAATGTAGTATACACTAATCACGAAGCGTGTGACGCATAAGCAAGGACTGAGGGATTCGTAGAGTAAAGCTAGCACACGCAGAGCCAGGACTTGATTTCTGCACCTACAATTCTATATCGATGGGAATCGAATATCACATCAGCTGATTGTCGCAAGTGTCACAAATGTATGTATATATATATTAAGATGAAAAAATATTTATATTAATACACCATTCGCGAAATAACTTACAATATTCTAATTGCAAAGTGTATTTAACTTTCGGCTTGTTTAATATTTTACTTTTTTTTATCATTCTTTTCACATAACTCGACAAACATTGCTGCTGTCGGCGCGTATTAATTTCAATGTGCCCTTAACCCTTTGCCTACCTCTTGTGATCTCTTTCGCAGAGTCTCCTCTCTTTCTCCCTCTCTCTCTCTCTATTTCTTTCTCTCGCACACTCTCTTTCAGTCACTCCTTCAGTCGACCATCCGCAATCCGCTTTTGGGCAGCTGTGCGCGTGCGCTCGCATCTGTAATGAGCCAGGCCAGGGGCCGCCTTCGCATTACGAATTACGCATACGCCGCGCTCGCCGGTGCGTCGCTTGGCACCTGTCGACGACAGCGGAGGCAACACTTGGAGCATGCCGCGCACGTCGCTTGTAAATAATTCATGTTGACAACTATTTTAGCTTGTTTTACTCTAGTTGGTCACGGCCCGGCCTGGCCCGGCCCAGTGCGGGTCGAAAGCAGACAGCCGATGACAAATCGAACAGCCAACTGCATGGCGATTGGCGACTCGCGATTGGCTTCATATTAAATTATGATTGACACATTGACTGCTTGACTGACTGATTGCACGCTCCGCACACTTCTCGAGCTTTTATCGCTTGAGTGGTCGAGCGCGTGTGTATGTGTGTGTGAGCTTTACAACTGGCTGCTTATCAGTCAGTCCGATGTTATTGACCCCTGTGCTCGAAGAGCGCTTATTTACTTTTGGCTATTGACTTATCAAAGCAGTGTCATTTCCTGAATCAAAGGGACGGTTCATTCATGATAGCTAGTTCCCAGACTAGCCTAAAGATGGTGCTTAATGGCTTGATTTGAGTGCTAATATGAAAGGTAAGATCATTCGACCTATAAATATATCCACTGCGATAAGCGCTGTGAAGCTGCTCAATTAAGTCAACAACTTACCGAACTGCTGTTCTTTGAGCTTTTTCAATTATTTTTCTTAGTCATCTAGCTGATTACAGTCACTTTTGTGGCGCTTACCTGCAATGAAAGCAAAGTGAAAAGTAAACATGTTAATTGTGAACTCGATACCCAAGGAAAGAGGAAAAAGAAACGAAAACTTTATTGCAAAGATTAGCAAATCATGTCTGGCACAGGCGAGTCACTCGTTGAGGCCGGGTTCGTCCATGGGCAACACTTAGGGGAAATTAACGAGCGAGAGTTAAACCGATTGTTATCTATACTCCCTCTGGCAATAATTAAGATACCAATTTCAAGTACATCATGTACATTTGCGTTTAGATTTGGCCCTGTAAATTCGACTACATCTCCAAAAATGCCCAGAAAAAAGTTGATTAAACAAATGCAAAACTTTTCTAATTAAAATCGCGCGGAAGTTTCTAAGCTTTCTATGAAATTTAGCAACACTCAAACTATTTATGAATCTATCGTAGATGAGGAGCTGCACAATTTCGGTTCGTTTTCAATGAGCTGTTTTTCGTGCTTCGTAATTGTTTGTTAATGTCTGAGCAAATGAGGCTATAAAATAAAATATAAACAGCAACACGGAGAACATGTGTATCCCTTGGAGGCACGTGCCACATCCTTGGCATCAGCTACAGCAGCATCAGCCGAGGGGGAATGAGGTATGCGAAGCTCACGCGTGACACGAGACACAAGGCGAGACGAGAGGAGAGCCAAGATGAAGCCGCAATAAAGTTGCGGCACAGCTTTATTACATATATATGTATATGTTTATATGTATTTATAGTTTATAATCATAATGATGATGCTGCTAATGATGATGAGGATGATAATAAGGAAACAGCAGACGCCGGAGCAGGAGCAGCAGCAGCAGCAGCAGCGCAAAGCTATTGCCGGAGTCTAGACGAGGAAGCGGGAGCACAAAACAAACATAAAACGAAGCCAGCGAAAAGGAAAACAGCCAGAATCCCTGTCTTGGGGGTGTCTGTGGGTGGCTGCCTGGTGCCAAGCGAAATGAACTTAACGCCTCTTTAAACTTATGAAATATTCTATCCAGCGAGACGCCAATATAGCCAGACAAGGGCCCAGAGGGAGGGAGGAGACGGTGTGCGTGGCTTGTGGGCGACAGGTGACTCCACAATGAGAGGCAACAGGCACAAGTTTCCTCCAACTCAATTATCTTTAAGAAGCAAAGAAACAGAAAAAGGTTGCAGAAAAGCAGCGTTGCCGGCTGGCAGCAGAGCTCTAGTCTAGCTGTCTGGCAACGCTGCCGAGGCCAAGTCTTATCAAGCGCAACAGCCAAAAAGAAAGTTGAGCGCAAAAAAATTCATGTCGAAAAGCAGCAAGCAAAATGGCAAGCTTGCAGCCGGAAGGAAGGAAGACACACACAAACACACACACACACAGAGAGAGAGAGGCTCTGAGAGGACTACACACACACTCACGAACAGCCGCGGCCAAGTGCCAAGCGAGTTTTACAAGGGTCGACAAATATGAGGCGAGCCAAAATAAAAAAATTGAACGTGCGGCAAAAGGCAACACATTCTGAGGCGATTTAATGCGCTGCTGCTGCTCCCCTTGGTCCTTTTCGTCCTGCCTGGGGTGCGCGCTCTGTGACGCCCTTTAATGCTACTAGCTAACCGCCCGTCACCCCGCCCCACCCTGGTGCTTGTCGCACCCCTCGGGCCAACACAGCCGCTGTTAACTTAAATATTTTATGGGGTGTCAGCATTGTCGATGTTGGCGCGATTGTCTTTGCGCCCAGCTCCCATGCCTCTCTCTCTCTCTCTCTCTCGCTCTCTCCCGCTCACCCTCACTCCCTCACAAGCCTCTACCCTCGACCTCTACACGGACTACACTGTGTATGTGTGTGCGTCTTTCTCTTTATCGTGTGCGTGGCTTGTCTTTTGTGTTCGAGGCTAAAGTAATTTCAAATTGATAAGCATCGCTCCCTGACTGACGAGCGACTTCGCCTAGCAAGAGCTATAGACTCTGCGGCAGGTGGAGAGACAGAGAGAGAGAATGAACGAGAGAGGGAGTGACAGGGTGGCTGGGCGTTGTATTAAACTGATTTGTTCCATGTCGAATCGTTAGCAGGCAGCCAGCTTCGGTTTGGCATACGTCGCGCTTTTCAAAGTCAATTGAAATTAAGTAACAGATTTTTGTGACTTAGCCTGGGTAGCCGTGCTGCAGCAGGGGACAGGCGAAGCAGGGTGGCTGAGAGCAAGCAGGCGATTGGGTTGAGGATGGGGGTGAGCCACCGGCTGGCGTTGCCTGCGTAATTATGTGGTTTCCAGTGCCAGCCTCGCCTAACTACTGATATTACACTATTTCCGATACCGAAATGATAACATGGTAACAGGGCAAGACAGAAAAGTTTAAAAATAAGGGATGTATAACAAATCGACCAATAATATTGCAGTCTTATCTCGGTCAGATTATTATTGTAGCTATATTGGAGTACGCTCAAAAGGGATCTATTTGAATGAATAGTTAATAGAATTCATTCACTTTATATATATGTATATGGAAAGTTGCATGAGAAGCTTAGTGAAGTGGTGTGGCTCCCTAGGTACACAATCTCAACAGGATGGCAACACTAGTTTAAGAAGAAGGCAGTTTGATAAAGTAAAGAAGTACATGGTGGTGATTCAAAGAAGTTTAAATTATCATAATCTCCTTAATGAACAAACAATTATATGCATAATAATTGTTTCATATATCATAAAAGGGAGATGAAAAGCTTACTTCCAAGCTAATATCTTTGTAATTTATTTTTCCGGGCAGAAAAAATGCAGAAATATTATATTATTAATCCGTCTCGTTGACTCAATTTTTGCTAATGCAAATTTTGTTCACACAAGTCTTAAGAAGAACTCTTGACGTATGCAATTCAATTAATTTACTCAATTCAACTAAAATCATCAACCATTTTTGCTGCATTTGGCTTTACTAAAGTGATATGCTATTCGAAATTCTATTAGTCTGGCAGCACAAAAGCTCAGTTCCCATATCCAAAATTAAGGGACTTCATGCGGGGTGAGTGAACAGGGGCCGAGCGGCGCCAAATGCGCATAATTAATGAAAAGTTTGTTTGTGCAGCTGCTTGCCGCGCCCCCCCACGCCCCCACCTTCCGCCCCAGGCGCTCAAGAAACTAATGAAAGCAAACGGCAACCACTCCTAGAAACTCAAAGGCTCCACGGCCAAAAGCAAAGCCGTCAACAAATGCCGAGAAACACGCAAAAGTCTTAACGTGAGTCGCCTCACAGAATTTGTGACTAAACAAATGATATTTATGCAGCAGAAGCTTAGTTGAGGCTAAAAAGTTTGCAGAAGGGCGGCCAGGGAGGGTGATGGTCTGTCTGAGAGAAGAGCTCAAGACGGGGGATAGAGAGGTTAGACGATAGAGAATGGAGAATAGAGGATAGGGTATAGAGGAGACCTGTTGTTTGGCCTGGCGCGGCACAGCGTAATGCCACGCCGATGTTTGTGCAGACAAAAAGGCATTTAAATCTTATTTGGACATAATTAATGACAGTTAAAAGCAGTTGGCGGCTTTTGCGGGCCACATCTCCGGGCTGTTGCACATTTACATGACATTTGGCTTTTCTGAGAAGGGGGCAGGAGCAGGGGCTGGAGCAGGAGCAGGAGGTGCGTAAAGTTTTCAACTCGACTGCATAAAATTTATGACACTTACGCACACTTGCAAGTAGCTCTAGCGCCAAAAACGTGTTTCGCTTCCAATTTGCGCAGCTGTCTGACAGCCACGCCCATTTCTTGACAAGCCGAACAGAGACAGCGCCTGGAAGGCTCTCTGGGTATATATAAAGTCACTCAAGTCGTCGCATGATTAATGCAATTGGCTTTTGTAATTGGCACATAATTTATTGCCAGGCCTTTTGATAATACGCATACGCAACGTGGCCCCAGCTGCAATTGACGCCAGAACAGCTGCTGCTGCTGCAGCTCCAACACCAACAGCTGCTGCTCCTGCTCCTGCTGCTGCTGCCGCTTCTGTTGCAACTGCTTCTGACGTGGCCAGACAATTTTGAAGTCTTCAAGTCTTGTTCCGCTGCACTCTGAAGTGGCCCAAGCCAAAGGATGCCGCCGCCTCCTTTAATAAAGTTATGCAAATTTCTTTTGACTGGACAATGTTTGGTCTGCTGTTGATGTACTTATCAAGTGGCTGGTGAAAGTGAAGAGCCCAAGAGCACACTGCTGAGTGCACACTGCGTGTGTGTGCCTCTATATGTGTGAGTGTGCGTAAAGACTCGACGTAAAGTTTGCCAAGTGACTAATGGACGTGAGAATGGTAGCGCCTGAGCAGCTTATCACAAGTTGACTTTAAAGTTTTTAGGCAATGGAATAAAACTCAATAGCAGGTGAAAATTCTATTTAATTGCTCCAAATCATAAAAAATATTGAGAAATATCAAAACAAAAACTGAATGAATAAAATGGAATGAAATTTGCATATGA
This sequence comes from Drosophila mulleri, assembly GCA_035047565.1. Taxonomy (NCBI): domain Eukaryota; kingdom Metazoa; phylum Arthropoda; class Insecta; order Diptera; family Drosophilidae; genus Drosophila; species Drosophila mulleri. The sequence goes on from JAWNPK010000168.1 coordinate 15,700,519, forward strand.
AAGCTGTCCATGAAATAGGAATTGTTAAATAATAACTTAGCTATGCACCAATGTTTAAATAATTATATGACTCGAATACTCTTATCCATGCACAGTCATTGAGTCATTTTCGAGTTCCATAATGTGAAAAGATATAGATAGGAATTGAAATGAATAGGCTGATAAAAAGTAGATTACAGATTAAAGAACTAATGGGAGTATCTATAGATCGATTGCTTATGTAACATTGTAAAAAGGCGTGACAAATCTCTTAAAGTATTTATATTCTCTATTAGGACCATGAACCGACTCAATGCAACCAATATATAAACCCATATATATCTATGGGTTTATTTTTAATATAAGTGGATATGTATTGAGGTATATTATTATATCAAATAGTATAGATAAATAAATGTATACATGGTACATAAAAGGGATACATAGGGTCGTTGGTACGGTTGTTATAATTGTGGAGTAGGTCTTTTCATGGTTAGTATATAAGAATGTAAGAATTTTGAAATTTTGTTATATATTTTTGCCTAGAGCAAGTTTTTAGATTCGTGTCAGTTAACTAGCCACTCGCTCGTCAATTGAGATCCACTTTAGAGTCCAGTTTAGAGCTGTTTGGCATCGATGGCAACTGGCATAGCTCAACCCCAGCCAAGGCCAAGCTTCATCAGTGCACTCTGCACTTTGTCTAGCTCTTCAATTGGTCGTGCCGTGCGAGTGCCGCTGCTGCCCAGGCGAAGGGGGCAAAGTATTTGAGAAACGCTGGCGGCAACCAAACAACAGAGAACAGAATTAAATTGTGGCTCCAGCTTCAGTTGCTGCTGTAATGCGAAACCTGTGAAACAGTTGTGGCTGGAGGATTGACGGATGGCTGGGGCTGGAGATGGAGATGGAGATGGGGGCCTCGGCATGGGGTTAGATTGAAATGCTGCCTTCATTCCGCCACTTGGTTGGCCACTCAAATGCAACATGGCCAATTAATTACGCAACAGCCAGGCAACCCGTCAGCCCGTCAGCCCGTCAGCCAGTCAGCCAGTCCGACGATGCACAGCCAAACGAACCGCTGTGACCGCAACATTCAAGAGTTTAACCCACACACACACACATACACACGCTCGTACCGCCTCACCTGGTCAATGCGGCGCATACGTAATGGGCTTTAAAGTGTGCCCCTGCCCCCGTTCTGTCCGCACGGCTGCCCTGTCACATGGCTCCATAGTTAAAGTTCCTTTTTTGCCTAATTAATTTGCATAAATTATGCGGGCGATGCGGCAATGGAGGTTGCGACTCGGGCCTGCCCACAAATTGAAGTGCTTTGCATTGAAAAGCGCGCATCATTAAAATTAAATTAAAAACAACAAAAACGAAAACGAAATAAAAATGTTTGAATCGAGGCAATGTTTGTGCTGCTGCTGCCACGCCCCCTTTCAACTATTGCCCCTATGGCTAGTGAACTTCCACTGACCACTGCCACGATTCGGCCATCTGGTTTGCATAATTACTTTGCCCTATTGCAATCGTCGCGATGCGCCATGCGCGATGCGCGTTGCATTTGCAGTTTGCATTTTAATGCCTTTGCTCCATTTCCGGCTGGGTTCACTTTGGTTGGGCTGGGTTAGTTTTGGTTGGGCCGAGTTCGCTGCAACGTGTGCTAATCAGTGTTTGCTTCCGGACTAAGGACTGCTCTGACCTCAAGATTTATGCCATCATTTCGCTTTGTTGACATTCCGTGCGAAATTCGTGCGAGCTGCAACGCCCCCAAATTAGGTCTCAGACGCTCTTCGCTTTCTCCCTCATTTGTTATGGTTCCACTAAGAACTCAGTTTTTTCTCCAATGCATAAAAAGTCTGTGAAGCTCACAGAATGCGCAGTCTTGCCATCTCAAAGTGCAAGGCTCATAAATTAAGTCGGCGCAAGAGCTGGAACTCCATAAAGAAATTACGAAGCTCACTTAGTTGATTAAGGTTATGATGAAACCAGATGAAAGAGAACATGTTTCCATAGGCTATTCGAAATTGTATTTCCCTATTATCTCTACATAGGTGATAGTTTGATTGAAAATCGATTCATTTTGCAAACTTGTTCGTAGAATTTTCTTCATAGGATTTGTCCGCTCTTGTTTTTGGCAGCGGGTTCTGGCCTTCTCGCTCAGATTTTCTCCTTTTTTTTTTTTTTTTTTTTTTGCCTCTTGATTTTTTGTGCACTTAAAGTAACTCAATTTGATTATTTTTCTTTTGGCCAATTGCCAGTTGCCACTGTCAACTCCAACTATTGCGTTCGCTATCTGCTAATTGTCCGCTTTGCCCGGCCCATTCATCGTGGCCACGACTTCAGCGTGCGCACTTTTAATTTGAGCTTTTCCTTATATTTATAGCGTTATTCACTTCATTGCACACAACGAGAGCTTCCAGTATTTTCGTTTCATTTAGTTTACTCCCGTCCTCAATGGCTCCTCAGCAACTCACTTTGAGTCGTTGTCCGTGACTTTTTCTCTCTCTTTCTCTCTCTCTCCTCTGTTTGGCTACTGTCCTTTAGTTGGCTCCGTTCGTATCATGTCACTAAATCAGCACAAATTGTTCAACTGATTTATAAATTCTGGCCAAATGCCAGTGATATAATCGTATTGCTTGAAGCTCTGCTTACCGAGACTCCAAGGCCCCAACATAACTGAGAGTCCCTGTCGACCTAGTCAACAAAAACCAAATGTCCAAGCAGTTCTCATTGGTGTACTTCTTCTTCGTTGTGGCCATTTAAATCGTTTCTATTGTGTTTTTGCTTTTACAAATGTTGCCATGCAAACCTTGTCTTATTTATATAATTATTAATCTTCTAGATTAGGGAAACAGTTTTCACTTGGTAACTTCAGCCTAATTTTGTATAACAAATTAAATTAAATCATGGTCTTAACTTTGATCTACTTTATGAGAGGGAAATCTTAGGATTTTTATAAATATTATTAGAAGATTATTATTATATAGGTGCATTTGTTATGATAGTCTATACTCTAAATATTTTATCGTAGATTCCTCATGATATTCTAGTTCAAGAGAACTTCTAAGATTGATTCTAGATAATTAAAAAATCCTTCGAAACGATGAACAATAAGACATTAAATAGCTTTATGTCAGCAATTATTTTGAAGCTTGAAAGAGCTTTGCAAATTTAAATGCCAACTTCATGGGATAACTGAGGTCTTCACAATGCAATCACAATCTATTTACGTACGTTTAGCTTCAGCTCTGGCCAAACCGCATTGTGCAACAATTATGCTTGCGCAACAATAATAGCAACAACAAATACAGCAGAAACAACTTCTAAATGTACTTTCCAAAAATTGTTGGGCGACCTTCAAACAAACTAACCAACTGGCAAAACCAGCCAAAACCACCACCACAACCACCGTCAGCGACAACAACAGCAACAAAAGTGGCGACACATAAATTGCATAGGAAATACAACAGAAAAATTAAAAAAAAAAAAACTCTAAAATATAAAAAAAAAAAAAATAAAATAAAATGAAATAAGCTGAACGAGCAGACAAAGTTAGAAGTCAGCGGCCAACTGGCAAATGAAGTCAACTACAAACATGCCAACAGAATGGAGCCAAACACAAGTTCGGGCTGTGGGGTACAACAATTGAACGACTAGCAACTACCCTGTGAAAGAGAATCACTGCCTGCCAAGTGTGCATACATTGAAGCCAAGCATAAGCTACTTAACTCCAGATCATTGATATGAAAGTGGAGCAACAAATACTGAAACAACAGTGAATACATTTGATTCAATAATAAATATAGAGTAAGTACTCCCCCCATATTATCGATTATTATCGATAGCTGATTTTGGTCACTCTTATATTGCGATTATATATGGTAATTTTAAATTTATTCGGCAAAAGCTTCGAAAATACTTTACACATGAAGAATGAAGTCCAGCAAACAGGAACATGAGTGACAATCAATATATATTTCTAATTTTATGTTCCTAAAGATTTTCAATTTACTCACTGCCCCATTTTCAAATCTCTCTCTTTCTCTTTTTCTCCATGGTGCCAGAGACTATCATGGAAAAACGTTAAACTCAATTATTGAAACAACAGTGAACACGTGTGATTCAATCATTAATAAGAAGAATCAGCCTCTGCCAATAAGTGTATATCGATTGTTATCGATAGTTTATTATTATTATTAGTATATATTTCGTATCCATATTTTGTATTTCTATAGCTTTTCTATATGTCACCTTAATATTTTCAAATCTCTCTCTTGATTTCCTTACTTCTCAATTTCTGCTGATTATACAAATTCATTTTTTCATTTTTCACCTACATTATGCAGAACTCTCTTAGAACATGCACACACAAAAATACAATTCTATGTATACCCTATCTATGCCATTATATTCGCGTACAGGGTATAACAAATGATGGCGTTTTTTTTCGTTTTTATCACAGCTCGTCCTTTAGTTTAGACACCCAGATCCGCAATTTTGATGGATAGTTTGTGTGCGTGAGTTTTGAAAACTTTTTAATTTGAATGCAGCTGCAAGAGATTTGCATGTTTATGGTAATTGCGCTGGGGCAATGTGATTTTTGCGGCTTATCGATTGTTGTGCATCAGACCTTGTCTTGACTAACGTATTTTCTGCACATTTTCATTTTATTTGGTTACATTTTGGGTGGGGCCAGAAACAACGAGATGCTGTTGCATTGATAAGTGGGCCACCAAGTGGGCAAGCAAAGTGCAGACATGAGGGTCAATTGTATCTTTCAATTGAATGCCCCCCATTAAATGGTCATAATATCGTCAATCTGTTGTCTCGAAACCCAAAAGTCACGCAAGCAATATTTATTTTCATATTTTTTTCGTATCACGCTTGGTCGCCAACATTTCACAATTTTTTTTTTTTTTTTTCTTATATTATTTTTACGTTTTTTGCGACCCACACAATTGAAGTGACAAGAAGGCTCGCGCGGTGGCGTATTGGTTGGGGTGGTGGTGGTGCGATTGGTGCCGATACCCGCATTTTTCCACATGGTCTGCGACGGAGACTTGTCAAGGCAGGGAAGAGCTAGTGGCAGCAAGCTGACTGTTGAGTTGCCCTTAGGGAGCCATGGGGCAAAGGGATTTTATCCTACAGAATGCAAATATGTACAAATACATATAGCATACATGTACATATGTATATGTATATATACATACTTATATATTGTAGAACAGTGTGTAGAGCTATCTGTCAGCGGAAAGCAATCAGCAGTATAATCGAGTAAGGCTTCGGCTCCGCTCGAGGGATTGGAGATTGGGCAACTGGCAGTTGCGGAGGGGTTGAAAGGTGCCTTTGGCGCTTTTGGGGGCTGTGACATCTGCGTGAATACAACAGCAACTAGCGTCCAATTCAAAATATAGAGATTTACATCGTTGAGTGGCCTGACACTCCTGAATATATGTATGTATACATACATATATATGAAGTGCTCTAATCTTTTAGCGACTGTCGATCATATGAGAAAATTTTTAAATGTGACGCGACTAAAGTGCAAAAAAGAAACCAAAAGATTGCTAATTAATTTTTCATTCTCAAGCGGTTGGCTTGGTTGCGAGAAAGTCAGGAAATATCAGATTTGTTGAAACTGAAAAATATAAAATAGTGAATTTGTCTTTACTCGAGGAGCGCCTTTGATATACAGTAGATATATGTGTGTACAAAAAATGATTTGCATAATATTTATGTATTCTGGGGTTTTTAAATGACATATGCTCATTTTAATGAATTCAATGGTCTTCATTCACAGCTGATTTCCTTTCTTGAGAAACATTTTAAATTTTATGTATATGCGAAAACTCGCTCACGTCCCAGTCTCCTTGCCAGGACTTTTCTTTGCGGCAGAGTGCTTTAATCTCATGAGCGTCATCAGCAGACATCAAAGCTTCAAGTTTTTTTTCATACCTGTTTTAAAGTCTAATAACGGTCCTACCAGAATCGATTCTCAAACATTCCAGCATTACGTAAAGCTGCTGAATCAAGTAAAAAGTTGTAAGAAGGAATCGATTCAATCAGTAAGTCTGTAGTGAACATTTTCCAGTTACAGTTAGCTGAGGAAGTTTATGACTTCATCACTCCCATTTATTACTGCGTTACTTTGAAACACACATCTATCCGGATTTTAGCTTATAAATTTGCCTATAATTCATTCTTGTCGGAGTATCAGGCGCTAGACTTAAATATTTTTGCAATCATAATTTGTAATTCATTTGTTTTTGTACCTCTCGATGAATGTTGTTCATTGCATTGGCAAAGTTTGACTCAAGGTTAGCTTGATTATTTTGGTAATACAATTTTGTTTTATTTTTTTTAGTTTTATTTTTTTGCACAGCCAATTTCGCAGTTGTGCGAATTAACGAGCGATAAAACGAAATGAATAAAAAATGCAAAGTTTGAGCTTTGCAATTGTTCTTGTGCTTTGTTGTTGCTTTTCATGTTTGTGTCTTTGTTGTTGTCGTCATTATCTAATTATAATGTAGATGCAAGAGTCAAGGTGACTGCACAATTATTCATTTTGTGTGTGCGAAAAACGAAGCAGCGGAAATAAATTGCGAACAAAGCAAAAACGCTTAACTCAACTTAATCAACATCGGATAATAAATTTATAAATTTTATAACAAATGAGCGCGAATAATATGCAGCAGACAAGCAGGAAGATTTAACACTTGATTAGCAAAGATTGAATACGCTTGCAGCTGTTTAACTGACAGGCGAATTAAATTAACTAGTAGTTAACTCGACTGTCCAGAATGCACATATTTCATTTACTAAAAAAAAAAATATATAATACAAAATTTATTGCCAGAAAATCTGGCAGGCAAATCTAATTGACCAGCCATTGAATGAAACAAGCGAGATTTCATGCGATACAATTGGCAAACAGATTAAATTGCAATATAATCTTCATATTATAGAGTTAAACTGACAAATATATAATTTCAACTGCAAATTCATCCGCAGATCCGTGCGCCTGATCTGATTGCAACTTAGCTAGGACTTGTAGCTAGATTCTAGATGGGAATAATATATACTATTACTTTATACTGCATATGAAAAGTAATATATATACCATTGAATATTCTATTACATTTATTCAAGTACCATATATACACTTAGTAAAAATTAGGTCAAATTAACTTTAATGTAAAAGTTGTAGCCGTAGCTTTACTGAAAGATTAAGAAGTAAATTCTACAATTTGCTTGAAAGTAAAATACATAATACATTTGAAGCTAGTTGCCCCTGATTCAGAGGAAAGTGCTTAAACTCAGAGTACTCCCTCCCTCTATCGACCCCACGCCCACTCCAAATAAATGCTTATTAAATTTAATCATCATAAACGAAAGTGCAGTCACAATTTTTACATATGCTCGACTATGGGGGCCCATCATCATCGAGTAGCTGAAAGCTACCGATCCGGGTCTTATGTATATGTTTGTTTACATCTATGACTGTTGTGAAGCAAATTCGATGGAGAAGGAGAAGGAGAGCGAGAAGGAGAGAACGGAGCTGGGTAGGTTCTCTGCAGCACAGTAGCACTCGAGTGACTCAAGCCGTCGGCTTATGAGCGACATTTAGGCTGCGATAAATGGCATAATGTGCCCTCATAAACCGTGTGACGACAGCCGGGAACACGAAAGCGAACGACGACCAGCCGGCTCTCAATGGGAAACTGGGCTGGATGGATGGACACTCCACGCAATTGAAGCGTTGCACTGCATCGCCAAAGCCACAGCCACAGCTACAGCCACAGCCACAGCCACAACCACAGTTGCAGCCAAAGCCAAACTCCGTGTCATAATAGACGCAAAAAACTGCACGACAGCGAAAAGCAAACGAAAATCGGCTGCAATAAGCGGAGTGAACAAGTTGAGTACATAAGCATATAAGTACGAGTGCGAATCTGAATGTGAATGTGAACGTGAACACTAGGAGTGAGTGAGTGTAAGTGCATTCATACGAGTGCCAATTAAAGATGAGAGCGTGAGTGCAGCGTGCCTGCTTGGGCAGCGATGGTGTGCAAATAATTTAAAGCTTTAATTTGCAAATATTGCGAAAATTGAATGATTCATGGTTCTAGCTCAGATCATGATTCAAGTATCTGCTCATGCTATTGCTTACATTAAGAACAGATATTTGATTCAAGTATTTAGATCGATAGCTATTGTGAAGATAAAATTGTTGTGGAAATATTTCAAATACTAAGCCTAAACTATAGCTAAAGCTCTAGCTGCTAGGCCCATGGACGTGCTAAATGTTTTTATATGTTTCGTACACAATTTATCACGCACCCATCTCCAACACACGAGTTCGCATTTTGTGCCGTACGGGCAATGCCTGACACTGTGAGCCTATGAAAATGTGTAGATGTGGATTTGTCAACAACAACAGCAGCAAACAGCTGAAGCAGCAGCAACACCAACAACACCAACAATTACTTAATGCCCATTGTATTGCATTTCAAGTTGGCAAATGAAACAAATGAAAACTGCGCGACGTCCGGGCAAAAAGAACAAAACTACAAGAGGGTTGCACTGCATAAAGCCAATGAGAAAGAAATATATATATGTATAATCGCAATGTTGCAAAGAGAAAGACAGAGAGAGAGAAACATTGGTTTGGCATTGCGCCCACTGCCGAGGTAGGAATTAAGGGTAAGAGCAGGTTCGAATGATTGCTCGAACCTGTGTATCGGTTAATAAGCATAACAGCAACGGGAAAATATTGGTTAATCGGAGAGGGCGTTAAGACCAACAACGTGAAATTGAACGACTGAATCATACAGATAAAGGTAACATAAATGGTGTGCACATTCCCCCATTGAATACGTTGGCTCAATCAATCAATCAAAGTCGCCAGCAGACGACGTGCTCCATATGAGACAGCGGAAAAGTCGCGGCTGTTTGGAATATCTAATAAAAGGTGGCCAACAGCATAATTTCATTAAATTACTTATTTCCGACTTACAAGTGAGCAATACAAATGGTAAGCATTGGAGAAGTCTATGAATATTATTGACTGGAGCTGGGAGAATTACTTTTACTTTTAGAAAACTATCAAGTTAATTAATATAAAAGAGCTCCTCACTCTACAGGTTCCTTTAGGGTCTCTAGGTGATTGTGTAATAAAATAATTTTGAAATTTAAAATATTTTGACTTTATGACTACATTATCTATAATTAGCTGGTAAGTTCGTATCACCTCTGATCTAATCTCTAGGCATCGTCTAACTAAAAACTTGCCCAATTTAGGCTACGACTCTACGGCATTGTACTTCCCGCGGTGCAGAACTCAACTCGGAACTTGAAACTAATCACTGGCCATTGATGCAGCAACATCTAGCAGCACACTTGGATATACATATATTATGATGCTAAATTTTACGATGCTATTCATTAAACTTTTAACTGCTCTTTAATTATAGTTGAACTCGAAATCGGTCTAAAAATATTAAATGCATTCGGAATCATTTGCATTTCTTTGTACGCTCTCTGCAGAATATAGCCCTAAAATTAGCCGTAAAATCAATTTAATGCGCATAGCGGGCCATAAAACGACTGTCGTCGCACCCATCCCCCAGAAACAATGAAAAAATTGAAAAAAAAAACAAGGAAAGAAAATATGAAAAAAATCCCAAGAAGAAATAAAAGTCTAATGAACATTTTATGCGGCACAGCATGGGTCAGTTAGAGAGATGTATGTGTATGTATGTATATACCCGTTATGTATACGAAATATCTGTATATTTATAGCTTGATTTATTTTATTTTATTTTCAGCACTTGAAACGCGGCTGGGGCGTTCGCAGCAGCATAGCTGGAGGTGTGTCCGTGCTGCGACTGAGTTAGAGGTGGAGATGGAGATGGAGGCAACAGCTCTCTCTCTCTCTCTCTCTCTCTCTCTCTCATTTCATTTATAGCTACCATTTTGCAGTTGTCAGTTGCAGCTACACCAACTTGCGTTCACATAATTGCTCCGCCAAAGCCGAAAACTCAAAAGGCTGCTGCAACAATCGAGCAACACGTTGTCCATAACTAATCCTACAACCAAAACCAAACAACCTACAACCAAATGCAAAAAAATACGAAAAAGCATGTACATAAGATATATGCATGCAAATTATTAAATTCTGTACAGTTGTCGGCTACTATTTTTTGCGTTTGAAGCAACTTTTGCGTGTGTGCAAATACCCAGTGCAAACCAAAAGGCTAACTAAGCGGGTATATGCATTTCGCTGGCACAAGAAGTCAATACTTAGATTAACTGAGCTGCTGTATTTCCTAATGAACAGCAGAAGAAAACTTAGCAGAATGCTTCAATTCACTTTAAAATAAATTCTGTATTGATATCTAAATATATTAAATGCTAGTGATTTAGCATTACAAAAGAAACTATTAACTATATAAAATAAGCAAGGCCAACTTCGCAAGAAAAAGGAATTTATTAATTTATTTACTCTTTAATATGGATTAATTAACTTATTCCTCAATTTGCTTTTCAATGTAAATACTTTTGTTTTTTAATAAAGCATGACCATCAAAAGAATTTATTATTCTTAACCATTTAATACTTTTTGTATTATCTGTAAGAAAAATAGTTTTTTTTTAGATTAATAGACTTTATCTTTCATGTGAATACTTTTTTTTTAAATCAGTATTAATCCTCCTTCAATATTAATTTTAATTAAATGCGGCATATTTTTGTTTTTCCCCAAATAACTGTCCTTACAGGGTACACGCCTAGTCTCTACTCTGTTTTGGTGCATTTTTTGCTTGCTTCTATTTTTGGTCGTTGCATGCAGCTGCTGCTGCCACAACCAACTTGCCAATATGTTGCACACAAATTATTATTATTTATATGCATTGGAGTTGCCAAAAGCTGGCGAACTGTGCCAAACGGATTTTATTGCAGCCGAAAAGTTTCATTGCCAATTTTCGCTCAGTGTATGTCCGTGTGTTCGTGTGTGTGCGTGTGTGTGAATAAAAGTGATGCTTAAGCAACTTATCGGAAGTGCTTAGAACTTGTTAGCTACTTGCAAAAGATTTCAGTTCGAGAGCTGCTCGAGACTATAAAATGGCAGCAGAAGGGAACTTTTTATCGAAAACTTTTTAATAACATTTCTTTTAATATTTATTGATGATAATTGCTTAAATAGACCTTGAACGAGTTTTTAAAGGGCGTCTCCTTTGCAACTTAGACTAAAATTATTTATTTTTATCAATAGAGCGTTTATATCCCTTTAGTTTAGGGAATTATCACTGATTAACAGCAAGAACTAGATGAAAAAAAAAAATGAGAAAAATATACAATAATAATACAAATTTTAAATATTTTGGTTAACCTAAATTTGATTATTATTATTTTTTTTTTATTTATTTATGATTATTTTGGGAATATATTTTAATTCTTTTCTCAAGTAGAAAAAGATGTGCATAAACTTACTAAATTAGTTTATTCCATAAATAGAGCGGACATCGTCTTTACTAAAAATAAGCTGAAGTATCCAATTAAAGGAAAAGCTAAATGGGAAAGTCGGAGCGCTTATCTGAGAGTCCAGCTTTGACCAGGCCAAGCCCGCACAGTTTCAGAATTAATCCCTGCCCTGCCTACGTTGTCCCGCCCCTCCCAGCAAGGCACACTTCTTTATCACATTGAGGCGGGACCACAAAAGTTGGGACCAAAACCTCCCACAGACAAATACCTGCAATCAACGCCATCTAGATAAAAACAAATATAAACAAATAGCGGCAATATTTTTCTCACTTTTTCCCCCCAACACATTTTTACACAAAATTCCAACAAAATTCTTGTACAAATGCAAAGCAGCCCCAAGAGACGAGGACAGCTACAGCCGAGGGGGTGTCTAGGCGGAGCCTAGAGAGAAAGAGACACCGACTGAACGAGCGGGGTCGACGGGGCTGTTGGGGGGCATTTTATTTATTGTTATTTCATTTGGACCGCAAATTAAAAGCTATGAATAAGAGCGCCAAGTGGAGCGCGATAAAAAGTAAAAAAAAGAGCAGAGAAATAAAACGCAGTCAGCAACAAGGTGCAGGAAAAGTAAAAATCGCCAACAATAACAAAAATGAAAATACAAAGAGAAAAAAATTCCACGAATAGCATATAGAGTAAAACATGCTGAAAACGGAAATAAAAGCTTATTAAAGCCAGCACAGAGAAAAGAAACGAAGCCCGAAATGAAAATGAAAATGCAAAATGGAAAATGGAAAACGGGTATGGAAAATGGGGTTGAACGGTGCTTGGATCAGCGCTCAGCGTTCAGCGCTCAGAGCAAACGGAAACAGAGAGCTCAAAAGCAAACACTAAATCAAACATTACACCCAACAAAACAGCCGGGCTGTGAAAAGTGAAAAGGCTGGAGAAATAAGTATAAAAATGTGTAAGGAAAATTGTGGAAAAATCAAGCAAAAAACACAAGAAAACACACACAGAAAACAACAACAACGAAAGGAATCGCGTGAGGGAGGAAAAGCGCTTTTTTATTTGAGAGCATAAAGCAAATGCCAGACTAAAGTAAATATCAGGCACCCGATGGAGCTGTGGCAAGTGGGCACAAGACAAATGTGGGCGCCACCGCGACGTTCCTCCTCTTCTTCTCGTTTCCCAGTTTTTGTGACTGTTGCTGTTGCTGTTGCTGCTGCTGTAGCTGCTCCTGTCGCTGCCGGCATCCTTTTTGCAATATTAAACGTAGCAATGACACCCATGGGTGCTGCCACGCCCACAGCATTGGCGTGCTGCCATGGGTTAAGCTGCCTGCCACACTGACTCTTCATCCACTCTCCCTCTCTCTCTCTCTCTCTCTCTCTCTCTTTCTCTCTCTCTCTTGTTTACTATGCTAGACAACTAAATATATACACCTAGTTATTTGTTGGGGTATCTGTTTGCACGGCGGCAGCACACAAAGTGAAATATCAAGGGAATTAAAGACATTGTGCGGATTTGCAATGAATGCCTCGCTGGGCATGAATGAGCCGGCTCCATGGATGAGCAAATGAATGAACGAGCCAACGACTGTACGTACGTTTGAAATGACTGACTGACTGAATGACTGACTGATTGTTGACGCCGCCTGCCATTGCCATTGCCACTGCCTGCGGAGAGGCCCCACCAGTGCTCACAGGCTTCAGAGCTCCAGAGCTGCAGAACTGCAGAGCTCCAGTGCAGCTTGTTGATTGAGGGGCTTCAATTGGGTTTTCTTCTTGTTTTTTTGCGTATTGACTGCAGCCTTTTTAGAGTTTAAGCCCTCTTAACGAGTGCTGCGGATAGTCGAGAGCGTGCCAACTGTACATAGCCAAGAAAAAGTAAATAAATATTTCAGAAATACATTGGGGAATTCAAGAGATTAAAGCAGCTAAAGACTATGGGCATCATAAAATGCCAGTAATATAAGTTGGGCAGCAAAACTATTTCATCGAGCTGTAAACAAGTATATACATATTTCTCAAGAAAACATAAATTTTATGGGATCTGCTACACATGAGTCTGCCTGTTACTTAAATCATCCCAAATGATTATAATTTAATTTTCCATTTTCAATAATAATAATAACTCTCTAAAGATCTCTATTTAACATTGCCATTAGAAATGTTTACTTTCTTAAATGCATATTAAAGCTAAAATATCTTTTAAAACTTCTATAAATTTAGTTGAAAATAAAATCATCATAATTAATGATTAATCGGAATCACGTAGCTATGCTTAAGCTTATGATTTAATAATCAATTGTATTACTGTATATTTTATATATATATATATTTTTTTTTTTTTTTTTTTTGCTATCACTAGCTTTCATTAGCAAGAAAATTAATTATATAAAATACACACATCCAGTTAAGCAGCTTTCGTTCAATTTAAACATTTTTATCAAGCAATTTGTTTTTTATTTTTTTCGTCTCTGTCAATAAGAAGGGTCTTTAGTAATTAACAAAGATTTTACAGTAGCTTAAAATTAATGCACTTCCTGTCAAGCAGCTCACTTCTTCAAGTCTTTAAATGTTCTAATCTCTGTGAGCAGTTGTGTCATGCGAGTCCCCTTCAGTACTACATATGTGAAATGTAAGACGTCAGTTTTTAATTGTCGGAAACTGTGTTATCTTAAGCAAATTCCTTTGACAAGTGCACTCAACACACACTCAACCCAATAAACTTCAAATAGATGTATATGTAGGTGATATGTTTTTGAAATACAAAGCTCGTTTCAGCTATTAATCCGCTAACACATCTGTAGAAGAAGGCAGGCCTCCGTCCTCACCACCATCCCTCTCTATCCATTCTCACATCGAATATCAGGCATACCTAAAACCTAATCCGTTGCAAAGTGCTTCTGTTTTTATGAGTAATATGAACGAGTAAAATGTATAACCCAAAGGCAAACGACAAGCTGGCACAAAGCACACGCTCCTCACCCGGGATAAGCCAAAAGGATATGCACTCACAAAATACACATCTACTTATATGTCTTCATGTAGATGAGCTCTTGTTCCCATCCACACATACATACACATAATGTATTGTACGTGTGTCTCTGTCTGCAATCCTATTTCCCCGTTGCTGTCTTCGTACCCTATGCCAACCCATTCCTCTTCCCCTCAAGCCTCTTTTGCTCTCCTTACAACAATGCTAACACACACACTCATTCTTTTACAGCTAAGGATGTAAATGAAAGCTGACAGAAAGGAATAAAACCAAATCAAAAGCAGTTCTTGGCAAGTTTAGTTCAGCGACACTTCGTCAAAGTCGAACGTCAAACGGGCATCCAAAGCTCTTACTTGAATTGTGCCAGTCGGCCAGAGGCATTTTCCGGTATCCTATACATATGTACATATATACAAAGAAAAGGTCTGAGACATAGAGCTTAAAGACAAAAAAAATAAATAAATAAATATATATATATATATATATATATATAATATATATATATATATATATATATATATATATATATATATATATATATATATATATATATATATATATATTATACTGTTAAGAACTTTGAAAAAACTTTAAAAGAAATTTGATCATTTTATATAGCCATGAAATAGTTTAATATTGATCTATGGAATATACATATGTATATATGTATTACATTTATTTAACATTTCTAGTGAATTCCTGTAACATTTCAGAGATAAATTTTCCCTTGTTACTTAGCTACTATTAACTTGGTGTTTTTGAATAAGACTTGGGAAATGTGTAAAATGAAATTAAGCAAAAGCGTATCATTCTCAAGGATGAAAAAAATCTTTCAAGTTGCACTTTCAAATCAAACTTAAGGCGTCCTAGACCGCACGACGGATGCCTATCCATGCCAGCCATCCATACGCTGGACATGTGAATTGAATAACGTGGGAAAGAGAGCAAAAATGGGGTAAACTAGAAAAAGAGGTGAGACAGCAAACGGAGCGAGGCGAGTTCAAGTGGGCCTTTTGCCAACGAGCACTAATCTCAGCAATGGTAAACGACCGTTCGAGTGCTTATCAAATGTCACAGCGAACGACTCCATGAAATGCCTACATGGGGCAGTGGCGCTATCAGCAAACCGTAATCTTATCAACGGACTGCAACACTTCGCGCTGACAAATGTTAGTAGTGTGTTTGTAAATAGCTCCCCTTGCACTGGGTCTGGTGCTCCAAAACAAAAGAGGACATTGACTGCAGTTTGCGGAGTATGACACCCAGTGAATAAGTCTCTAAACTCTACCCCACCGTGCCATTGGAGGAGGCGTAGTCAATAAAGCAAATATGACAGCGACAGGAGCGCAGAGTTCGACGCATCGCTGGGCCGCGGGAAGGGAAACGTAGCGTAATGATAATAAAAGTTTATGACAGCAGCTCACGAGCTTGTAAGGCTAATGTCAACGTGCTCTTATGTTATGGGCGGGAGGGGGCAGCCAAGCATCTGGATGAGTAGCCAGCCTGCCTCCAGGAGGTCAAACAGCTGCACAGCGCGGTGTGTGTAGCGCCTCGGTCCGCTGCAAGTGCGAAAAGCGCTTTCATGCTCCACTGAGCTTCAAGCGACGCAATGAAGCAAACATTTTTAGCAGGTCGCTCGACTCCTCCAAGTGCTAGAATGCTATTATGTTATAAGGTGTGGGTCACTTACAACGTTGAAGAATATTATCAAGACACTTGCCTTTCGATCAGAAAGCTATTGAAGACAAGCTGTCTCGAGCTTATAGGAATTAAGAGATAGACGGGTTTGCAGAGCTATATGATATACATTTATTTATTTATGTATTTATTGTATTAGAATTGTCCTCTAAGAAAAGTGAAATAGTTAGAGTAGAGAATTTAAAATTATATCGTCTAAATAATATTGTCTAATTTTACCAAGTTCAAATATAATGTTGACCATATTCGACGGACAGCCCTATAAGTTTGCCCATAGGGTTGCCAGATGGGTCCGTCAAATATGGACAACCCTGCAGTTTGAAATGTCAATTTGAAATGTTTCTCTATCAAGTAATCATGAATTATTTTTGCTGATAATATATCTTTAATAAGAGAATATCACCTATTTTATGAGATGTTCATATTAAATGCTTGTCCCACAACAGTTCTTGTTATCGAAGAACTCAACGAAGCTTTCAAAGAGTACTCCGCAATTGGAAAATAACATACATATTTCAAACATCTACAGTTATCACTTGGGGTCTCACTTTCCTTCCCTTATATATTCAGTTGACAATGTTCTTAAGCTTTGCACTTTCTGGTTTCAGTTAATGGCTTTTAAAGCCAGCTCCAGAGTTTTTTCGTGTGCCCCAATACTTGACAAGAAGTAGACAACTGCACCCCAGACTCTAAGCTCAATGCGGTGCGAGTATCCCAGGCAAACAAGTGCCAGCTAGCTCTTATCGCGCAGCTCTCCACCCTCGACAATCTAACAGGCTTATCGAATTTACCTCCATGTCGAATGGCAAAAGAAGAAAAGTGAAAGGAAATAGGTTTTAAAATATCATAAAATATTTATAATTTACGTAGCATTACTCCGAGCAGTTTAGGATCTGGCAAAACTAATCTTCAGAAGATTTTACAATCTATAGTGAGGAGATTAACAATTCCTCAAACTAAATCAAAAAAAAATTATTTTTGTGTATATACTTCATAAAATATGCTTTACATAATACATATACTACATTAACAATATCTATATACATTATACGACAGCTGACGTTTACGTGCCGGCATTAATCATTGATGACATGAGCAGCCAGATAAGCAAACAGCAGGTCGAACAATGGCCGACCACTGTCACCTGTTATCAGCAATCAGCTATCGGCTAATCAGTTAACAGTTATCAGCGGCGAGTTAGCTCACAGCTTAACAGTTGTCAGTTCTGTGTGGAGGTGTGTCATGTGGATCCATGTTTGACTTGACTGACTGGATTAGAATGTAAATGTAATTGAATTGTGTTTTATGAAAACGTACCGTGACACAGAAAAAGCTTCAAATTTAATGCAATTTTCCATTGTTTATGATTGGATAAATTTATAATTGGGTGCTCATGACTTGGCTTCTACAGCCGGTCAGTTCCAAATGCCAGCCTAACCGCAATCCGCAGAAACAACTCGTGGCATGGCCAACTCACTAAATAATTCACAACATTCTGTACATACTACATATACATACATATATATAGAGTCAACAGCGTGTAACGGTTCATTGCTTAAATTAATAACTACATAATCAAGAAAAACATAAGTTAAACTTGGTTACACAGAGTGAAATAGCTGGGGCCGGAGAAGTTTCCAAATCTAGACCAAAGCACCAAAAACAAGCCGAGCTGCCAGGCAGCCAAACATTTTGTGTGTGTGTGTGTGTGTGTGTGTGTGTGAGGTAGGGGAGTTGGAGTGGAGATTGTGACTGGGTCCGACTGTGTGTGCTGGGTAACAAAATTGTGCAGGCTTACTGTTTCCTAGTTAGTTTAAATAAACATCGAATTAGTTTCTGGAAATCAATATTATTTACCAAGCGACCTACTAAAAGGTCTCCTCGCTCGAAACTATTTAAGTATGTATAACTCATAAAGTATATAAATCAAATATTGATTAGCAATGTATTAGTATTCTTAGTCGCTTTCTTTAACAATTTGTACAGCACATATTTATTAGCAAGAGTATAAGAAATGCAAACTTTAAGGCAATCATCAGAAGATTCCAAAAAGTGTTTAGCTTGAGAAAACAAATATAACAATTGCAAACAAGGCTCTGTTAAGATACTTTTTATTTCAATTTATAGGTTTTATATTTTTGCGCTTGTTTTTATTTTATTTATAAATTGCTTCTTGAACGCGGTCTCCCTCTTCTGTCAGCGCTTTGTTCATTCCTAAAAACGCTTACAACGCTTTAGTTTTCTCAGTCGCTTACTTATCTGTCCAGTTCTTTCCATATACATTTCGCTGTCTCTCTCTCCCCGCCCCCGTCTCCCTCTGTTTGACAGTTGTTTCCTTGATCAAGTCGCTCATCAGCTTATGTGGCATTCAATTGTCTCCTGTCTACGATTTGCCGCCCATTGAATCCGTTAGCCAAAGCCAAGTCCAAAGCAGACGTTACCCATCTGCGAAAAGCCCATTAAAAACAGTTCGCTTCATTTATTTGCCTTGGATGGGAAGTGGGAAGCCCCGTAGCTAGTATTGAACTTGCGGCCAATCGAATTGGCGACTTGCTTGTTGTGCTCCACAATTTATGGCGACCTTCTAACTCCTTAACTCTCAATTGGCGCCCCAGGCAGCTCGAGGGACCACTCAAGGCTTGCCTAGACCCACACCCGAAACCGCCGTTTAATTCGATTGTTGAGTGTTTGCACAAAGCGTCGCCGATCAGACCCCGACTAGAATTTCAACTAAGCACACAGCTACAGCTAGAGCCCGCCCCACCACACTGGCCGCATTACAAATTCATATTCAATTACGCGTGCTGGCCACATCGAGCAGCTGGGTTCGAGGCTCAAAGTTCGGTGGGCAAATCGGTGCAACAAAATTTTTGTTTGCATTTTGCGGTGCGGCCTATGTGAAAAGGAAGAGAATTTTCCTGTGGGGGCAGAGTATCTGTGTGTGCGTGTGTGTGTGTGTGTGAAGGCTGAATGCCTGCATTAATGATAAATGAAATATTTATATAGCTAAAATACGTAATTAACTCAAATTATAATGGGTCGTTGGCCCCCCTCTGCAACAATAGGCGTTAATATGCCAGCGCCAGCGACACACACATGTGTGTGTGCGTGTGTGTATCGCGAGTAACCACAATTTGTGGCGCTGTAGCCAGTGCAGAGGAGGGAGTGCCCGGGATTGGGAATGGGGGCCACGGAGTGCTGCAGCGGCATTGCCGCCAGCATGTTGAAATGCATGCTGAGTGTGATTACAACAACGACGACAACAACCCGCAAGCCAGCTCCAGCTACACTCGTGTCCTCCCCTGCCTCTCACTCACTCTCTGCCACTCTCACACTCCTCTCCTCTCCTCTCCTCTCCACTGTGCTGTTCTGGTCATGGCCTACGCCCCAGTTTGGCTGCGTTGGGCTGGTCATTATTTACTCATCGATTGCACAGGAATGCGGTGCATCATGCGGTGCAGCGCAGCGCAGCGCAGCACTCGCCTTTGCTTAGTGCCTCTGTCTAACCTGCGCACACACCCCTCTTCCCCCTTCGGTCAACCAGCCCTGTCTCGTGTGTGCTTGGTAGCTGTGCACTGGCTGGCAACTGACTGCTAATAAATTCAGTAAAGCCAGCAGGTTGCTAGGCTTAAGGTTCGATTCTGGAACTGCACCACCAACCCACCGCCACCGCCACCATCACTCTCTGGCACGCCACTGGACTCTGCTGCTGCTGCTGCTGCTGCTGGAGCAACAATAACAAATCGTGTTGTTAACTGGGCAGCCGTCGTCATTGGCGTACGCACGAATGCATTCAGACAGTGGCTGGGGCAGGGGCGGTATGGCTGCGGCTCGGGTCTGGCAGTGGTCACACATAGCTGCAATTCCCCCCACTGCCACTGCTAGGCCCCCCTTTAGCTCTACGTCTCTGTTGCTTAGTATGCATGCTTCGTTGGCTTGCAAGTCTTAGGCTTGCTTGTATGGGATCTGGACTTGGCTTGGGCTTGGGCATGGACTTGGGTTTGGACTTGGGCTTCGGCTTGTCATTGACCTCCACACACACACACGCATGCTCACACACATGCAGACATTGAGCTGCAGTTACCTCTGTTCCCCCAGTCATCAGTGCTTCCTTTATTAGCTCTCCTCTAAATGGACATAGACAATGTTGTGTGCGCTTTAATGTTTTGGCCTTTTTGAAGTTGCTTCTAGGTTCGCTGGCCATAAAATAGAACCCAGTTGCCGGTGGCCAGTGACCAGGCCAATACCCTAAGGATGAAGTGTTGATTATGCGTGTTGCACTGCCCTGGCTGTTGTTTATTGTTGTTGTTTTTGTCATTGTTGTTGTTGGTTTTATGGTAGCCAAGTGCAAGCCGCTTAGAACTTTTGCTGTTTTGCTGCTAGGTAAGCCCAAGCATATTGTCAGCTGATCCCAGTTAGGCTAAGCTCTTGTCTGCAAGTGTGTGTCACTACTGTGTCTGTGTGTGTGTGTGTGTGTGTGTGTGTGTTTGCAACACCCTTTTGTTTGTCTGCTTGTTGATTTTTGGCAAATTGCACTGCCAACTTATAAACAAAGTCAAATGGACCGACAGAAATTGATAGCCAACTTGGCCGAAGCTCCATAATTCCACAGTATTCTGAGCTGAGGGCAAAAGTAATAAATTTAAGAGTCCGGCAAATTATTATGACAGAACTTTAATTCTTTTGGTATATATGTATGTATAATATGTCAAAAGGTAACTAGACTATGATTTTTGACTTAATAACAATTTATATACGTAAACACTTGGGATCATTATGAACTTATAAAATAAAGACAACTTATTTATCTACCTTGTTTTATTTATTAATTTCAACTTACGAATTTTACTTTAGACTAGCCTACATTACTTATTACAATATTTGATTTTTAAATCATTAAAGTTATTTTTATCTGATTAATATGAGATGCTCTTAACAACTCTCTATTTTCTCAGAAATTCGCAGACATTTTGATCCATATCTAAAGTTTGAGAAATACTTTCGCGGAGTTCATGTAAAAATGTAATTGCCTAGCTAATTTGCTGCTCCATTACTCTAAAGAATTATGTATTTCATAATGTTTGCTCTACCATATGCAAAGTCTCATTGTGCCGGAACATCTCATCTGCCTAAGCATTACCTGCCACACATTATGTTAAAATACAACTGGCTTCCCCTGCTTTGAACCACACTTAAGTGTCCAGCTGTTTGTCAAACTGTCAAGATACAAAATAACTAAATTAAGGAAGTGACTTCCTTGAGAACTTAATTAACGCCAGCCGCTGGGCATTGGCCAAACCGTGTTGCCTGCAAGACCCGCTTACAGGCTCTGCCAGAGAGCCAAGCCCAGTCGGGGACACACGGACGGACCCCATCGTAGACTCCGTCCCCTATAACAAACACAATTCACACGCTTTCCGCTGCTGGCTGCTGGCCCTTGGTCATTAGCACGGACCTGGAACCTTTAGCGCTGTGTAAGGCAAGGTGAGTGCATTGCGAGTAATGCTCGGCCATAATATGAAATGCAAATAGTGTGGTTGTATTTCGGCTGTTACCTGTTGATATTGAGTATCGGGAGGGGGCCTAGAGAGCCAAGGGACAACGCGTTCGAGATGCTCCGCACAGTAGCCTAGTTAGCCTGGCCAACTGCAACTGCAACTGCATCTACATCTGCATCTTTCATGACTTGCAAATTAGAGCACATTAACGCATTCAGGTTGAAATATGCCCCATTGTTGGCCATATCCGCAACTTACCTGCAACGATAAAAAGAGAGAGAGAGAGAGAGAGATTTAGTGTGAGAGTGAGAGAGAGACGCACAAGCTGCAGATAATTATGTAGATTAGCTAAAGGAAGTTTGTATTTGCACAAGAAATTCGCAAGGCGATATAGCAACTCAATTATATAAAGAGACATATACTAGATATACATTATATGTATATATATACATAGACTAGATACATATAAAGGTAGGATATATAAGTATTTCCCTTGGTCTGCTCTGACGACTGATGACTAATTGGAGGGCCTTTTGTGATTGAAATGTTTCTGTTGTTTGACTTGGGGACCAGCCAACGGCCAACAGCCAACAGTCCGCCGTCAGCCCAGTTGAACGAACTTTGACAGTTGTTGAGGCCGAGTTCTGTTCAGTTTGAGTTGTGTTAGGCTGGGCCCAGGAAGTGTTGAAGGACTTACAACGAATGCCATTCAAGTGGACACTTCACTCTGCCTGTGTTTGTCAAAGCCCGCTGAGCGGGGCGGAGACGAGGGCGGCGCGCCGTCGTCTAATGAATAACTGAGCTATGCGAAAAGTTTGTTATTTTAACGCTAAGTCAGCTCATTTGCTAAACTTTTACAATGGTTGCCCAAACACACAATTATTGCACAATTTGAGTTTGAGTTGAAAGTTGTTGTTGCGGATGTTGCGGAGCGGGAAAATTAACAGAACATTAAATATTTGTCTGCCCTGACAGCCCCGAAAAACAATCTGAAGAGTCACAACTCGATTAGTTATTTATTATTTTCATCAAGACAATTAGCTGAATTATTGTAGTGTAGGCATGTATATATAAGCAGTAATCTATAATTATTCATATATGTATGTTTGTATATAAACAACTTAATATAGATTCCACATTTCAGGAACTTTATGCTTATTGAGCATATTCAAATATATTAACTAGTATTACAACAATTATTTACCAAATAAATATATTACAATCCATCTCAGATTTCTGAATACCCGTTCTCTGGTATATTTAAAATATAAGTTCAATAAACAACAATAGTTCGCATTCAGATTATGCATTAGCCGAAAGCATTTAGGTCATCTAAGGGTGTAATACTCGAATGTACATTTTACCAAATTCTTCTTTAATGCCATTGCCAATATTGATATAAGTTATTTTCATTCCTTATTTATTACAATTTTTACATCTAATATAAAAAAGAACTTGCTTTAAATTACGACAACATAGCTCTTATTTTTATTGAGATTCGAGCCCGTATTTTACCAACTTGATCGACCACTGTTTCAGCTCATATTAGTGCATTGTTAGCAATAAGTCAAGCTAAACTTATATTAAAAATGTATTTTAGCAAAAGCAAAAGTTTTAAATTCAAACGCATTACAAATTTCAACCGCACAAGCTCTCTCGCAGCTATAATATTAAAGGGGTATATGCGTGAGTTTCACCCTTCGGCTTGGACGGGAATCAAAGACGAAAAAACACATTAGACTTAAGCAGCGGGCGGTTACTTTGTTTCCGGCTTAAGATCTCTTGCAAAATCCTTATCAACAGGCCGCACAAACTGTGAAGGAAATTAAAAAATAATATATATATATACATATATATGTATGTACGTGTATAAAATTTCGAACAGCCGTTCGAGAGCAGACACTCAGGATTGGTTAAACACGTTGTATGTATTGTGCGAGTACGGGCTTCTTATTCCATTTCTAGCGCTAGGCGACCACAAATCTAAATTACCAGAACAGTGCACTAAATCAAATGCGAGAGGGCAGCCAACTTGAAAGGGAAACCCAAGAGCGACCACAGCGGACAACAACAATGAGCAGATTGGGGCAAGGTATAAATTAAGAGCGGCATGCGGCAAACGAATTTCGACTTGTAACCCTAGAAGTGTGGCCAAGTAGACGAACAGCCAACCGTCGACCGTCGACCGTCGACCGCATTATAGCGCCCTCGGGGGATGAATTGTCAGGGCCAGAGACGAAGAATGTCCGACTTGGACGTGGACGTCGAGGACGGCATGGACGTGGACTTGGACGTGGACGTGGACGTGGACGTAAACGACGTGAACGTAAATGTTTTGTGCTTCGCCTCGTTGCGGATAGCAGTTAGCCAAGTTTTACTTTCTTGCTGCTGCATTCTTGTTTTTTGTAATTAGCCATAATTCACTTGCCTAGGCCAAGACAAAATGAAGCATAAAATATTTACGCGCTGCCCCGTCGACCGACCACCGGAAATATGCAATTTGACGCAATTTGCATGCAGAACCAAGACACGACGGCAGCAAAGCCCTAAACCAACTGCCAACTGAAGTTGTATCTCTCTCTCCCTTTCTCTCTCTGTCTGTGTGTGTGTGTGTCTCTGTTGGTGGCACGTGGTTGCATTAGGTGATGCAATCATTTCCGCTTTGCAGATTGCAAAATGCGCATGCCAGAAATCAATTTCCGTTCTCAACTCATCTGTTTCGTTGGCCAAGCAAATACGTTTAGGTAAACTGGAGTACGGCCCCGACTATCAGTGTGAATAGCAAGCAAGCCAACAGAGGATATCCACTGGGACATGTGGACGGACAGTAAAAGTTATAATGATTATGATATTCATGATGAGTTGAAAACTGTAATACACTGCAGTTTATTTCAAATGTATCATAGGCCTACAATCAAAGTGAATAAATAAATGATTTACCGCCAAGCGAATGTTTATATAATAAAGATGCAATAAAATGCATGTATTCCTCTTCTTTTGTGCTGTTATCTGACCGCGGGGACTGTGGCTGAAGTCTTAACGCAGTCATTATTTTCTTTTAAATGAAAGAAACATCTAATTTTTCTCATTCCTTATTGGCTTTTACTTTGTGGACACTAAATACTGTCTAAAACCTGTATGGACAGCAACAAAACGACGATGGAGGGAGGACAAGCACAGCTGTAAACTTAAACACGCACACACACCTTACACAGACACAACATCACACACACAACATCACACACACACACACTCACACATAGAGTCATATTCAGGGAGTTGCCACGCTAAGATCTTTATCTCG
Source organism: Drosophila mulleri (assembly GCA_035047565.1). Taxonomy (NCBI): domain Eukaryota; kingdom Metazoa; phylum Arthropoda; class Insecta; order Diptera; family Drosophilidae; genus Drosophila; species Drosophila mulleri. The sequence goes on from JAWNPK010000168.1 coordinate 15,725,485, forward strand.
AGCCACATCTCCAACGACTCCTCCCACGACAGCTTTAAGTGCTGTTGTTGTTGCTGTAATTACTGCCCTCGTTGTTGTTGCTGCTGTTGTTGGTATAAACATTTTCTTTTCATTAATTCATAAAGCATATTTTTATTGAGTGGCAACACACGAGACGAATGAGGGGGAACTGGTCAGGGCCATGAAAATTGTTTTGTGAAAATTGCACGCTGCCAGCAAGGGGCAAACCTAGCTGTTAAATAGATACAGAGAGAGAGAGAGAGAGAGAGAGAGAGAGAGAGAGAAGGAGAGGGGGATGAGAAGAGAGTGAAGGAAAAGAGGAAGCAACGTTTTAAATTGTGCGAGAATGTGCAGCAAAGTTGTAAGTTGGCTTGTGGCACGCTTCGCTTGCCACTGGGAATTTCAAATAGAATAGAAAAGTTATTCCTCATGTTTTTAATTATATCACCCATGCGGCTTTTCGCTTTAGCAAATGCCTTGACTGATAAGCCTCATAGCGGTTACTTGTTGATAGTGATATAAGTTATACATATTTATAATTAATTATTATTATTAATTATTAATTAATTATCCATAAAAAAATAATCTTCTCCTCACGAACTTTTCAGCAGATAAAATCAAATTTAAAAAAAAAAAAATAAATAAAATAAAATAAAAACAAGTAAGAAAGCTCTAGTCGAGACTGCTCGACTACGAGATCCCCTGAACCCTTCAAGCAACAGGCATTTCAATCATTTTTAGCGTCTCTCTCTCACAAACACACACATACACACGCAAACACACATACATAGACACCCATAGGCGCGCACGCATGGGCTGCAGTGTGGGCTTACTATGGGAACTTAATTGTTTAATAACTTTTTTTCTGGACGTACGTTCTCCATGAAACTTTCAGATTGTGGTTTTATCATTACTATGCGTATAATTGCCCAAGCTCAAGTCTCTAGTATTTGAAATACGCCTTTTACAAACTTATGGGTGAGGGGGTGGATATAAGGGTGGGGGGTGAAATTGAACAAAAATCGAAATTCCATAACGTACATATCAATCTACATTTAAAATTTGGACACTCTAGCTCTAAAGATGTAGGAGATATAATTTTATAACTGCATTTCGATAAGGTTTTTGATCGATAAAAAAATAATGGGACGAGTTATCGATTTTTGATGATAAACTCGATATGCGCGCTGTATATACGGTCAATTTAAAAAAAAGTTCAAGTCTCTAGCTCTTATATCTTCTGAAATCGACGCGTTCATACATACGGACGGACGGACGGACGGACGGACGGACAGACAGACGGACAGGGCTAAATCGACTCAGTTCGTCGCCCTGATCAAGAATATATATACTTTGTGGGGTCTGCCACGCCTCCTTCTCCCTGTTACATACTTTTAACAAAACCATTATACCCTGATTTCCCATTTTCAATGGGTTCAGGGTATAATTAAGAAATTGAGTAAAAGTTTTTTTAAAATAAAATTAATTAAAGTTAATGAAAAACTGAATGTATTGAATATGAAGAGTTCTTATCTTTAAATATATATAAATCATTACCCATTTATACAATTTATTAAATTTTAAGTTTGTGTTATTTATTAGACGTTTAAATTTGATATAAAATTAAGCGAACTTTAAGCTTTAAGCTTATTTTAAATGTATTTCTTTCTATTTTAGCTAAGGATACATTTCTTTCTCATTCTTTAATCATAATTTGCATTTTTCTTTATATCTGTATATAGATAATTGAAGACACATATAGATAGTAGATAGATAGTTGCAATCCCATTTGATTTCACTAATATTTATTTAATTTTAAATGAATTTTTATCGCTTGCAATGCTACTCCCTTTATCTTAAAGCAAAATCTTTAGGCACAGACAAATGTGTACTTCAATATACAATTTATTTGTTAATACTTCAAATGACTAAGTACATTTACAATAATTGGATTAGATTTGTTTATCTGTTATATAATGCCAGGTCGAGTTCTACAATTTCAACAGTGTTTATCATGCGATTGGCCAGCGTTTCATAGTCTTTCCTTGACATCTAATGATAGCTCTAATTCTTTGATCTGTGGCGCTCATCCAAGCTGTCAGCAAATACTTTACACACACACACATGCACACACTAGACACCGCACACTCCACTCCAGACACTAGACACTGTATGCCCTCTACGGTCTGTTGACGTCGATGTTGTTGGGGTTCACTCAGTGCTCTTCAGTCGACACTGCACTTATCGTATTTCTAATCATTATGCAACTCAATGGACGAGTGTTTAACTCACAGAGCCTCTATTTCCGATTCACTTTGTGCAATCGGCTAAAAATCAAAGAGCTGAAAGCCAAGCTGCAAACCGCAGACTGTCCAGCAGATTGACCGGGACCAGACGCCAGATGGACGAGCAGTGCAGAGGATGCGGCGCAGCCATTGATGCAAATGTGAAGAGCTTTTCGCAATGCCAACAGTTTTTGCTCCTCTTCTCCTCTCTCCTCTCTTCTCTTTTCTCTTTTCGGGCACAAAACTTTAGTAGACTAATTATAATTACATTCTAATTAGAACAAGTAAGAAAGCTCTAGTCGAGACTGCTCGACTACGAGATCCCCTGAACCCTTCAAGCAACAGCAAACACACACACATACACACGCAACACACATACATAGACACCCATAGGCGCGCACGCATGGGCTGCAGTGTGGGCTCACTATGGGAACTTAATTGTTTAATAACTTTTTTTCTGGACGTACGTTCTTCATGAAACTTTTAGATTGTGTTTATATCATTAATATGCGCGTATGTGCCAAAGCTCAAGTTTCTAGTATTTGAAATACGCCTTTTACAAACTTATGGGTGAGGGGGTGGATATAGGGGTGGGAGGTAAAATTGAACAAAAATCGAAATTCTATAACGTGCATATAAATCTACATTTAAAATTTGGATACTCTAGCTCTAAAGATGTAGGAGATATAATTTTATAACTGCATTTCGATAAGATTTTTGATCGATAAAAAAATAACTAGACGAGTTATCGATGTTTGGTGATAAACTCGATATGCGCGCTGTATTTACGGTCATTTAAAAAAAAAGTTCAAGTCTCTAGCTTCTATATCTTCTGAAATCGACGCGTTCATACATACGGACGGACGGACGGACGGACGGACGGACGGACGGACGGACGGACAGACAGACGGACAGGGCTAAATCGACTCAGTTCGTCGCCCTGATCAAGAATATATATACTTTGTGGGGTCTGCCACGCCTCCTTCTCCCTGTTACATACTTTTAACAAAACCATTATACCCTGATTTCCCATTTTCAATGGGTTCAGGGTATAAAAATTGCGCCAAAGCTGACTCGGTGCACTTGCCAACTGCTTCGCTGTTCAACTTAATAAGGAAATCAATTAATAGCAAACGATGCAACAACAGCAACAACGACAACAACGACAACTTTCAGACTGTCTAATAGATTTTAAATTAAAGTTTGCCGCAGTCAGCGGAGTTGGCCCGACATTGACTTGCACAACAAGTTGACTTGAAAACTGCTAAAGATACAAAGATACAGATACAAAGATACAAGAACATAGATGATGATGACGACGATGATGAGGCTGATGCCATCATCATGCCAATGACGACTACATGGCAATGCACTCGAGGATGACAACAACAACAACAAAAACAACAACGATAACAACGACAGGGAAAAAACTTCCGTAAACAACGTTGTTTGGCCCGAGCCAGAGCCCGAGCCCAAGTAAAAGCCAAAGGCAAACTCCAAGCGTCGCTCGGCCAGACAACTTTTCGAAGACGATTTTAAAATTAGAAAAGCAAGAAAAATATGCTAGAATAATGAATAAAAAAGAAAAGGAAACTAAAATTGAAACACTGGCAGGGCCGGACCAATAGATACCCTGAATGTTTATTAACGAACTTGATTGACCCAAGTGAATTATATAAACTAATATATTCCTCCTTTTTCCAGAATTATATTGATTATATTGTATAAAAAGAAGTATTAAAATTCATTCCACTATAAAAACTTCATTAAATACCCTCGAATACAATATTTGAACTTCCTCGCCTTCCACTGAAAAGTGCAGTCTATTACACCCTAGTCCCCGCCAGGTTCCACAGGGTATGCCAAATGGAAAATGAAAATAAAATTGTCTATCGTAGCATTCTTGCACTTGTGTGTGTGTGTTGCTCGCTGGCTGGGGAATACGCGGCATATAATCCAAGCTGATGAAGCGGGTCAAAGCGAGAGAGATAGAGACAGATAGAGAGAGAGAGCGGGGGAGAGGCATAACGAGGTGAGCCGCCGCCCGGGGCCAATGCAAGCGAGCAGAGCAGAGGCAATCAAACAACTGAAGCATGACAACTTGATGCCAGGAGCAAAGAAGATGCTGCTATGGATGGAAGCTGCCTCTGATATGGCCATAAAATTGCGGAGAGGAAGAGAGCGAATGAGAGAGAGTGAGAAGAGGAAGAGATAGAGTGGGGAAAGGGTAGCCTCCCACACGTCGTTGACGAACAACGAACGACGACGACGACGACGACGAACGGCACATGACATAAAAATTAAATAAACAAAATTATGAACCACGTCTCATGCGGAGGCCCCCTCCCGATAAGTGCATGGACATGGGGAGTTTTAGTTAAGGTCGAAGTGGAGACAGCGGCTGGCTGGAAGAGGTGGGGCGAAGGCGTTGTGTGTGGGGCGATACAAATCAAAATAAACAATGCGTGCTGCTTGATTGGGGCATGCAATAAATGTTGTTTCCCGAATCGTTGTATTTGTAAGATAAACAATGAAGGGAGTTTTTATGTTTGTCTATGCTGAATGCCGGCGGCAAGTGCTGGGCGTCGAGCAGAGGCAGACGGAGACGGAGACGGAGACGGAGACGCCTAAGCCTACAATTGATATAATAGCTGGACGGAGAGTGGGCCTAGTTGTGGGGCCCGATTGGCGGCCAGGCAAGTGCATTGAGCTGTTAAGTGGAGAGCCGAAAGCAGTGGAAAGTCGAATGCAAACATGGACACGGCACACACTCACTCACTCACACACAGAAGTTATTCTCAAGGATCTCTGATTGACAATGAAATGGCCACAAGGAGCATATCACATTGCGTATGATGGCTATTTTGTTAACGAACAGCAATTGGGTTGAGCACTCAATACACTTGTCGAATTACAAGCTAATTTGAAATGAAGAAATGCAAGCGTTTCAATGCAAGCAATCAATGCTCACAATGCAAGTTCAATTGGCGTGTGCTGGGTTATGAATAGTTAAATTCAATTTGATGTGAATGCAATTGAGAGGAACAAGTCTCCCTGACCTGACCCTAGAGCATGTCCAATTCATCGATTAGTATTATAAATCGCATTGAAGCAAGAGAAACATAGAAAGAGAGAGAGTGAGAAACGTGAAAAGAGAAGGGGAGAGAGGGTTAGAGAGGAAGCAGATAGAGGGAGAGAGAGGGAGAGAGAGAGAGAAAAACAGACACAGATGCACAGAGAAACATATATAGAGCGAGAGAGAGATTCGCAGAGAAATAGATAGAGAGAGAGACAGAGAGAGAGAGACAGGTAAAGACAGATAAAAACAGAGAAAGACAAACACAGACACACAGAGAAAAGAAAGAGGGAAAGAGAAACACATTCAGAGAGAGATATAAACAAAAGAAGATAGAAAGAGAAACACATACAAAGAGAAAGATACACACAAAGAGAGATAGAAAGGAAGGGACATAGGGAGAGAGAAGGAGACACATACAGAGAGAGACAAAGCGAGAGCGAGGGAGAGAGAAAGAGCCACATACGTAAAGCGAGAGCGATGGTTTGAGAGAGAGAGACTGAGAGTGAGAAAGAGGGAGAGAGAGAGGGAGAGAGAGAGGGATAGAGAGAAGGAGAGAGAGGGAGAGAGAAAGAGACACGTAAAGCGAGAGCGAGGGTTTGAGAAAGAGGTAAAAAGATTAATAGATAGAAAGAAGAGAATTTGGAATATAAAGAAACTGAACATATAGCAATAGAACGAAAAAAAAACTAATGCAATTTTAAGATATATCATTCTACAGATTCTAGACACTCGACTCTGAAATATCACAGATAAGTGCGAATAGGCCACAATCTAACTGCAAATAGCACGAAGCTCATATTGAATTGAATTCAGTGTTTGTTTCAGGCAGCTCAAGTCTATCCGGTCTCCAGGAGGTATCTCTCATTGGGAGTAGGGGCAGAACTATTTGCTGGTATATTGTTCACGTTGTCCATTTGGCTGCTTGTTTGCTTAATTCGAATAACCCTTTTTCTGCCCCGCGGCAAAATGATTGCAATAAACAGGAGAGCTGGCTATCGTCTATCGTCTAGCGTCTGCGCCAGCTGATTGTTGTCCATTTATTCTGAGGGCCCCTCGGGCATTAAATACACTTAATAATATTACAATGCAATTCAATGAGGAAATCAACCCCCACCCCCACACCCACCTCCCTTGCAGAATCAAATCAAAAGCAACGGCTAACGGGGCTGCAGCTACAACAGATACATAAATATTTATATGAATTCGTATGCGGCTTTAATAGCATTCGTGTTGTTTTGTTATGCAATAATTGCCACGCCTGCTGCACTGCAAAAAGTAAAAAGCAAATTATATTTACAAATTTTATATACTCGCACACACATACACGTACATATGTATGCATGTGTGTACGTATCTTATTACGTTTTCAATTAAAAACTCATTTCATTTAGATGGCAGATTTTTAACAGCGCGCAGCAAAGTAAATTGAAGCGAAGTCTTCGTTCATTGAACTTTGCCTTTGAATAATGAAACAACAACAAGCGCTGTGCCAGGGCATTAACCAACGTGCTAATACCCTATAAATATTAAATTGATTCAAATTGAATGAAAGAGACTCCAAATTAATCAGAAGTTGTAACTATTTTAGGGAGAGGTACCACAAAAAATATATAAATTCGTTAACAACCAGACATCAGAGCGGATAGAGTTGGTTCTTAGAAAAAGATATACACATGCATAAAAACGAATCATGGATTTTTATTTTATATGATTTTTTTTATAGTGTTGCAAGTTGCAGGGCGTGTTTAGTATGCCCGCATCGTAGGGACTCTGCAAACAGCAACAGTTGCAGCACAGTAGCTCAACGCGGGACGTGGGGGAAGAGGGTCAGCCTCACGGGTCTACATAATATTAAATATATATATATATATATATGTGTATACGCATGCACTCATTCGGTTGCCAACTGATTAGCATTTTGTAGCTGCCCCGTCCTCATCGTCACATTGTATTAATAAAAAGAATTTTTTATACAATTTTATTTTTTGTGTGTGCATAAAAATAAAGTAATAAAAAAAAAAAAGAAAAAAACACACGCGTCAGGCGAAATGCAATTTAAATTTTAATACGCTGGCTTTTAGTAGAAAAAAATGTAAAATGTGCACACATGGCAAATGCTGTGGCAGGCAGAAGCCGAAGGGCGAGCGGGGCGCCTCGTTGCAGACGGGCCCAGCGACCGGCCAATTGCATGCAATTGCTGCCAATCTCTTGTTGCCATTGCCATAGCCCAAACATGTGACCGAGCCCAGAGCTCGCACCCAAAACACAAACCTCAAGCCTCGATACACGCACTGCCGTCCAATATTTTCCTCCTTTTTTCGAGTTGCGTTTAATTTACTGTTTTCTTTTTTTTTTCCTGTCCCGGCAAATGTCAAAAGTTGGCACGGCAGTTTGGCCACGTAACTCATTAAACGCAGCAAATGGACAACAGCAACAACAACAACAACAACAACAATAATGTATCTGCATCTGCGAGTCTGGCTTTTAAAATCTACTCCGTTTACCAGATAATCACATTCAGCTTCCAGCTCTAATGTAATGAAGCACGAAGCCTTTAAACAATCCACAGTTTCTTTAAACGAGGCCGTGCTTTGTGAAAATATATATATATACCAGACTGATGTTAACGATAAGAACTGCTTGAGTTAAAATACGTTCTAAAATGTTGACTGGGCTAATGTAAGTGGATTAACAACAATCTGTACTGTGAGTATATAGGAGCAATACTTCAGATGTATTTAAGTTTTCAAAAGTTAGTTTTTCTCATAAAATCATTTCGTATTCGTATTAGCTTCTTATAAAATTAAACAATTTATTTTAACAAATTTTAGATTATTCAATTGCTGTCTATTATAATTAGCTGATTTAGTTATTATATTATTTTGTATTAATGGTTCAAGCTAAGCGAAATCACATAAGAATAGCTACAGCTATAAATTCATCTGAAGTCCTAGCTCAATGACTACAATTTGTAATTTTCTACAAGATTTTGTGAACGTTTTTAGGGGATTTCAGAGAATTACGCTTTCAGTGCAACAGAGGAAGGAATGCTTTGTGGCAGCTGCTTGTCGCTGGTGCTGCATGGGGCAAGCGAAGCCGCGCCAAGAGCTGCTGGACTTTATCTAAGTGGAATTTGGTATTTGAAGCGTTTTGACCCACATTGCCATGTCTCTCGCTCTCTCTCTCTCTCCCAGTCACTCTTTCTCCCTCTCGCTCGGTCCATCTGTTTGCCACTTCAGTTGCTGCTGCAGCTTGTGGCACGCATTAATCATGACAACTTTGCCATGTCAACGTTGTCGCGCTGCCATGCAAATCCAACAAACTGTCACTAAATGTGCGACTTTAAGCGCTCTTATCCTTGCCGACGACTCTGACGCGGTTTCTCGCATTTTTTACAGTTTCCTGTTGCAAAATTTCCTGGCTGCGTTTTCCGCTCATGTGAGATTTTTGCCCAGAGCCAAAGCCAAAAACCAAAGCGAGTCACATGCGACATCCGTTTTCTTTTTCCATTTTTTGTCTCGCTTGCTTTTCCTTTTCCTTTGCTTTTGCTTTTGCTTGTTTTTCTTCCCCCCATCTTTGTTTTTTGCATATTTCACACGGCGGCCAAGTGAAAAATAGTGTAATTTGCAGCACAGCCGCGTAGCAGCTCAAATATGCAACACGGAGCCAAAGTTAATTTGTAGCGACGGCAACACAAGCTATTAGCAAGCTCCAAGCGGTGCCACAAAAACACCAGAGGAGCGCACGCTGAAGGAGGGGAGCTGCCGGGGGAGCACAGCTGCGGCAGGTGCCGGGGCACAGCGCACTGGGCAGCTCGACGTTCCTTCTTGCTGCAACAGCAACAGCAACAGCAACAGCAACAGCAGCAGAAGCCACAACCCGTTTTTAAGCTGTTCAGGGCATTCGAGGCTTTGTTCTGCGACGCTGTGGAACGTGCACGGGCTTCAAAAGCTGGTATGCAGCTCACGCAAAATGCGCGCAAAGCTCAATTCAAATATCTTTGATCTGTTAACTTGAGCTTTAATGCAAATTGTTTAAAGTCGGGTAAAATGCACTAATACCAATACGAGATCAAGCTTATTTAGTGTTAAATAAAATAATATTGAAATTTTGAATATAATATCATAATAATATTCTTAATTTTATATTTTAATTTTAAGAACTTAATCTATATCAATTTAAATTTTCTTACAAATTATACGGTTACTTTTTCAATTAGTTGACATTTTTTATATATTATTCAAATATTGCATATTCTTTTGAGTATTTGAGCTTATAGAGCACTCATATAGTATCCAAATAAATAACAGATCACAATCTATTTTAGCATAAAGCAAGTAATTCTCATAAATACGTTCACACTTATGAAGAAATACGACGGGAAACTTTTCATCTCCTCTTCATAACAACTATAAACTGCAACTTAAAACTCTATTTACAGTTTAAGCAATACAATAGGAACAATAGGACACAAATATTAGCACAGCTGACTTTTGCTAAATGAGAAAACGCTATAAGCAGCATATGCCGCTTGGCGTTGGAGCATTTGCGGCTACTGTAGCTCCTACTTGGCGAAATGTGTGCATGCGTATCCGTCAGATACTTTAGCACGCAGTGTGTGTGTGTGTGTGTGTGCTATGTGTGCATTCACGAGGTAACTTCTGTCAGTCTTTGCCCCTCTGTCCGGTCTGTGTGTGTGCATTCAACATGTCATGAATGAATAATTAGCCAGTGCTTCGTGTGAGAGCACACCCCACACACACACACGCACACTTCTTCCTCCTCTCTGACCATACCTATCTGCTCTCTCGCCGCTTTTCCCTCTATCTCTGTTTCTCTCACACCTCACATACAACTAGGAAGCAACTAACTAGAAAGAAATTCAGCCTATGAAAATTCTCTACTTGACTGCATTGCCGCATCTATTAATTTAATTTGAACTAGTTGAGTTGTCGCTATAAATTTTCAGCTGGAGCTGCTGCTTTGGCTTCTTCATCCAGCTCTAAAGCTATTATCGCTCTTGCATTATACGCTATCTAATTTCATTTGACTTCATCTCATAACATATTTTAGATACCCTAATAAAAATGTTGATAGGCTTAGTCACGAGATTCATAGAGCAGGAGACATCTTATAGACCTTCAGCAGTCGTTCGCTCGATCTCTTGGTACCTATAGCAATCTCATATGAGAATAAACATTTAGAAAGTAATATGTTTTTTCTTTTTTTAGTAAAATTTAAACACGATTTTTTTTGAATTGAAAATAATTTCTGTCTATATATCTCTTCCCATCTTTCGGACATGCAGTTAATTCCATGCTCCTAAAATAAATAACTGATCATGTAATGAATAAGTATTAATATGTATATCAGAAAATTCAATCGTAATCGTAATCGAGCATCAATAGATCTAGAAAATGAATAAATTGTGAAACACATGAATGAATTAATTGAACATGAGTTGTAAAATAAAATAATGAATTGAGCCGAACTGCCTTTAAAAGAAATCTATGTCCTCAACATTCAAAACTTTAACAAAGCTGCGTAACACCTGTATATCTGCTCTATAAGATCTATTTTTTCTTCGCCAAGAGTATTTGATCTTCGTTATGCTACGAATAATATATATATATATATAATATATATTTTTATAAGCCGCATCCCCCACGACACGACCAACTTATGCATATTTATAAAGTGCAGTCGAATGCCCGGCAGAGCAGCAGTGTTTTGGTAGATGAGATGGGGGCTTTCGGTTTATGTTGGCATCTGGTAAAACTGGACAAACTCTGGGGGCTGTGCACGCATAAACAGACGGTAGGCTAGAGTGCGAGGAGAAGTGAGAGGGGGACAGAGACTGTTCTTTGGCCATTAACGGCGCTTGACGCATTCCGCTCTTTTATTTAACCGGAAATGCAAACGTTTTTGCCTTCTGCGCTACTTTATCTTTTTATTAACTCGCATATATACATACATATATGTATATATTTATGCATATTCGTAAAACATTTCAAATGCTCAACTGACGAATGTTTCTTTTAAAATGAATAATGCTTCCTGTCCGCTTTATATACATATAGACAAATATAAATAGTACTGCCATTTGCCTCTCTGCATAATTTAGCACAATCAACAACTAATTTGCGGATGCAATAGATTCAACGACTGCTGCTAGATGAGTTATTTACATACATACATATGTATGTATGTATGCCCAAAGCATTAGTCATTAAATGAACAGGAAAGCACTGCAGTCTGGCGAACCGTAAATACCCTTATAAATACATATACAGTTAAGGCAAATAAACTTATCGCATATCAATCTATATATGTACATATATAAAGTTATCTTTGTTAGAGGAAACTATTATGTATACTAAAAAGTTAATCACAAAGATACAGTGTTGATTACTCTGATAACTGGTAATAAAGCAGGATATAAAACGATATATTATTTCTTATTATTTGTGTAAGGTTAAACTGCAAATAAAATTAAATAAATAAAAAAATATATACAATATATCATAAAATATTTATGAAAAAATAAGATATTATTGAAAAAAATAAAATATTAATGTAAAGCATAATTTTAATTTTAGTTTTTATGATGTATTACAATATTACATAAGTTTAGTAATCAATTTTGATAAAGTTCCCAATTTTGTATTATCGCATTTATTTATGTTTTTCAGCTACAATAAATTTACAGAGAAACCAATAAACATAAAAAACGCTTTTCGCATAGCATTTTAAATTATTTCACACGTCTTCGCGTGTTCCCGGACGCCATAAAAAAAAAAGAAAAGAGCGAAGAAAAAATAAACTGTCAACCGTTTACATAAATTTCGCCGTCTATCAATAAATCTTGCAAGAAATACATAAATTCAAACCAATTTGTGTAGCTGTTGCTATAATTGCGAACTGAAACAATTTCTATTTCTATTTCGAGGTTTCTGCAGTTTTTTTTTTCCATTGACGCGTTAAATATTCAAGACTACCTCAATACGAGTTTCGTTTGCCTAAATGAATTGGCAAAGAGCGCGAAAGAGAAGGTCGCTGGGGGCAACAGGAATAACAAGCGTGTGAGGCAAGAGCGAGAGAGATCGAAATAGTGAGTGAACGAGTTAGAGTGAAAGGGAGAAAGAATCATTTAGCATATTTTAGCATATATCAACAAAACTGAGAATGAGAGAAACAAAAAAAAAAAACTCCAATTCATATACATACACAGACACAGACACAGATACAGATACAGATACACACACCTGCGCTTATCTTCGGCTCGCTCAATTATTACGAAATGTGTTGTTGTTGTTGTTGTTGCTGTAGTTCATTAGCACTTGTCAGTGCCGGTTCCACTCTGAATACAGTAGGTTCTCCCCTCTGCCCAGCCTTCCCTCCAGCTCCTCCTCTACACGCTTCACTCGTATAACTCTTCTCTATCTACAACCAGGTTTTTTTTTCCTTTTTGCCGTCGACAATTGTCACAGCGCTCGCTCAATGAAAGTTTACGATGCTTTGTAGTTCCATTGTTGTTCTTGTTCGCTTTTAAAGCTTAGGTGAGCTCTACATTTTCTTCTTCTTCTTTGCTTAATTTGTATTTTGAAAGTGAATTTATAATTAGCTCATTTAATCTTCTCTAACATGCAAAGTTCTTTTATTAATTTGAATTCGACGCGTTTATATGTTATCTCCTACGACCGCAGCTATACTCTCTTCTTCTTCTTATACTCTTGATTATTGACTCAAATAGAATGACACTGCTAATTAACACCTGCATCGGCGCCGTTTTGTGAACGATAGCTATGCATAGGCCACCAAACAAAAAGTAGGTATCGAAGCTATTTGAAACTCGTTTTCGTGCCAAGCAAATGCAGAAATTTTTTGCACAGCTGCAGCTACATTTTCGTATGAAATAATCAATTCGATGTGTATGTATACAGATGAATAATTCATGAATTCAATACACAGAGCATTAATACAAATGCAATGATTGTAAATATCTATATATATATTGTTTATATCCATATATATGTATATATATATATGTATATAAGATTTCTACTATAATACGGATAATATATTATCCTTTAGGATAATACTATGAATGGTTGGTAGTTTCTTTCCTATCTAAGATTTTTATAAATGCCACAAGGGCTTGCTAAAGGATAATATACAATATTAGCCATATTAAAGTCGAAATCTTATACAAACTCAAAACCTGAAATCAGAAATAATTTTTGCTTATATTTACTTTATATATACATATATTGTATATTACTTGTCTTAATTATGTTCATTTTCTTTCCTAAATATCTTGGCCTAATGTGCTGAAAGGATGGTGTTATGTTTCTGTTAATCCCTTTCAAATAATGTTCATCTATATGATCAGTAAAGCTCATTGTCATTTCAAATGTTTTAAGTTTCAACTTGGCTCTACTTAAGTAAATTTCGTTAACCATATGTTAACTATCTCTATCAATCTTATCAAATACATTATTTACTACTTTTGCATCCATGCTTGTGATATTCAATTGCATTTCTTTTCATTTAACCAGTCTAATTTCATATAAACCCAATTCGAGGCACTCAAACAGGCAGCTTGATAAATAAAGCATCCCTCACAAAGAACTCTCAGCACACACTCAAGGTGAATAACACTCGGTGTCTGGCGGCCTGTATGCAGCGATTCCCCAAAAATCTCCCATACTGTATATACATTTCTACATAGAGCCGTGCTCCATGCCCCCATGCCTCCCCAGGCATCCACCCACATGCAAAGCTTGGCAGGCAAATATTTGTATTTCTTTTATTATAAATTTATTTTTGGCTAATTTGTTGTCGTTGTTGTTGGTGTTGTTGCCTCAGAGTGGCGCGCGCTCGCTCTGCCGCTTTTATTTATTTTGCATTTTTATTTATACACATTTAATTTGATGTGTCATTTCAAATCGCCGACAAGCCAACAGCCAGGGGGCGTGGCTGGGGAAAATTAAGATTTATTGTGGGTGGCTGCACTGGTGCAAGGTGAGCTGCGACCGATGAGGAGACGACGCGTCGGTAGAAGGAAACACTGAATACTTCAATGTACAAATTTCGCTTGAGTGAATCGGGGAAACGTATGTATGTATATGTGTATATATGTATGTATGCATAAGCACACGAGGCGTGGCGAGACGAGGCGAGGAGGGGCGAGGCGTCATCTCTACCTCGCATGCATGAGTTGTCAATTTCAGCGAAGGTTGCTGACTATTCGCAAAAAAATAAGAAAATAACAACAAATTTGTGTTTGACATTTGAAGGTTCTTTTGGTTGCATTTGGGCAATGAACTTGGCAGAAAATTGTATCTGTATCTGTATCTCTATCTGTATCTGTATCTGAGTAGCGTGCTGCTGAAAGCAATTTCATTGAATTAATAACACTGCGATTTATTGCACTTGACACGTTCGCATTGGAGGACGTTGTGTGAGAATATTTTGGGCGAATATTATTTAGGAAATATTTGCAAAAATAATATATCATAGGCTACAAAATGTTATAATATAAGAAATAAAAATAATTCTTTACAAACCAAACTAAATCATAAAACCTTTAACATAAATAACAATTTTAAAAATTTTAATATATAATCTTTCAGTCTCCTAAAGAGATGAACAGTAACTATAAAATAAATCAAACCAATTTTCGAAGCATTTTTAAATGAATTGCAGCTCAATCTTCATCAGTCTATGCATCATTTATGGAATATACTTTGAGCTCTATAATCAAAAATGAATCGATCACTCAGTCGTGAAGAATATTAAATGGATACGAAATTTTAGTTTAAGAATATTTCAATTTGTCGATTACTTTTGCGCGTCATACGCTCGCTCAATCATTATCAATCAATATTCATCATTTAGTAATCCGAAGCACCAATTCTCTCAATGATTATCTACTTAATGATGAACTCGTTCATTTACTATTAATCACCGGAATAACCAAGAGAAACAAGCAAACGGAGCAGCCATAGGCATTGTCTTAAAGATTCTACGTTTTCTTATTTTAACAATTTTCACAGCAGCTCAATCGTTATCAATCATGCCCTAAATCAAAAACTGCATTAATAGCTCGAATTCAAACAGCCTCTGACTCATTCATGGTCAATCAATCGTCGATTAGAGCTTAACTTGCTATAAATACTATATGTTTAACTTAACTTCATTCACTCACATCTTATACCATAATTAAATCGCGGCAATCCGATAAAGAAATCGTTGCAGAAATTCATCAATATTTTAATTTAGCTTAAAGCATTTTTATTAATATTATTTCATTTTGGCTCTGCCAATGCCCACAAAATCGTAATCTGAAATGTGAAATACCCTATGCATGCTTTCGATAGCGGCATATACATTACACAAGTCATAAATGAATTATGAACTGCATTTAAGATCAGTTTTCCCATATGCTAAAATCATTCCCAAATCTCACCCAGCATTGTTTTGACT
This sequence comes from Drosophila mulleri, assembly GCA_035047565.1. Lineage (NCBI taxonomy): Eukaryota > Metazoa > Arthropoda > Insecta > Diptera > Drosophilidae > Drosophila > Drosophila mulleri. The sequence goes on from JAWNPK010000168.1 coordinate 15,741,337, forward strand.
CGACCCGCATAAATATTACAATAGTTGTATACAAATATGTATTCATTTGCAAAGTGTTTATGCATTTTACAGCAACATTTAGTCGAGTGGCCCCAGAGCGGTTGTAAAATAATTTAGAAATAAACATTATGTAAATAGTTTAAAACGGCTGCAGGGCTAACAGAAATGAAAACTATACAAAAAAAAAAAAAAAACAAACTCGACAAATTTAATAACAAAAGTAAGAAGATAAAATTGGTTTGTTTGCCCTCAAACGTAAAGCAAAAAATACTTTTAGTTTTGAGCAAAAGCTATCAATTATGAATGTTAATAGCTATGCAGAGAAAGATAGTAAAAGAGAGAGGCAGAGCGAGAGCAAGAGGAAGACATAGAGAGAACTGTTTGGTTTTTGCTTAAACCAGGAAGTAGATTTAAAGCCGACCAAAATTTAAACTCTATTCCAGTTCAAGCCGCCGGCCGCTGGCCTGACTGTTCATGTTAATTTCATGCGTTCAACAGGTTTACCCCCCTAAGCCAGACCCGCCAACACACACACATTTAGACACACACAGGCCCGTCTGCTCGTCACAACCCCTGGATTCCATGTACCATATTTTACGTTAGTTTTAGTAATTTTTTCATTTCGCCACGCTAACTACCGCACAGCGTGCATTTAAGTGTCGTCGCCTGAGCTTGTATCTGAGTCTGTGTGAAATGTATCTATGTATGTATGTATCTGTGCTTCAGCAGAAGGCAACTGCGGCAGCAACAGCAGCCGCCGCGTTGTCAGACAAGCATGCGAAACAGAGGCGGAGGCCCGGCCACATCTTCGGGCCTGGTGGAGCCTAACGTTTTGCTTTTTAATAGGTTTTTGTGCGCCTCGGGCCGAGCTGGGCCAGCACAGTCATGTATCTGGCAGATACTTTAGCCTGGCTCAGCTCTCAGCTCAACTCAACTCAACTCGACTTGGCTTGGCTTGGCTCGGCTCAGTTTAGCATTGTGTTTAATTACAGTACGCCATGCGCTTTTGAATTAGTTTTAAATGTTGCAAATGCTTAGCAAACCCAAAAGACGAAGCCGAAGCCCAAGTCAAAGCCAAAGAGCTGTAAACTTATACTTGTCATAAATTATAGAGACATGCCATCTATGTAGCAGGCCGCGTATCTATCTCTTAGGTAGAGCCAGATACTTGTTTGTATCTGTATCTGTATCTGTATCTGAGTGCCTGCTTATTTCTATGACCGTAATTACCCGTTGAAGGCATGTGGATCGACTTTCGGCTTTCTTGCTTCGCCAAGCGTTAAATGTCGAGTGTACGGCTACAGCGTATGATGCAAAAAGGGTCGCCAACGACAACTTCACACATAACTGGGAGGGGTGGACACAAAACATACGAAATAAGTGAGTATAAAATAGTAAAAGAAAAGCAGAGGAGCTGATATGTAAACTCCATGACCGAGAAGCAGGTTACTGAGCACAAGCCAAGAATTCAATTCACATACATCTATACTCGTATTTATTTGAAGTTGAAGTTACTCTCAACTCTGCATCGTGAGTATTGCACATTGTATTGAAACAGCCGAATCAACTCAAGAATTTCTCATTTATCAATTCCTGTCTCAATTCACGGCTTATACTTTATATTTATATGCATATGTATATATGACATTATACAAGGTTCCTTTGTTTAATACCTTTTGCTTGTAACCATCTTGAACTTCAGCCCATCCCACTTTGAAGAAAGATCGAACAGTTTATCAACCCGAAACATGTGAATTGCATTCTTTGGCATGAGTCACCTATTTGAGAACCTTCATTTATATTTCTTTATGTATGTGTATGTTTTTTGCTGAGAACATATTGATGCAAGGCCTCCACTGTGACGTGCCCCATCGGATGCTGATTGTCATAAACTTCTGCTTAAGTGTTGTGCATTAAGGCGCATATCTCCCTACATATGAGTAGGCATCGACGATTGCCCGAGCTAAGGCCACTGTGTGAATTATAGCGATTCCACAGATCTCGAAAAGTATACGAGTTTGAATGGCTGCACTGAAATCGCACTGTTACAAGAGCTCGAAAAACACCTTACTGATTTGCATTTTGCATTTTGGTTTTGTAGACATCAAAGGCGATATGCCGACAATCGGAACAGCTTCAGCAAGATAAGTAATTGTTATCGATTACAATAGCTTATATACTCCATTAAGATAGCGGCTTTACATAACTTCATGAAAGCAAACCGCAAAGAGCGAGCAAAGTTAGTTTATGAAACAACTGTGAATATAAGTTGAAATAAAACAAAAATCTGGCAATCCTTAAAATCAATCAATATTTCCTTGGCCAAAGAATCACATTGTGCATAGATAACTAACTGTTCATGAAAATGATAAAATAACTATATATAATTTTTTGCAAAGAATAGAGATGCAAATTATTAAATTATTTTTATTCAATACTTCTCAGAGCTTATATGCTTACTGACTTACTCCAAAATGAATTTTAAGACTTTATTATGCACAAATCCCACACACACACTTGCCGTTCTCGAATGGGAATCTGGACGAAATCTTAGCCAAGATTTATCTACCTACAATACTCTTGATTCAATTCAATTCACTTCGACTCTCACTCTCATTTTTCGAACTCTCCATTTCAGGGCCAACCTACAGCCAATAGCCAACAGCCAGCAGCCAGACTGTCAGCTGTCACAGAGCTGCAACGAGTGCTCAGCTCTAAATGGAATGGATCTCGGCTGAGAAGTCTTAGCCAGGGCATTTTACCGCACTCGACAAATTTGATAGCCGTTGTCGTAAGATGGAAAGCCACAGAGACGGCTTCCTTCTGATGGTTGCAGCAATAAATTGGATTCCGGTGAATTTGTAATGTGCGCTCAAAACTTCCACAGAAACAACAACACTAACAACAGCAGCAGCAGCAGCAGCAGCGGCAGCGGCAGCAGCAGCAACTAGCTTTGGCTTTTTGGGGGCCCTTGTCAAACAACAGCATACACATACATACATATACATTTTCATAGGAAACCCAAGAGATGTGCCCGGCAGACAAGCGTAGATAAAGACAGGGCGACATATGTAAAGCAAAAATGCTCTGTCCTTACCAAGAAACTGTCAACATGCATACAACATTCGCGCCCACTTTTGCTACACACACACACACGCCTCTGCCGCCTCTCGTGCCGTCCCATTGAGTTGTAAATCCGCAGCACACAAAAGTGCTAACTTAATTATTTAGCATGGCAACTGGCACAACAGTTGGCAACAAAGAAAAGCCCCGGCCAAAATCTTCACTCGCGAACTTCAAGTTTACGTTTTTCGTTTTAATGACCGCCCACGTGGGAAGAGAAAAGTATATTGGCTTCGTAATAGCATTCACAGTTAGCATATACTCGGGTATGTTCATGGCTAAGCTATTTTGAAAGGTAGACTGCTAGACAGCTTAAACTGAAATTCTCCTTGATATGGATTCTTTTTAATTTTTAATATTTGAGTATATAATTCATCTGCGATCTGTTTATAATTCATATACAAGTCATCAATGAGTTTATAATTCATCTTTATATCATCTTATATCATGCAACTAAAAATACATTCATAGACTAGCTTGTCTTATCTATAAATAGATGGAATATATTTTGCTAGTTATCTATTCTATCGAGAACGAGTATCTGACAGTCGATATTATTTGCCTACAAATTCGCTGTTTCTTTTTTGTTGGCATTTTACCTTTGTGTGCTTAAGTACGTTTTTTTTATCCCATTTTTCTTCGTTTTGTTGTTAAGTAGATTTATGCACGTCTAGTCTGAAATAATTTGAAACAAGTTTAAAAGGAATATGGGCAAATCTGCAAAGGGCAAAAGGTACAGCCGAAGCTACAGAGCTCTGCTGCCCAGGCTCAGCTACAGCAAATTCAGCTTCGACTTTAGCTTTCAACTTCGACTTCAGATTCGACTTCAGTTTAGTTCAGTTTCAGCTTTAGGTTCAGGTAGGTAAGTAGTAGGGCGTTGCTGACGTGCAAACGGGCTAAGAAAAGAGACCTAAAACCTAAAGCCACACAGAGAAAACAACAACAACAACAACAAATGCGACGACGAGCACATAAAAACGCCATGAAATATATAAAATATACAACAGCAAACACATGTAGACGTCGTCATCGCTGTTGTTGGCTTTTGTCGACGTGCCAAAGATACAGGTAAAAAGATACAGATACAAATGTATCTGCCCGCTAAAATACCTGACCAAACTGCAATGGCCCCCAATAGAGTTGCTGTTGCTGTTGCTGTTGCTGTTGCTGTTGCCGAGGCTGCCCTGACATTGGCAAAGTTCAAGAACTGCCCGAAATAACACACACACAGGCACACACACACACACACTGCCAGTGTGTAGAGCCTGGAAATGTATCTGTATGAAACATCACATAAAATCCAACACCACACGACGCGGCCTCAACTCTTCTTCATGCTTCGGTCTGGGGCTACTCTTCACGCTGTTTCCACGAATTTCACACTTGTTGTTTTTGTTTTGCTTTTTCCTTTTTTTTTTTTTTTGGGTTGATTATGATGATGAGGGATTAAGAGCACAGCCGTCGCGCTCTTGAAACATTTATAGAGGATACGCTCAGGCAAAGCGCAGCCATCAGATCCATTTACTACTGCATTTTTATGACACAAATTGCATTTGGTGTAAAAGAAAAAAAAAACTCCTTCTTTTTATTGGCCCAAGTGCTGCTTGAATCCTTTGCGGTGTGAACCTGGCCTTCGACTGCGGTTTGTGGAGTAGCAGTTTTCTTCACATCTCACATTTGATGGCCAACCTCACGAAATTGAAAGTGAGTGAAGAGAGCATAATTAGAGGCTCTGAATTGGTTTATGTTTCTGTATTCTAATATGGATTTTGATTACTACAAAGATATATAATACAGGATGTCTTTTGTACAACTTCTTATAAGAAAACGAGCTGTACAAGCACGGAACTGTTAGAGAAGCTACTTTTATGGGTTCCTTAAATTTCATTACGCTTTTCAGCTTTTGTATCACTTGGAAGGTTTTCTATCTTTTCTTTCTCTACATGAAATAAAATTTCAAATACATTTTTATAGATTACATAGCCCGTATATGATATTTCACTTATAGACTTCAACTATCTGAATGCTAAAGTTTTAATATAGAATTAATTATAATTTAAAAGGGTGTACATTGCACTACCTCAATGTCTATTCACTTTAAATATTTCTCACATACTTTTTCAATTCAACTTACAGTACAAGTGGCGCCATCTATGGGCAAGCGGCGGAACTAGCCGAAACCTACCCTCTTCTTAAAGCAATTGCCTATCTCTCGACGGACAGGCGCCCTCATCAGGGGAAATAGCGCGACAGGAAAACGTGTCTGTTGGCACAACCCTTCGCAAAAAAGCAACTCCTGACTTGCCTTTTTTGTCCCATAGTAGCTGTAGTTGTTGTTCTTGTTGCTGTTGTTGTTGTTGTTGCACATTTTTAATCAAGCATAACGTGGGCGGTGCCAGTCTGTCCAAGTTTAGCAAATTGAGTAGCCCCCCCCAGAGGGCCACAGTCTACACACATACATACATGCAGAGATATGTATATGTGTGAATTATTTTACAGATCCAGACAGACTTTTTCACATTGTCATCTTCTATATTCAGCTTCAGCTTCAGCTTCAACATCAATATCGACTCCATATTCATTTAGCGGCTGCAATTGCATTGGTCAACGCCCTCTCGAAACTGGACACAAAGCACATCCTAAACGCCATTTCGTTGGTTGTTGTTGTTGTTTTTTGTTTTTTTTTTGCAGAGTGGGGCTTCTTACACACTTGTCTTTTGTATTTCGTATTGCGTGACTTAGCATGGCGGCAACAGCCGTAGCACCGCCTTCAATGATCTCTCACTGGCTGCCAAAGTATCGTCAATTACCTTTACGACTCTTTTAAAGAATTTTACCAACAACAAAAAATACATGTACATATCCATGTATATACACAAATACTTTTACCGTTGATCGAATATCAAATACTCTATGTAAGATTAGGCCATATACAAATTTGCAACTGAAGAAAGTAAATATAGAAAAGAACAAATATCTTTTAACTTTTTATTCCTTTTATAAAAACTTCACATTTAGCTATAGAGGAAATATAATAGATGCCAGTATATGTACTTTTATGCAATTGTTAAATTTATGTATTTGCATATTTATTTTGACATACATATACTTTTAAATATTCCATACAAACAAACAAAATTCATAAAAAAGAATAATAAATAGTCCCAAAAATGTAATACAAATGATTAGCTATCGTCACTCGATGTATTATAAATATGTATATGCGATGGCGGTCTGAATAATTACGAAATTTATAGAGTATTCATTTATTTAATTATATAGATAGAAATTTAATTTGTTTCATCTATTTCACTGAAGTATTTACTGCTCTAATTTAATGTTTTAGCTTTCAATGACTAGATATACGTTTTCAGTGTAATGCAGGGTATACAGACTTCGCATTAGGTGTTTCTACTTCTTAACAGAGAACGGAAGTGAACGTTTTTTTTTTGTGCGTGCTTCGAGACTTGAAATAATTTCTCATTTTTTGACTTTTTTACGATACTCGAAAACTCGACCAAAGTGACGCCCTTGTAATCAAGTGCGGGGCAAAAACACAGAAAGAGAGAAAAAGCAAACACACACACAAAAAGAATGATAATAATAAAAAAAAAAAAAACAAGACAAAGTAAAAATTAATTTATTATGCTAACAATGGGCTAAGTGAAAAGGCCAAAAAGAAGAGGGAAAAAGTTTTGTAATGTTTAAGCCCCGGCAATTAAGTGACAGAAATTATCAATTGAGTGAGATCTTCACATGTGGTGGCAACTCCGTGCATGGCCAACGTTGCCGGCTCGTTTGTTCTCGCCGCTGTCTTTGAAGGCAAGCGTGAGGTTAGGGGGATTGTACATAAGTGTATATCTCTGTCCGACTCCTCTGCTCTCCCCTCTCAGGCCATCTCTTTCTCTCTCTCTCTCTCTCTCTCTCTCTCTCTCTCTCTCTCTCTCTCTTTCTCTCTAAGGGAACTATGGAGTGACTATCCCTTGTCGTGTCATGTTCACTGAATATTTCAGCTGACAGTTGCGTGTTTAATGACATTATGATTAAAATCATTTTGTGTCAAAAACAATTGTCGCACGCATACACACGCACACACACACATGCACACATGCACAGCAAAGGATATTTCAGACAGGACCCCAACAGAGTATGTATTTATTTATACATACATATGTATGTATGCGTGTGTGCCACCACAACGAGTTTGTTGTCGTTGTTCTACTGGCTTTTTTAATTGAGGCGCTAATTACCGTGGCAGTGTCATACAAAATGGGCTTACAAAGGGTTAGCCAGGCTATAAGTGCAGTTCCAGCAATTGTTGCCCCATAATTGGCTAGATTGTTTAGGCCGTGTTATGATATATTGGGGTAAAAATAAGGGCTGCCAAGTGAGTTTTCGCAGACACATAACTAAATGGACGAGAGTCACGATACTTAAAGCTGAAACAAGTATGATTTGGAACTGATTTTATGTGAGGAATAATATTAAATACCAAACTCATTTTAAAGAATTAATATAAAGTTTTTCATTGGTTACGAATGCCAAATCGTTTATTCCAGTGATTAGACATTCTTGATATTAATGGGTACATGGATGTACTTACATACCTTTCAGTGCATACATATAATAGAGGTAATAGAATTCACATACCTGCAAATTAAAAATAAAAAAACAATTACTAAAAAGTAAAATCAAATAAATTAATCAAACTAAGTAATTATTTAAAGCTGCAAATATTTAATTCCTTTTCAAGCAACATATAATGTTTTTGTATATCTCCCTCTAAGGATCCATATGAATGAAACTAACCAATAGACTTGATCAGTCAAATAAATATTTCGTATACAAATCGTAACTCGTTTAGCTGAAGCTTTGCTCAATTTATTTCCATTTAATGACTATTCAAATGTGAATACATTTGAATATTAAGCGTTTCACGCTTACAAATGTTATGTCAGATGCTAGAAGAAAAAGAAGTTATGATAATTGAGGCAAGAATTTTTAATAAGCTAGGCTAAGAATGAACGAGTCTAATACCCAAGAGTTACTAACTCACTATGTAATAATTCTATACGCTTGTGTTGAGAAAATCTCTTTTGCAACTGAGCATTTATCAACAAAAAATTTGAAATATATAATACCCTACAGATAACTAATTCGGTTGGGTTCCTAGCTTTTCTCTTATTGGAATTTCGCCTCAGAGAGAATATATCAAATTTTGCGCATTCATCATGGACTTTCGTATCAGCTCGGTTATCATTGGCATCAACTTTGACCACAAATATCAAAGTTCTTTTTCACACACTTCGACTATCACAATTAGATAGATAATGCTATCAAGCAACAAGTACTGTGTGATTTGTCCATTCAATATATACATATATTTCGATGAAATGAGGTTATCAGGTCACAGAGCTCAGTTAGTCATTCAGAGCGAATGCCCCATAAATTGCTCCACACCAAAAAATGAAAATATCAACGATTGATAACAGTGCAACGCATATACAAAGTTCTTTGGAATTATCATATATATATATATAAAAATAATAACAAAAATATATATATTTATATATAATATACATATATATGTGATAAGAGCTCTGACGCCCTACGACAAGCCTTATGCAACCTTTAGGGGAGTGGTTTGTTAGAGTCTACAGATTGTGTTTCCTGTATGAATAGTAAAAAGAAATGAGAACTGCGTCTGACTTGTATTTGCTGTAGTTTTATCTCATGGCAAACATTTGATAAACAAGAGATACGTAAACAAATATTAAGCGAGTAAAAGTTAAATAAATATATAAATATTTGCTGATTATATCGCTTGACAGTTTTTTTCGGTTTTTTTTATGGGCACGTTGAACTGTTCGAAATTTCTGTGTCAAATTTAACGAGCATAGTTAAGAGCGCAAATAGAAATAAAATACAAAGAAAAAACATGTTTAACTGTTTTTTCCCAAATCCAGAGGCGTTGACAACCCGCCAGACACCTCTGACAAACGGCCAATGGCAAATGCCAAATGGGCGTTTGATTTACGCTAGGCACTTACGTTAAGACCCTGCCCTCCGCCTTACCGAGAAGTAAAAGCAACGGCTATAATTCAAGCGGAAATATTTTCAAGAAAATTCACCAGTATTAGGAGAATTCCGCTACGCCTCAATACACTAAATCCTTAGAGCAAATATCCGCAATGTAACCCAAGTTTCCCTTGAGTATTAGTCACAGGTTGACGAATTTACACTTTTGACCAACTTCTCTAGCCTCGGCTAAGTCAGTAATGTTGCAGTAGTGGTAACGTAGCGGTTAGAGTTTTCAATAAAAAGATCCAACTATAAAAGTCCTTTGTAGTTATGACTAGTAATTCGATTAAAAAGAAGTAAAATCCCTGTAGTTTTGCCCGATTCATTAATACTTTGTTCCCATTTGTGTTTAAGCGATTTTTTCAGTTTGTGAACAAAGAGCAATAAAACATGAAACTCTACCATGGGCTTGCTTCATCAATTATCATTTTTGAAAGAGCTTAATGTAGATACCATTATTTTGTACCAATTGTAATATATGATGAATATATGGCAAAACAAATCAAACCCCTTCCATTTCACACATTTCATAAATTCATTGTGAAGACTTTGCTTTGCAAAATGCTGATACTGAAAATTTTATAAATTTATATGAACGATGTACATTATATATTGCCAGTTAACTGCATTATATTATATGTATATCACGAGTAAATGTTGTAGAATGCTCAAAAATACAAAATCTGAAAACTTTTTTTGTAACTCAGCAAAACCAAAATAAAGAAATACAAACTATTGCAGCAAACCGGTATTCACTATACAAAAATACAAAAGTAGATAAGTATATAGCCAAATGCACTGCGACATACAGACAGACAGAGAGAGAGAGAGAGAGAGAGAGACAGGCAGACAGACCGCGACAGCAGCGTCGCGGATGCGGATCGTCAACCTAAAATGTATCTTACGGATACATAAACATGCCGCGCGTCTTTGTCTACGTAAATGGCCCATGAAAATGAGACAAGAATGTAGAGAGTACCACAACAGGCAGCAGCAACAACAACAACAACAACAATGACAGACAGGACTGGCAAAGGACAAGCAACACAGCGTGATAGTCGCCGGCAGCACCCGCCTCTGCCCTGCCCCGCCCCTGCCTATACAGCCCTATCCATCTTTCGCCTCAGTTTCGCTTGATGACGGCGTTGTCGTAAAAAAAGTGCCAAATATCGCATGTTGATAACAGGGCATCAAGTCTAGCTGCCAAGAGAAGTGGGAAATCGAAGCAGGCGGAGGAGGAAAATGATGAGAAATCTTTGCACTCAATGTGAAAGTTCTTTAAATGCCATTCAACAGGCGGCGCGGAGATGAAAATTCTAATGGAAGTCTTTATTTAAGAGAAACGTTAAATTTGATGAGCGCAATAAGTCGATATAAAAGCCACAAATTCAACTACAGTGTGTATTCGATACGATGGCAATATTTGTTGTAAAATTCGAAATAATCCTGTGATTAGGTTAATAACTAAACTAAACTAAACTGTCTATTAAAGCCAAGATTTACTTCTTTTAGCCATACTAGGAGCATAGCTTGCACATTTCGACTATAGATTTGTATATATATATTGTGTAGATCTGCCCCGCTTTTGATTCCGATTAATTGCTTTCTCTTATTGCCTCTCACCTCGATTATATTTAATCAAACTAAAAAAAAATGAAAAACACAGCTAATGCTTATACAACTATTTGATGGCAATTATAACAGCCAACTTTTAATGCTCAATAGTTTTATCATTGTTTTTTTTTTTTTCTTCCTCTCTTATTGCATTTGAATTTTTATTTTTATTTATTTTTTTTTTTTTTTTTTTTGCATTGCAATTTGCACGCTTCGCTGCAATTATGCAACCTTTTTATGGCTTTGAAATGTTATTGTTATTTCTCTTGTTCTCGTTGTTGTTGTTGCTCTTGTTGCTGCGCTTGTTGTTTTTGCTGGCAACAGCAAATTGAATTGTTAATGAACTAAACATGCAAATTTAATTAAAATGCACTTAAAGCGGCAGCAGTCAGCCAAACAAATGCAAATTTGTAACTATTTAAAAATGATTTTAACCATATTTTTGTCGGTTGTTTCATTTATAATAAATGTACATGCAGAGGCCATAAATTGTAGAAATTACGTATACGTAACTCAAAACATGAGATAATCAATGGGCTTACATAAATAAATACCCCATGCGTAATATAGCAAATATATCTTCTAACAAATCAATTGTTATATCAATCTACCCTGTTTGTTTTGTCGTCTGTTTTATAGAGTATAAATATTTGCTAGTTGCATAAATCATTGGAAATACAGTTAACATGCCGAGGCGCCATTTTGTCTGGCATTATTATATTTATTTCTATTATATTATAAATATATTATAAAATTATATATAAATATATAGAGCTGTGTGTAAACTCCATAAAGAAGCTGTCCCTAGATTTTCTTGAATGTTATTTTGTGTTTTTATGACTTATGAAACACAGATTTGTGTTGGCAGTTATATTATATATATTCCAAAAATACACAGTGATATTTTTGTTTTTTATCGGATTCCCCTTTTATACTGTTCCTAAATAACATACCAGTTGTAATATAAAACTATAGATTACTTTGTAAAAATCAATTGATTAACTTTCTTTAAATGCTTTATAAATGCCAATCGATATACATATTGTTTCGGTATTTTTATAGTATATACCGCCATATATCTATAAAGCCATTCAAGTTCAAAGCTAATTAGCAATTTTGTTACGCTAATTTACAAATGTTTCAAGAGGAGCGTCACGTTTTGGCTAAGTAGTCGACTGACTGCATGAGTGATTGAGTCACTGACTGATTGACTGACTGATTGAATCGCTGACTGACTGGCTTAGCAGCCAACTGTGTGAACTGCGAATCACTCAAAGCTACTTGGCTCTTGGCACATGGCTCAACGTTAATCACATTTCGATGGCGAGCAATTAAAGCGCCCGGCTCGAGAAATCTATTGGGTATAAGTGGACACAGAGACAGCGCCACTTGCAAGTCCCAAGCGTAAAAAATGAAATACATTTCAATAAGGAGCGAAAATAAGCGAAAAGCGTTGGGAAAAAATTTACAAAAAATAAATAATACAAAATGTAATCATAGCAACGGGACGTTGTCGCTGTCAATTACTCAATCAATAAAAAGACTCTGTCAATGAAAAGAATGTAGATATAAAAATTTGTTCACAGAACAAAAAAAAACCGGATAAACGCGCACTGTGCTCAAAAAGCATTAAAAAAAAGGTCCATAAATATTATTGAAAAGAAAACAGAGATTATGATAACTAAATTCAATTTTAATTTAATTTAATGTATAAATAACTGTGGCTACTTAAACGACTCTTAATCATTAGTGTCAATTGGCGGGCCTCAATCAGTGTTTTCCTGGTGCCAGCGTTGCCATCCTGTTGAAATTGTTATCTATATCCCAGCCTACATGTAATTATAATATATAAGAATTAACATTTTTATATGAATTAAGTAGATATATAGTTAGATTAAACGCGCAGCTTTTTTATTAATATTTTGTATTATAGAATTGAAAATCATTGAACTACTGTTTCCGGTTTGGATTTTTAATATGTTGTGCTTTTTTTCTTTTTTAATAAATAATAATTGTGACATATATAGAAAAGAATATATTTATTTATATTTCATAGTCAATATAATGTCATTATTATGTATTGTCTCTAAGCATCAAAATAATATTTATATTCTACGATTTTATATATTCCCGACATGTAGAACCACTGTGCCAAGACTGGCGTTTCTGAATCGAGTCTATTACAGTAATTATGCTACTGTTAGACGCTTCTATTGCCACCAGTTGAACAAAAAGCTGCTCTTTATTCGTGAAGCGTGTGAAAAAGGTCGAACTGCTCGATTAAATGGGAGTCTGAGGCAGGAGATATTTATATAAGATCTAGGGGAATCAAATGAAAACAAAGTGCGAGTCATCATTGTGACTAGTAGTCTCTAATAATTAGATTCTTTTTATTCACCTTTTATATATGTATATTTATTATTCATTATTTAAAAATATTTTTAATAGCATCTCTCAATTGAATTAATTATATTCATACATACATTTATTTTCTTTTTTTTTTCCATTATATAATTATAATTTCGTACATTTCGTTCACAATTTGACTATTCTATGCTTGCTAATTATAAATTTTGGCAAGCCGCAGAGCCGCCCCATTTACCACGATTGGTATCCAACCTCCCCTTTTATTGTTGGCCACAAGCCGCAAACTAATTTCACGCGCAAATACAATAAATCTCAATCGTATGGTCAGCTAAACGCTTAAACACAAATTATATCTAATCAATGGGCAAACACGCACACACACACACCCACACACACACACGTACAATAATGACAACAACAGTTTCAATTGACAATTCTATTCAAACTCCGAGCAAATGTCAAACTGATGCTTTTAAAGCCGATTATAATGGTTTTTTGCTCGTTTGCCCACACTTGACAAATGCTCTACACATGCCCTGCCCTCTGTCCTCTGCTCCCCTCTTTAACCTTCCTCGAATACCTACATACATATATTGTTGTGGCTATTGACACAAAGGAAGCTGTGTCTCAATTAAAGGGATTGGTAAATAAATTTCCTGAAGGGATAATTGCTTGGAATATCTCTACTTAGATAACTGTTTGAGACATATCTGTAGTCCTATATCTCTTCTTTTGAATCATAGCAGTATTACCAAATGACGTCAGTAATAACTTATCTTCCTAATTTATAAACAAACTAAATTCTGTTCGGTGGCTCAGTGTATTTTATTTCATTCCCCAACTACACAAATAAACTGTAAGATTTTTGTTATTCTTTTTTATTTTTCCCAAATCGATTTTTTGCTTTATAGCAAACACTTTTTTCAAAGCGGCTTAATGTGTGTACGAATATGAGTGTGTATCTGTGTGTCTATGTTCCCGGTTGAACGCATAAGTAGAACGCACGAAAAGTCAAGGTCAATGTCAAGTTACTTTTTGCTTCTGTTTTGCAACTAAGGTCTAAGAAAAAATTGGCTAACGACGGCCCCTAGAAATTGAAATTGAAATGGAACTTAAAAGGGAAACAACACAAATTTAAATCTTCAGCAATGAAAGCAACAAAACTGAGAGGCAATGAAAAGGAAAAAGCAAAAGTAATCAAACAGCTCAAAAGAGAAATACGAATTGGAATTGTAGGTTAACAGTGATAAAGCTGAATCGAAGAAAGGCAACAATGCAAAGCTAGTTACGAATGCGTTGGAAATGATCTCTGCTCTAAGTTGTTAATAAATACTCTATTATTACCCTGAAGCCAGTGAAAATGGCAAATCAGTGTTTGATTTTGTTAAAGCGCATGCAGAAGAGGCGTGGCAGACCCTAAGGACCCTATTAGAGAACAACATTGATGTTGACGCCCATGTCATTACAACATCAATGTTACAATCTTCATTCCATAGCAACATCGATGTTAAATATCGAGTGTTTTCTTTCAATTTCGATAATTATCGAAAATCGATAAAAATAGAGCATCTAATAATGCTAATTACGCTTTAGTTGATTTACCTGTTAATACTTCTTCATGAAATGTTGTTTAATTGTTAAAATTTTAACAGGATTAATGTGAAGGATACTTCATCATGGCAGCATGCCCCTCTGACTTGCATGTATGTGTGCCCATGCATAGGAATTGCTGTTCGATTATTGGCCAATTGTCTAAATCCAGATTGAGATTGAATCATTGAAATAATTTAGTCAATTCAGTTTTGACAATGCTATTAATTTGAGTTTTAAAGTTGCAACTAAATAGAAACTGTCCTTAAAGACAAGTGAAGTATTTGGAATGCATATGTTTTAATAAAACTAACTATTCCACATATTAAATTGAGAAGATATGCAGAGTGTTAAACAAAATTCGCTCAAAGTCTCCAAATTGAACATTGCTCAACAGTCGTTGGCTCGTTAGCTGTCAGCAAATGCATCCTTTGGCTGCACTTTAGAGATGCATTTGCTAGATTTTGCGTGCACACAAGCCCAACTATTATTGGCTCATTCTCGTGCAATAAAGTTAATGATAGCCCCGAGTGCAGCACATATCCCATTCCTGACTGACAACAACAACAACAACAACGAGAATGACAACAACATCAATAACGAGAGGCAAAGTCAGCTCTAACGCACAGCAATTGCCAGCAATTGCAAAATCGGTTGCAACTTCAGGATCCACTTGACATAGCGGCAAACATAATTGCCACATGCCCGCGAATTTGAGTTCCGACGCCGGCCTTATCGCTACCACACAGATAAACAGCGACAGAAGCCGAGGAAGAGAGAGAGAGAGAGAGTGAGGGGGGGGGGGGGGGGAGAGAGAGACAGGTGGACAGCCGGGCTGGTGCCTAGCTGCAGAGTGCGACCGTCATGCACATCACTCATACGCCATGTTTGGCCAGTCGATGCTTAAAAAGTTAATGACTAATTTTCGCTAGCGCAAAAAATAACAAGTTGAGCTGCAGATGACCAGAATGAAGCATTAAAGATACCCTATACTGTAGAGGAGGGGACAAAATAATAATAATTGAATTGAGATATAAAACCATCTAGTTAGTTTAAAGATATGTCAATGGAAAAGGAATATGTGAATTTACTCATTAAATTCCATTTAAAACTACATGGAAATTCTAAGTCTCAGTTGAAGAAGAAGCGAAATAATTGAATTTAACATATAATACAGGGCTGCTTGTATTCGACGGACCCATCTGGTAAGCCTATATCTTTTGACAGAAACGGACACACATGTATCATATATCATATTTAAAAACTTGAGAAAGAAACATAATTAAACCAAATGATTATAATCATCAACATCAAAACAAAATCATGTTTTTCATTGATGACAACATAACATGGCTCAGTCGAATATGAATAACCCTGTAATGTATATATGTAAAGTCAGTTCTGTCAGTGTGTTACACTGTCTTGCGTTGATTAAAGCTATGTAACTGGAAAAAGAATATATGAATTTGCATATTAAATTACAGAACTATAGCTATAATCACTAGAGATCTCAACCGTAATCCAGATAAGCTGTAGAAGAAGGAATTTATAGATAAACGCATACTTGAATCTATTCCAAAATGTATAGTTTTATGTTAATCGCTCACTAAGAGACACAGCTGATGCCCATTTTTGTGCCTGCTTTCTGACTGTCTATTTATGCGACCCTCTAAGCACGCATTCACTGTCTACAGGGTATACCAAATGAGAGTCTGGCAACGGCCATCACTTGTCCGGGGACGCATGTCTGGCCGCGACCAAGCGGTACGGGGCATGAGTAGAAATCTTGTTGGCTTTACCGCTGAATTGTTGCTGTTGTTTCAGCTGCACATCATGAACGAGCGAGCCAAAGGGGGCTGGGATGCAGTCTGCAGTCTGCTCAACTGTCTGCCTGGCGAAAATGCAACGCGTGGTCCGCGAACTGACGTTATAATTAATGAAAATTTCCAGCGTTTGCGGCGTGTGCTTGTTGCCAGTTGTTTTTGTTGCGATTGTGGAAAAGCCAAAAGCAAAACACACACACACAGACACACACGCACATACACACAGGGAAACACATGCATAAAGTTAGCTAATATGATTTTGATTTTGGTGGCCAACATTAGAATGCTATTAGGATTTTTTTTTTTGCTTGCCTGTATGATGAGCATTTGGCTGGCAATTTGCATAAATCGCGGCGGTGCATAAATTATGCGTCCACATATTGGCAAATTGCCAAAAATCAAGAGCTGAATCACCGTTTCAATCAATGACATAATGTAGACATAATATAAGTTTAATATTAGGATTGTAAACTTCAATTGCAACGAAGCAGATAAATCATTTTAATTATGCAAGCGAATATATTTACATTTTTAAACTTAAGCACAGACCAAGAATAAATATTCATTAATACTTAGACCAAGTTGAGACTGTTAATAAGCCCGAGATTCAATTGTTAAATATTTTCAAAATGTTTCGTTCCAGCTACTTTTTTATAATCTGAACCTATTAGAAATCGTAATTGGTTTTGTGGAAATGTATGGAACAGGCAGACGCGACAGCTCAAATAATGAAACTTCTCTTCTTCTTCAAATTTCTTCCAATTCTCTCTTGACTTAGAAGCCTAATATATTTTATTTACCTTTCTATTCAAACCTGAACTTTTAGCTAATAGTTCAAGACTTTAACTGGCATGATTCATAGTATCTATTAAGTTTACTTTTCAATGTCTTCTTTCGGTCCTTTCATCTTCAAAGTTCTCGTCCAAAGTTTCAATTCAATTCACAACTGTCCTTTGCTTTCCCTCATTCCATTTCAACATGCAGTTCGTAAATTATTATTTGGCTTGCACTTTGTGAACTTTAATTGAATTTGTTTAAGTCAATTGACTGTATAATAAAAAGTGTTTAAAAAATGGCAAGAAATTAAAATAAAATATTAGAAGTCTCTGCAATAGCAGAAAAGAGAATTTGTTATCAACTCAAGAGTTATAAAGATGCTTATAACAGATTTATATTTCTTTTTTACAGCTCTTTTTTAAATTTGATGAGTTCTGTTCTGCTTTTTGATATTTTAATTATCCCCATAAAAAGTGACCGATTTATTTGCCCGACTTTTCCTAAAGCACTTTTCAAGGAATTCTTCTAAAGCCCACAAAGCGAATCCTTAGCATTACCGTTGAGTCGAATTCCACAGAAGTCAAACAACATAAATATAAATAAAACTTTGGCATAAATCTGTGTGGCAATGCAGAATACGAAAAACTTTGTGAAGTGTGGAGCTACCTATTTGATTTATAGCGCACGTTTTCATGCTAGCCAAGTCCCTGCATCCTCCCTCGTTGGCATTGTTTTGCACTTTGTTGCAGCAGAGATGAACAACCAAAACAAAAAACACAATAAAGTTAAAAAAAAGAAAAGAAAAAAAAAAATAAATTTCTGCACTTTACAATTGCAAATGCATTTTCCATGGAACGTAAATAGAAGCTATTTAGTAAAATGTGCACGAAAAACAACAACAATAGCAATAATACGACTCCTGCTACTACTAGAGCAGCAGCAGCAACAGCATCCCGAGCAACAACAGATACCTGCAGCAGCAGAAGCAGCAGAAGCAGCTGAGAGGCTGAGGGGCGTGGCAAAATGGGGAAGCTTTTCTGCTTTTGAGGTCAATGTACAAAACAGAGGCTGGCTGCATTTATTACGACTTAATACGCAGCTTGAGGGCTCCAAAGAGCGGCGGAGGAGCAGGAGGCGGAGAAGGAATACAGAGCAAGGAAGAGAGCGGGACAAGTGCATGCATGGGAAGTAAGGGGCTTGAAAAGAGGGGAAAGAATTGCAGTTTGCCAGGAGAGGCTCTAATTTCGTGTTTAAACTGCTTTTCACACAGGCACACACACACACACACACAAGCACACAAGCGCAGTGTTAATAATAATAATAATAAAAGAAAAATGTATGTATAAAAAGAAAACAGCAACAAACACGGCAAGGAATGTGCCACAGATGAAACAAGTGGAAAAAAGCAAAGGCAAAAGCAGAGCCAAAGCAAAGGGCTGACAGCAGGCGGTGCAGCACAGTCCTAAAATAGGAGAAGCAGGAGGCGGACGGGGGACGGGGAAGGAGAGGCGGGGAGCCACAGAGTGGGGCAGACAGCGCTTGCATGACAACAACAACTGCTGACTGCAGCAACAACAAAGAGAAGAAGCCAAACTGAATGCAAAAAAGAAAAACACACGAAAAGAAAAGGAGAGCAGAAAAAACAGAACTCGCTTTAAAAAGTGACAAGCAAGAAAATCTAATTGCAGCAGAACGCAAAGCTAATACTCTAATGAGAAGGAATAAGTACTTAATGAATCAGTGATTTAATCATTTATTGGCCAGACTAAATTGGTTATTATAATATTATAATACTCAAATATTGATAAATAAGTATATGATACTGATAAATAAATGTACATTAGCCTGGATACATATGGCAGTCAATCATTTTAATGATACGAACAAAAACTTATCTACGATTGAAGTAACAGCAAATTGACAAACCCTATTTCAATTAGTCAATCATGAAATCAATCAATTATTTACAACTACAATTTAATACATCTCGGAGTGTGTCAACTCATATGAATCAGAAATTGCAAACAATTTACAAGTACAAATTTTACTTTATACTGATTCTTAATCAAAATGTGAAGTCTAATAAGTCAGTTTACGACAGTTAGCCAAAATATAAGTGCCGTGGCTTATTCGTTGTTTAATTTGCATAATCCAAGTCTAGCTATAATAAATAAATGATCGCTTTGCAGTCAATAATTTATATTTAAATTTAAAATATATATCAAAATAATTTGTTTTTAATTCCTTCGAGTGCCAAATGAGTCCAAAAACCAAGCATGCCCTACTGAAGGGCATGTAAAACAAAAACAATGAGCGCATTTGCAATGCGGCCAACTCTGGCGGCTGCAGACGCAGCCAGCTGCCCGAGAGGGCGGCTCGATGTCTCGTTTAAAATGGGGGCGTGGCCGGCAGTTTGGCAACGCGTTGGCATGTTGCAAGCCACATGCATAGCAGAGCAAAATTTTCCATCGAAAAGCAGGGGGAAACAGAAGGAAAAGCGGAGCAAAAAAAAACTTGCGCTTGGCTTATTCGAGGCGTTTGTATTAAGGCTATTTAGTAGAGCTTTTGTTGTTGTTGTTGTAGTAGTTGTTGCTGTAGTTCTAGTGGCTACAGTTGCTGCAAATTAGTCAACATATTCATTTTGGTAATCGAGTGTAATCGCTTTCAACGCAAAAAACGGAGGAGGCAGCTGCGGGAGGCGCGGCCATTGCGAGCGCCACAAGGCAGTCCGCTGCAAGAAAATAAATATGATTGTGGTTCCAAAATATGTAGGCTAGGAGCGAGAACCGGAGCCGCAATCTAGCAGAGATTGATGTAGCAGCGTTCGAGATCTATGTGCGAGACGAAGAGCTGAAGACAAGAGTTGCCCTAGGTTAGTTCTATCTGTATGATTTATGGTAGCCGTTGCAGAGCTTATCATTCTTAGTATGGCGTGAGAAGTTCTTAAATAATATGCAAATATTTCGTATATAATGATGATTTATATAATTGCAGATATAATTTAGAAACTCTTCGAGGCTAAAGCTTTAAAATTATTAATTTCAATAATTTTTATTATCATTAATATACGAATTATACTGCATTCTATAAATATTTTGATCAAAGATACTATAGGCAAGCAACGGTTTCAAAGAACGTCGTCAGCTTACGATTGCTCATATAACTGGAAAAGTTCTCATAATGTCGATCATTTTATATGCAAATTATCATGTTAATCAAAATGATTGATTTTACAAAATTAGATATTAATCGAAGCGCTTCACGAGTCCCAATTACAAAATCGTGTCATTCTATTGCTTGATTTTAGGATTTACAACTCATAAAGTTCAGACAGAAGGTTGCCCAAACGAGTGCTTCAACTAAAGCTGATTTGAGCGCCTAATTTTAAAATGCTTAAAATTTATTATCTGCATGTTATCTAGCATTTATAATTCATTAAGATCCAGCTGGATTGTAGTCTGAAAAAAACCCAGTTTGAATAAAATTTTAGCACTTAGCCGTAATTAAATCTATAACAATAAAATGTGTTTTACCCAAAAGCTAATTATTTTATTAGAAGCTTAGAGCCGAACGATCTATGCGATACATATATGTAGATATATGAGTATGTATGAATTTTCCTCCCAATTTCAAGATACATTTGAATGTGCGCTAAAAACAGCAGCACTAGAAATATATCTTGTAGATACTTTTGCCAGCCTTTGCATGCACTATAAATGGCCCTGCATAAGCTACTCGCGATTTATGAAGCGCGCTGTGTTATATTTGCTATAAAAAACGCGCCATTAAACAATTTTGATAATTTATCTGACAGATAATTGTGCCGAAGTGCGCAGTAAAAGCCGATTTAATAAATGTATCTCTCGACTGAGTTAAACACGGCACGCGCAGCTCGCGTTGCTTTAGCTCGTCAGCTGTGTGAATTTATGGCTTACAGATGCATTACTTTTGTTGTATGTTAAGTACGTACATATACATATATTGTTGCTGTTGTTGTTGTTGCTATTGTTTGTTGTTGTTGTCGTTGTTGTATCTACAATGCCAACCAATTTCCGCTCATTAAGAATGAGTAACGTTGCGCTTCGTATGTATAGACATATATGTATATGTGTCTGTGTGTGCGTGCAAGTGCATTTGTATCTTAAAGACATGTGAAACATACGTTCAGCCGATGGCAAATTTATGGCCCGTGGGCGCGATAAGCTTCCTGCATGCGCGCATCTTTTAGATACTTATGTATCTGCAGCTTCTAAGCGAACTATTGCACTCTCTCCACATACCCTGCAGTCAGAGTTAATTAGCAAATGAAGAGGGCAGAATGATTTTGATCAAGTCAACGCAAGGGGCAAATCGAGGCCTATTTGCATGGGCATCATTGAGCTATAGAGCCAAACTTTACTCTTTCTATAAGATATAATCAATGATTCTGCAGCATAACGAATACTTGCAGTTGAGGGTATCTTTCAGTCAGGCATTCCTACTCTGGAGTCTACATTCTTGTTCTAATTAATAGTTGTTGCTGTTGCTGTTGTTGTTCTCACTGCTTTGAAATCATGCATAAATTGCAAAGTCTCCTTTGTCGCCGTTGTCAGCATCGATAAGTCGAGTGTCAAGAGCTCTGCTCGTTTCTTTTCTCTGTTTCTGTTTCAGTTTCTGCTGCAGATTCAGTTTCAGTTTCAGTGTACGCACGCAATGCAGGCCTATCAGCTGTCCCATCTACCTGCTGCTATATCAAAACTTGCATCTTTTTTAGTCGCTTTGTATCTTTCGGTATTTCTTTTTTTTTTTTTGCTCGCTTTTGGTTCGGCTGCCCTCGTCTGTTCGTTCGTGCTTTGGCTACAATCGCAGTCGGAAATAATTTCAACTTTTGGTCGTTGAACTCTTTTTGATTTATTTATTTTTTACTTTTATTTTTCCTTTCTTACTCACAAAAAAAAATTTGTGTGCTTGCTTTGTATACCCTGCAGAAACTGGGCTATATTGGTTTTGGTAAAATGTATGTGATAAGCAAATGGAGGCGTGGCGGAGAGCCGTATTAATTATACATATGTATATAAGTATATATTCTTGATCAGTCCGTTTGAATCGATAATGCTATCGATTCAAAAATGTATCGAAAATTAGTTGTCAGATTTTAATTACGTTGGATTTAAAAAGTTTGTGTTTACTGTTATGATTATTTTATAGAATTTGTTTAATTTGTTCTATATTTAAAAAAAAAAAAACTTTTTTTTTTTTGCCACTGTGTACATTTTCTAAAATGACAAAAATTTAAATAATATTTAATTGAATTAATCAGCCGATTATTTAGTTTACATTTGAGAGATTAGGCTGCAGCTGTGATTAGTTTCATATTCGGGTTTGGAACTCGCCGATGTTAAACGCTTCATATCTCTTTTTACAAAATATTCGAATGACGCAGAAATATTTCTTTTGATCAAACATCCATTTCCAAATTGTAATGATTTTTTAAAAGCCCAGATCATTGGGAGTTCAGGGTATCACCTAGTCGAGCAACCTGACGTGTTTTGCTTATCGTTTGCAATTTTTGCGGCTAAATACAATTTTATTCCGCATATTTGCTTGAAGATTGCATTTATAGGAAATTTTATTTGTTTGTTGGAATCAAACCAGTTCCTTAGCTTTCAAATTTAAATTGATTTTGTTATTAATTACCATTTTTGTTTTAATTTTTTAAAACCCTGAACCCATTATAGTAGGTAATTTATATTGTTAAAGTTTATGAAGAAATATTTAAGTCTAAGTATATTTTAACGTATATTTTAACACGATCTATAGATATCTACAGGGTGTCTCCCAATTAGTGCCGATTGCATCGCAGTTTCTGTATCAGTTTCTATTTAATTAAAACGTGGGTATTCTAATTGATTCTAATTTACTAAATGTCAATCTAGAATTTGTTTTACATGAGAATAAAAGTCATAAACTAAAATGCTTTGTATATTTGAAAGCGTGTTGAACAGTTTTTGAGTAACATACAAATATGAAATCTAAAATGGAATTCCACTTCTCTCATATTTGAATGAAGAAAAAGTTTTATAACGTCTAAATGCATCGCTGAGAGACACATTTAATCATTTATAAATAAATAATTGAAACATATACATTCATACTTTCGAATAATCCATTTTACATCATTTCTGATATTGTCAACAAAATTGTTTTCAATGCTGTTACAAACCGATTCGAATTTATTTCAAGCCAAACTCTTTGCCATCCACTCTGGCTGCAACTTTTGCAATGTTGACCTCAATTTTGTTTACTTTTAACCTTCTGCTGCTGCAATTGCCAAGAACTTCGCTCATTAAAATGGACGTTTTTTTCTCTCTTCTTCTTCTTTTATTATAAACATTATAACAACAAGTTGTTGCGGCATCTCTTTTAATGTTTCGCATTTGGATGTGGGGATAATGCGAATATTAACAGAGAATCAGACGCAACATTGCATACAAAACATTTAACTTTAATTATCGCTCATAAAGACAACAACAACAGCAACTCGATTGCAGTTTGCAGTCATTATTTTATTTGTATTTTTTGTTTTGTTTAATCAGCATTTGCTGTTGTTGTTTTTTCTGGTGTTTTCTTTGACTGCAGGTACAGGTTTTTCCACATTTTCCATGGGCGACCCCCGAAGCCCCAAGCGGCGACCCACTGCACTCCAATGCACAGTTTTCCACAGTTGCTGCTAAAAGTTTTTTGCCAGCTGTTGTTTTTGCATTTGTTACTCTTTGTTTTTTGTTTTGTTTTTTTTTGCACAGTCATGCCAGCACGCCTCAATTGTCGACACTGGCACAAACACACACACACACATAGAGAGAGATATATAGATGCAGATACAGCTGCAGTCAAAGATACACACACACATACAGATATATACCAACACGCTTGCATTGACTGACAATGCGATATTGTGTAATCGCCCACGTTGATTTATCTCGTTTAAGTGACTCCAAAATGACGCCAACGCCAAAGCCGGCGTCGACGTCGACGCCGACGTCACAGTCGCTGATGCTAAGAATATAATGTATAATAACTCGCAAATTACATTCGCTTGTCGTATACCCTGTAATCGGTAAATGCTTTGAACAGAAGGCTTTAATTACCCAAAGAGATTTCTTATCTAACACTCCAATATCTTTCTTTCTCCTAGAGTAATTAATTTAATCTAAATATATTTATTGGCAAGAAGACGAATTACTATTTATGCATGCATGAATTAATTATATTTTAATTTAATATTTATCAATTCGAATTTTAGCTTTAATTTTATATTAAGTCTAGTATCTAATTTCTAATAAGTAAATACAAAGAATATTTTAATTAAAGCTGAACCAATGGATTCCAAGTCTACATTGAATCCACAAACTGAATTGACATATAGAGAAATACAGTAGAATCTGCCTATAGCATCTGTACCGTTATATTATATACGCTACCCCTCGAGCGTCGTAATAACCAGATTCTACTGTGTTTCAGTCGCCTTAATCAATGCTCAATATTTGTGTATTTCATATTCACTGATTATACCCTGAACCCATTGAAAATGGGAAATATAGACTCGTGTATACCATACGCAATACGAGTTTATCATATTTTTTCGATCAATTGCCCGATATCTTTTTTATCGAGAATAATCGATAAATTGATATGGTTTTTTCAGCCTACTTTGAACACTATTAGACCTGGAGACTTCAGATTTACTGTGTATATACATTTGATGGATACACACATTTTGTAATTTACAGATTTTGGATACCACGCCCTTTCGCCCCCAATTTGTAAAAAACGCATTTCAAGTACTAGAGACATGTGCTTTAGAATGTACACAGATTTACACATAATGATTACGTTCTGAAAGTTTCATTAAGATTGTATGTCTACAAACGAAATTATTCAACAAATAAATTCTCATAATATTGCCCACACTGCAGCGCAGCCCAAGCGCAGTCGGTGCTTACTGCGCAGTTAGCAGAGCGCGGGCATATGCGTGGGGGTGGATGCATGTGTATGTATGTGTGCAGAATGATTGGAGCATTAGTATGGAGGGTTCAGGGTATCTCCTAGTCGAGCAGTCTCGACTAGAGTTTTCTTACTTCTTATATTTACTTATTTACTTATATTTCACTGGCATAATATCCTTCGAAATAGTATATGCTTCTATTTAACTTATGCAGAACAATAAACTATATATAAGATAAATACATACATCAATTTTTGTTTTGAGCATGAATAAACATATGTAAAAACACTTAGTGAACTTGATAGCTAGAGTAGCAACATCATTCTCATAATCAAACACAGGGTACTTCATAGTCGACCATTCCCATGTCTGACATTCACATATACATTTAACTTGCAGTTGAAGTTGATGTTCGCTGTCGCTTCTGTCGCTTCTGCTGCTGCTGTTGCTGCTACTCGCGTATATTTAGTCGTGTCTTAGTCGTGCATTTTGGCTTCTTAATGTTATGTTTGCAATTTTTGGCATTGCATTTGGCATTGTTTTCATAGCGGTTGCATTGTTTGGCAAACCCCCAACTTGAATTCAACTGGTCGTTGTTGTTGTCCGAGTTGTTGCTAGTCCGTTTGCTATTGTACATTTTTTGTCAACATGCAGCTGCACCAAAAGTTGCAAATTTCTATATTTTTCCGATTTTCGTTGCTAAGTTCAAAATTAACTTTGAGCCAAGTCGAAATTTTGTGGTCATGATCATGACTCATGGCTCAAATAATAGAGTGTGAAGTAAACTTATGAATATTTGATTTTATTGTTGTTTTGAAATTGAAATCGCATTGCTTTTCCTTTAATAATATAATTTTATTTCTAGAAACTGATTTGAGACGAACTTTACTGATTCAGTAGAAGCATTGGGCGAAACACTAAAAATCAATTCTGGGGTCGAACGTATAAACATTTCTCCTTCCCTTTACAGGGAGAGCTACAGAGAAACAGAAAAAGATAACTTCTCTCACTTTTTGTTTCTCTTATTTTCTCCTCTTTCAGTTTTCTTTCTTTTTGAATCATTTTCCTTATCTGTTTTCCCCGATTTCATATCTTTTTCGTTCTCTTTTTATGATTCTTGACATTTCTATATGCATATGCAGAGGTATCTCATAAGAGAAGAACCGACCTCATATGTGGATGTTGCTGAAGAGCGTGCCCTATTGACCATCTCTCTTTAGTAGTTAGTCAATGATAGCGAACTCACCTGTCTGATGACTCAGATGAGTCGTAACGATCCACGCAACGTTTCTTTATGCTCTGCCCGTTCCCTCGCACTCCACGCTCTCCTCTGGCAGTTGTTGTATTTGTTGTTGTTGTTAGTGTTGTTGTTGTTGTTGTTGTTGTTGTTGCAGTCTTTCTGGCGCCTTGATAGAGCTGAGATCGCAATGCGTTGATATCCAATTTAGCTGCTGCTGCTGCTGCTGCTGCCGCCGATGTTGTCTGCTTCGATTTCGTTGTATTGTTGCTTGTTGTATTTGTTGCATTTGTTGCTTTCGTTGTTTCCCTGCCCCGTTTCGTGCCCTGCACAATGCCAATGCTGCCGCTTGTGGGCGGGAGCAACAGCAGCCGCGTGGGCGTATTGAAAGACGCCTTTGGCGGCTGGGGCGGTGGCGGCTTCAGTTCAATATTGGTGACTCGGGCGGCGGGCGGAGCGAACGGGAATGCCGGGGGGCAGGCCGAGGGGGAGGCTGTTGCTGTCAAACTGTTCAAATTGACGCCGTTTTTCAGCTGATCAAACAATGACAAAGCCGCATTGGATGTTAAAGTCTTCTTTGCTGTTGTTATTGTTGTCTTTGTTGTTTCTGTTGCTGTTGTAATTGTGGGCGTGGGCGTGACTATTGGTGCCTCGCTAACCGTTTCTTTAGTCTTTGTCGCTGTGTCCTTCGACGGCATGCCAGACATTTTCTTTGCTTTGCTTTGCTCTTTGTTTCCTTTTGCTCTTCAATTTATTTTCCTCTATGCACTTTTTTGTTTACGGCTCCTTTTGTTGTTTATTTTCGTAACTGTTTTGAAACGTTCGTTTTAATTACTTCCCGCTCTTGTTGTTGTTTCTGTTGCCTTTTATTTGGCTTACAACACATTGTTGTTCAAATTCACTTTTGAGCCTTCTTCCCTTGCTAACTTTGCCTTAAGCTTCTTTTCGCATTTGCTTTGCTTAAGTCATACATAGTCTATATAGTTTTTTTTTTTAATTTTTTTTTTTTTTGATTTCTCTTTCCTTTACTGATTAAGTTGATTTTTACTTTTTAGTTTTTGATCTATATGAAAATGAAAGTTAATTAAAAATAGATGTTTTGATGTTATTTCTCTATCAAATAATGTTTCTAACAACATATTACCTGACTTACTAAATGACATTTCTACTCGATTATCCTAACTCACTTTAATTTATTTGACTCCACTTTAGTTGGATTATATCAGAATACACTAATATTTCTTAACCTCTATCAAAATAATATATTCCCCATTTTGCTATGCTTTATTTTCCTATTTTTCGATTACTCTATTCGTATTGTTTATACGCAACACAAACTAATCAATTAATTGCCTCTAATCTTTTCGAATCATTTTAGTAACTTTATTATTTTTACTTCAAATAGATTACATTTAAATTGTGTTTAGCACCCAAATATTATTTTTCACATTTCAACAGCTCCATCACTTATTTTAATATTTGTTAACAATTATTAATATTGACATTTTCAGTGGTAGGTAGGCTTCACTGTACTACAATACAATGCAATAACTTCTGTAATATTATTCACACTTTCAACGTAACACACATATATACAATTATATATAATTTATATATATTATTTTTTGTTTGCACATTACTCAAATAACACCCGCCGATTAATTTTTTCTTTTGCAAATTTGCATTACAATTATTTGCATTTTTATTACTTTTTTATTTTTGACACAATTTCAATTCAACTTTTGCATTTGATCAGCATTTATTTAAAGAAATTATTTATAATTGAATTTTCATTAACTTTGCATTATGAATGGCTGGCTGCTAATTTTTTTTTTTTTTTATGAGTTTAATTCGTTTCCGTTTGTTGTTGCTTTTGCATTTGCAGTGCAGAAAACAAACCAAAAGCGAACAAAACTTTTTTGCAAGCTTTGCAAACAGTTAACCGGTTCTCGAGTCTCGCGAGCTTTGTGTTGTGTGTGTGTTTTTTTTTATGTTTGTTGAAACAACGAACCCGAAACAATAAAAACAAAGTCACAAATCAGGCATTTGTTTAACAACAAAGCCCAAGAATCTAACTAAATGCATTCCAATACACTCGCACGAGCACTCTCCCTCTCTCTCCCACACACACACTCTGCCTCTTACTCTCTTTCTCTCTATCGCTCTCTTTGTCGTT